>OZ038389.1:44703877-45158877 GCA_964036045.1 Eutreptiella sp. 'Long Island Sound 2002' | reverse complement strand
GCGGCGCACGAAGTAGCCGAAGCAAGAGGACTGCACAGAGACGCATTGCAACGTGCAACAAAGGCCGGAATGCACGGATGATCGCAGGCAAATCGCATTAAATGGTCATAAAAGCACCAGCAAACAGTCGCACCAGCAGAAATGGGGAGGAGGACCCGCTGTCCCTCCGCCCACCTGAACATGAGGGGGGCAGTGCATCCATATCACTTTCTTTGTCCATCCCCCGATGCGCACACAAAACGAGGTTTGATGGCTCAGCTGTCATCGCACTTGACGCCTGGCGAGGAGGTACCGAGTTCAAATCCCGGCAGGGGCACGATTCGCACTGAGCTGTGCCAAGCGCTCGGGTCCTCGGCGAAACAACGCGCCGACAAATGTGATAGAACGCACTGCCAACGGCCCACCGAATTCCCCCGCCCCCGTACCGCATCAGCTCTGTCGAGTGGCCTGCGGAGGGGGAAGCGCTGGCGCCCCCATCGATCATGCGCTTGTACCCAGACCCCCTGCCCCCCCACTCTCTGAAGATGCGATCCTGCGGGCAGCGTAGTGACACGCGCGCGCGAACAGAGCAGAGCAACACAGCGTCAGAGCGATTCACTATATCCCCCTCCGTCAGACGAGACACACCGCATGGTACAGTTGCGCCACTTGCAGGCGGCTGACGCGCACGACCGGAGGCAGAACGAAGTCCTTCGGTTGGACGAGATTCACGAGGTTGGTCTGGATGACATCCCGCGCCTCGGCCGAGTGGATGGAGTCGAGCATGGCCTCGAACTCCGCACGGTCGTGGTGCAGGTTGAGCTTCAGGTCCCCGGGGGCCTGCAGCCGCAGGTCGCGCCCCCGGCACTCGCACACGAAATTATAATACAAAATGTCCTCCAGAGTCTGGCGCCGCTCCTTTAGCATCACGTCGCGCATGCGCTCCCACAGCACCGCGCGGTCTCCCGTCGCCTGCCCGAGGCCGCGGCTCAGGTCCTCGTCCTCGGCGCAGAGGTGCGCGACACGGCCCTCCACAAGGGCCCAGAACTCGCCGGAGTCACGCCGGAGAGCCTCGCGCAGCTCTGCCCCAAACGCAGACTTGGCCTCGAGCAGCAGCGGCACATTGTCCGACCCGGGCACGCTGCCGGGCCCGACATCGCGGTACGCGGAGAGGGCCGTGGCTCCGGGTCGTGCGTGCGCCCATGCGTCAGTCGCACGCGCCCCACTCGCGATGCATAGGGCATGACTGGCCAGAGGGCTCCGCCGGACACGGCAAGACGCGAGCGCACGAGCGCGCAGCATGACCACAGCCCCGGCGGTGAGAGCTGCCGCAGCCACAGCCACAGTTGAAAGGTATGAACAGGGGCTGCATGACCGCGTGGGGCGCAGAGAACTGGGCAACGCACGTGCGACGGGGTGCCTGGGACGGGCTGCCGTCGTGGGCGCGGCGCTGCGCTGAAGCCGCGGAGGCACCAACCCGAGGGTGGTCGTAAAGGCGGCTGCCGTGCCGGGCGTGTGCAAGAGCCGCGCGGTGAAGGGGGCCGCAGAGGCCAAGACGGTCACACTGCCGCGGTCTACATGGGCCATGAGAAGGCTCAGCAGCACAAGGGCCGTGGCAGCCACGCATGCGGCGCAGGACAGCGCGGGACGACGCGCCGTCATCGAGCGCCACACACCAAAAAGAGCGTGGCGTTGGTCAGGGGCTGCGGTGTACAGAGCGTCAGACTTGGCGGATGGAAAGGGACAGGCGATGGTTGGGTGCGGGCATACGATCAGGCAACCCGTGGACGATACTAGCGGGGGGCGGGTGGCGGGGGGCACAAATCTTGGGGTTGGAAAATTTTGGTACCGACCATTAAATACAAATGACCACCAGCATAGACCCAACCCTGGCACTCCCTTGTGCCTTGTAACAAGCCTGGCACTGCGGCAGCAGCACCCGAAATTGCCTGAGGACCGGGACGTGCACACCACAGTGCGTGGGTGGGTGCCAGAGTCCACGTGCAGTGTAGTGCTGGTGGCCACAGTTGTGGGCATACGTGCGCCACAGTACCCCCGCAGTGCAGCAGCGCTCTGTTATACAATTTTGGGACAGCAAACGCAATGTTTACGACCCTTGCCGTTTGTGAAGCACCGCTGGCCCAAAATGCACAGCATCGATGCGCATGGACACGCACACACGCGCACGTGATGCACGGCCATGAGCAGAAGCACGAACAAGGCACTGGTGACGCCGTCAAAAATCTCGGAGGCCTATGGAACAGGCACAACATGTGACTACATGACGACCATGTGCTTCTCCGCATGAAAGCGGAACGTGATTGTGCCTCAGGCTCTTGAGCTCAGGGGGCTGTGCTGAGTGAGAATGCTACGCAGCGACCCCTGAGCAGCTGAGGGGGTGTGACCGGAGGGAGACAAGTGAAGAGCAGACCTGCTTGACTTGGACGTCCAGAGGCGGTTGAGGTGCTTTTGTATTGGAGGCGGTGTGGTCTATCCAACCGCTGTCCAGTTCTACGGCCGAGTCAAAGACGGCGTACTCTCGAAGACTGCGCATGACCTCATACCCCGTGGTGTGCAAAGCTTGAGAAAGGTTGTCGAAATGAATCTGTACCGCAGATGAGAGACACACAAAGAAAAACAGAGGAGTGAGAGATAAGTGCCACAACGAGGAACACTCTCCGCGTCCACTGCGATCCTCCCCAATCCTCTCTACCTGCTCACCAGCCCTGCCCGAATCCTCTTTAATCCGCCCGGCCTCACCAACCGTCGAATAACCATCAACCGCCGTTGAATACCTACCCATCGCTAAACTGCAGGGGAAGTGTCATGTGAGTGTTGACAGGTGTCAGGCGAGTGCACTTGCCTGACACCTAAAAAAAATGTGCAATTGTGTTTGAGTGTCAGTGTGAGTGCTCAAGTAAAAAGTCCAATGTGACCTCTCCAAGTAACCGCCATGGTTACTTGGAGGTGAAGTGAGGGGAACCCAGTACCACGGACATTTTGGTGGAGCCAAAAAACGCAGATGGGTGATAGTAGAGATAAGAGGGTGAATCAATAGGTGGGCATTGGATACACCGCAAATTTCAGGTGTACAAAAGATTAGTTTGTTGGTCCAAGGAGAGAGAGTAGGGGGAGGAAGGGGAGCCAAACGGATTCAATGAAGGAGGAAAGGGCAAACACACTGTACTAGTTGTTGAGCCCAAAGAGTAGAGAGAGTGGAGGAAGGAGGTTGAGGGGGAACAAATGAATATTGGATATACTACACCTAAAAACACATGGACAAGAGATTAGTTGTTGTAGCATTAGGGAGAGGGGAGGAGCAACGGTATCCCCCAAAAGTGGCGTTGCACCTAGCGAGCACTGCTCACAATGGAACGTGCCTCGGGGGGGGGGGGGATTCTCGGAAATCGGATATCATGCTTAAAACCCCCTCCAGAGCCAAATTTAAAAAAAGGGGGGTTTTGGGGGGGGGGTTTAAGGGGGTTTTTCACTGCGCGGGGGCATTGCCCGCGGGAAGGGCACCCCGGCCCACCAACCCCCCCCCCCCCCCTATGAAATACATAGTGTCGGGCACCTCCGAAAAGTTGGGTATGCGGCCCAGGTGTGATCCGACGATTCGCACCGCCCCTACCAACGTCTATGGTAGGGTTTCATAGGCTTGGGTATTTCCGGCCGTGGGTACCACAAACCTCGGGGTGGCTATACTGGTCGGCCGACGCAACTCGGGAGGCCCTTAAGGCTATGGCGGGCCAAGCCTCCAAGCCCCACGCCATTGTGTGGGCCTTCCAATCCTAGTGTGCATGCTACTACAAGGGAAGGAGAGGGAGAGCGAGGAGGTGTAGGGGGTGGGGGAGGTGTGTGCATGTAGCTCCGCCTACTTCTCCCGCCCTGATGTCTTCACCGTGCAACGCTTCTTAGCACTTTGCTTGGGAGTGGTGGTGGGCCGCTTTGTGCCCTTGCATGGCACAGCTTTCTTTTGGGGGAGACCTTCCACCCCGGAAGAAGAGGTAGAAGAGGAAGAAGATGAGGAAGAGGAGGAGCTATTACCGTCTTCGGAAGTTGGGGAACTCTCGTTACCGCTGGATGAATCGTGATCTCGGTAGACCCAGATTCCACAGAGCTTGCAGCCTCCTCCGGTTTCCACCCCCAATCGGAGCGGCCAAGAGAGGCTTCAGAGAAGGATGCACTCTCGTTGTCGACCGCCTTTGCCACCTTCAAGGTGATCTTGGGCTTCATCACCATGGGGATTTTTTTGGCTCGCCCCTATTTTTTCTCATCGTCCTGGCTGACTACAACCCATTCCGTCAAATCAACGGTGTTTGGTGCCACGGTTGGATGGCACCGTGCCAAGTGAGTTTTGATGTTCAAAACCCACGGGGTGCCACTGCACCCGGGAATAGGACATTCATGCGGCATGTTTTCTTGTTTGCGCATGGCCACTGTGAGCTTCAATGGGACCACACACGGGCATGTGCTACTGATTTTCTTGCGCACAATACTGGTGGTACACGTGCCTGTTGTGCGCTCACAAAAACCACAAGGTTCGGCCTCACCACGCATCCTTGGGTCTGTTACCACCTCTCCTTTCTGCAAGTGCCATGCCACATGATTGCGCATCCTTGCCACAGCAACGGCCGCTCCACAAAACAAACAAAATTCTGTTGCTTCCGCGGGCCGCACGCTAGCATGTGCCACACCAGCGTATGGCTCTGCACACAACTGAGGACAATTGGGCACCTTTGCGGTTTTCACAAAGGCAGACAGGGTGCCCACTGGAATGAGCTCGTCTTCCCATAAGCAAGTGGTCGATGTTTGTGCTTGGGGAGCACTTGGTCCCCAACAAAATGGAATAAATTGAGAGTACCTGACCCCAACTCGAGGGGCCACACAAGGGGCAGAATCAAAGGTGGCCCACACGTGGGCAAGGTGGCTACATAACCCCTGCCGCCTGGGGGATCCCCACCACTTCAAAGCGGGGGGCAGAATCAGAGGTGGCCCACAAGTGGGCAAGGTGGCTACATAACCCCTGCTGCCTAGGGGATCCCCACCGCTTAAGAGCAGGGAGCTGAATCAGAGGTGGCCCACAAGAGCAGGGAGCTTAATCAGAGGTGGCCCACAAGTGGGCAAGGTGGCTACATAACCCGTGCCCCCTAGGGGATCCCGACCGCTTCAGCGCGGTGGGGCACAATCAGAGGTGGCCCACAAGTGGGCAAGGTGGCTACATAACCCCTGCCGCCTAGGGGATCCCCACCACTTCAAAGCGGGGGGCAGAATCACAGGTGGCCCACACGTGGGCAAGGTGGCTACACAACCCCCTACCGCCTAGGGGATCCCCACCGCTTCAGAGTAGGGGGCAAAATCAGAGGTGGCCCACAAGTGGGCAAAGTGGCGACATAACCCCTGCCCCCTGGGGGATCCCCACCGCTTCAGAGCGGGGAGCTAAATCAGAGGTGGCCCACAAGTGGGCAAGGTGGCTACACAACCCCATACCGCCTAGGAGATACCCACCGCTTCAAAGCGGAAGGCAAAATCAGAGGTGGCCCACAAGTGGGCAAGGTGGCGACATAACCCCTGCCCCCTGGGGGATCCCCACCGCTTCAGAGCAGGGGGTAAAATCAGAGGGGGCCCAAAAGTGGGCAAAGTGGCGACATAACCCCTGCCCCCTGTGGGATCCCCACCGCTTCAGAGCGGGGAGCTAAATCAGAGGTGGCCCACAAGTGGGCAAGGTGGCTACACAACCCCATACCGCCTAGGGGATCCCCACCGCTTCAAAGCGGGGGGCAAAATCAGAGGTGGCCCGAAAGTGGGCAAGGTGGTTACATAACCCATGCCGCCTAGGGGATCCCCACCGCTTCAAAGCGGGCGGCAGATTCAGAGGTGGCCCACAAATGGGCAAGGTGGCTATATAGCCCCTGCCGCCTAGGGGA
Source organism: Eutreptiella sp. 'Long Island Sound 2002' (assembly GCA_964036045.1). Lineage (NCBI taxonomy): Eukaryota > Euglenozoa > Euglenophyceae > Eutreptiales > Eutreptiaceae > Eutreptiella > Eutreptiella sp. 'Long Island Sound 2002'. The sequence goes on along the minus strand of OZ038389.1, from coordinate 45,152,971 downwards.
TACCCACCGCTTCGAAGCGGGGGGCAAAATCAGAGGTGGCCCACAAGTGGGCAAGGTGGCCACGTAACCCCTACCGCCTAGGGGATCCCCACCGCTTCAGAGCGGGGGGCCGAATCACAGGTGGCCCACAAGTGGGCAAGATGGCTACACAACCCGATGCCGCCTAGGGGATCCCCACCGCCTCAGAGCAGGGGGCAGAATCAGAGGTGGCCCACAAGTGGGCAAGGTGGCTACATAAACCCTGCCACCTAGGGGATCCCCACCGCTTCAGAGCGTGGGGCAGAATCATACGTGGCCCACAAGTAGGCAAGGTGGCTACATAACCCCTGCCGCCTAGGGGATCCCCACCGCTTCAGAGCGGGGGGCGAAATCATAAGTGTCCACAAGTGGGCAAGGTGGCTAGATAACCCCTACCGCCTGGGGGATCCCCACCGCTTCAAAGCGGGGGGCAGAATCACAGGTGGCCCACAAGTGAGGGAGGTGGCTACATAACCCTTGCCGCCTGGGGGATCCCCACCGCTTCAAAGCGGGGGGCAGAATCACGGGTGGCCCACAAGTGGGCTAGGTGGCTACATAAGCCCTGCCGCCTAGGGAATCCCCAAGGCCTCAGAGCGGGGGGCAAAAAACATAAGTGGCCCACAAGTGGGCAAGGTGGCTACATAACCCCTACCGCCTAGGGGATCCCCACCGCTTCAGCGCGGGGCAGAATTAGAGGTGGCCCACAAGTGGGCAAGGTGGCTACACAACCCCCTGCCGCCACGGGGATCCCCACTCGACTAGATCGGGGGGCAGAATCAGAGGTGGCCCACAAGTGGGCAAGGTGGCTACACAACCCTCTACCGCCTAGGGGATCCCCACCGCTTCAAAGCGGGGGGCGGAATCAGAGAGGTGGCCCAAAATTGGGCAAGGTGTCTACATAACCCCTGCCCCCTGGGGGATCCCCACCGCTTCAGAGCGGGGGGCAAAATCAGAGGTGGCCCACAAGTGGGCAAGGTGGCGACATAACCCATGCCGCCTAGGGGATCCCCACCGCTTCGGAGCGGGCGGCAGAATCGGAGGTGGCCCACAAGTGGGCAAGGTGGCTATATAACCCCTGCCGCCTAGGGGATCCCCACCGCTTCGAAGCGGGGCAGAATTAGAGGTGGCCCACAAGTGGGCAAGGTGGCTACACAACCCCCTGCCGCCACGGGGATCCCCACTCGACTAGATCGGGGGGCAGAATCAGAGGTGGCCCACAAGTGGGCAAGGTGGCTACATAACCCCTGCCGCTTGGGGGATCCCCACCTCTTCAAAGCGGGGGGCAGAATCACAGGTGGCCCACACGTGGGCAAGGTGGCTACACAACCCTCTACCGCCTAGGGGATCCCCACCGCTTCAAAGCGGGGGGCGGAATCAGAGAGGTGGCCCAAAATTGGGCAAGGTGTCTACATAACCCCTGCCCCCTGGGGGATCCCCACCGCTTCAGAGCGGGGGGCAAAAGCAGAGGTGGCCCACAAGTGGGCAAGGTGGCGACATAACCCATGCCGCCTAGGGGATCCCCACCGCTTCAAAGCGGGCGGCAGAATCAGAGGTGGCCCACAAGTGGGCAAGGTGGCTATATAACCCCTGCCGCTTGGGGGATCCCCACCTCTTCAGAGCGGGGGGCAGAATCACAGGTGGCCCACACGTGGGCAAGGTGGCTACACAACCCCCTACCGCCTAGGGGATCCCCACCGCTTCAAAGCGGGGGGCGGAATCAGAGAGGTGGCCCAAAAGTGGGCAAGGTGGCTACATAACCCCTGCCGCCTAGGGGATCCCCACCGCTTCAGAGTGGGGGGCAAAATCATAGGTGGCCCACAAGTGTGCAAGGTGGCTACATAACCCGTACCGCCTAGGGGATCCCCACCGCTTCAAAGGCGGGGGGAAGAATCGGAGATGGCCCACAAGTGGGCAAAGTGACGACATAACCCGTGCCCCCTGGGGGATCCCCACCGCTTCGGAGCGGGGAGCTAAATCAGAGGTGGCCCAGGAGTCGGCAAGGTGGCTACATAACCCCTGCCGCCTAGGGGATCCCCACCGCTTCAAAGCGGGGGGCAGAATCACAGGTGGCCCACAAGTGGGCAAGGTGGCTATATAACCCCTGCCGCCTAGGGGATCCCCACCGCTTCAAAGCGGGGGGCAGAATCACAAGTGGCCCACAAGTGGGCAAGGTGGCTATATAACCCCTGCCGCCTGGGGGATCCCCACCGCTTCAAAGCGGGGGGTAGAATCAGAAGTGGCCCACAAGTGGGCAAGGTGGCTACACAACCACTGCCGCCTAGGGGATCCCCACCACTTCAGAGTGGGGGGTAAAATCATAAGTGGCCCACAAGTGGGCAAGGTGGCTACATAACCCCTACCGCCTAGGGGATCCCCACCGCTTCAAAGGCGGGGGGCAGAATCGGAGATGGCCCACAAGTGGGCAAAGTGGCTACATAACCCGTGCCCCCTGGGGATCCCCACCGCTTCAGGGCGGGGAGCTAAATCACAGGTGGCCCACAAGTGGGCAAGGTGGCTACATAACCCCTGCCGCCTAGGGGATCCCCACCGCTTCAAAGCGGGGTGCAGAATCAGAGGTGGCCCACAAGTGGGCAAGGTGGCTACATAACCCCTGCCGCCTGGGGGATCCCCACCGCTTCAAAGCGGGGGGCAAAATCAGAGGTGGCCCACAAGTGAGGGAGGTGGCTACATAACCCATGTCGCCTAGGGGATCCCCACCGCCTCAGCGCGGGGGGCAGAATCACGGGTGGCCCACAAGTGGGCAAGGTGGCTACATAACCCCTGCCGCCTAGGGGATCCCCACCGCCTCAGAGCGGGGGGCAGAATCAGAGGTGGCCCAAAAGTGGGCAAGGTGGCTACATAACCCCTGCCGCCTAGGGGATCCCCACCGCTTCAGAGTGGGGGGCAAAATCATAGGTGGCCCACAAGTGGGCAAGGTGGCTACATAACCCGTACCGCCTAGGGGATCCCCACCGCTTCAAAGGCGGGGGGAAGAATCGGAGATGGCCCACAAGTGGGCAAAGTGACGACATAACCCGTGCCCCCTGGGGGATCCCCACCGCTTCGGAGCGGGGAGCTAAATCAGAGGTGGCCCAGGAGTCGGCAAGGTGGCTACATAACCCCTGCCGCCTAGGGGATCCCCACCGCTTCAAAGCGGGGGGCAGAATCACAGGTGGCCCACAAGTGGGCAAGGTGGCTATATAACCCCTGCCGCCTAGGGGATCCCCACCGCTTCAAAGCGGGGGGCAGAATCACAAGTGGCCCACAAGTGGGCAAGGTGGCTATATAACCCCTGCCGCCTGGGGGATCCCCACCGCTTCAAAGCGGGGGGTAGAATCAGAAGTGGCCCACAAGTGGGCAAGGTGGCTACACAACCACTGCCGCCTAGGGGATCCCCACCACTTCAGAGTGGGGGGTAAAATCATAAGTGGCCCACAAGTGGGCAAGGTGGCTACATAACCCCTACCGCCTAGGGGATCCCCACCGCTTCAAAGGCGGGGGGCAGAATCACGGGTGGCCCACAAGTGGGCAAAGTGGCTACATAACCCGTGCCCCCTGGGGATCCCCACCGCTTCAGGGCGGGGAGCTAAATCACAGGTGGCCCACAAGTGGGCAAGGTGGCTACATAACCCCTGCCGCCTAGGGGATCCCCACCGCTTCAAAGCGGGGTGCAGAATCAGAGGTGGCCCACAAGTGGGCAAGGTGGCTACATAACCCCTGCCGCCTGGGGGATCCCCACCGCTTCAAAGCGGGGGGCAAAATCAGAGGTGGCCCACAAGTGAGGGAGGTGGCTACATAACCCATGTCGCCTAGGGGATCCCCACCGCTTCAGCGCGGGGGGCAGAATCACGGGTGGCCCACAAGTGGGCAAGGTGGCTACATAACCCCTGCCGCCTAGGGGATCCCCACCGCCTCAGAGCGGGGGGCAGAATCAGAGGTGGCCCACAAGTGGGCAAGGTGGCTACATAACCCTTGTCGCCTAGGGGATCCCCACCGCTTCAAAGCAGGGGCCAGAATCATAAGTGGCCCACACGCAGGCAAGGTGGCTACATAACCTCTGCCGCTTGGGGGATCCCCACCGCTTAAGAGCGGGGGGCAAAATCAGAGGTGGCCCACAAGTGGGCAAGGTGGCTACATAACCCCTACCGCCTAGGGGATCCCCACCGCCTCAGATCGGGGGGCAGAATCAGAGGTGGCCCATAGGTGGGCAAGGTGGCTACATAACCCCTGCCGCCTAGGGGATCCCCACCACTTCAAAGCGGGGGGTAATATCAGAGGTGGCCCACAAGTGGGCAAGGTGGCTACATAACCCCTGCCGCCTGGGGGATCCCCACTGCCTTAGAGCGGGGGGCAGAATCAGATGTGGCCCGAAAGTGGGCAAGGTGGCTACATAACCCCTGCCGCCTGGGGGTCCCCGACGCTTCAGAGCGGGGGGCAGCATCAGAAGTGGCAGCGGTCAGAAGTGGAAAATCTTATTTTTGGGGAGCCACGCAACAAATTGTGGATTTCAGAGTGGAGGGACAACATCAAAAGTGGTTGAAAGGGGGAAGGACGAAACTTTGGATGTGCAGTCCAAAAGAATACCACCAAAAAATATTTCGCATTAATGGATTGTCTGCGTCGAAAAACACTCTTAAAACCCCCCCGCAGACCATTTTTAAAAAAAGGGGGGGTTTTTCAAAAATCCCCACGCTATCGGATTTCTCAGAACCCCCCCCCCTCCCCTGACGTGCCTCACAAAGCCTGCTTGCATGCAATCAAGGGCGATTTTGCCCAAGTCTGTATTGGGATCTGTTTGCAACAATTGTATTAGCAAACTCAGGGATTGATAGCTGAAAATCCAACCATCAAAAACATGTTTTTTTTAGTTCTCCACCCTCAAAATAGGGGGGGGGGTGTCCTTACTTCCGTATATGTATATGGGAGTTTTCATATGTATCTACATCGAGGTCCGAAACCTTGAAATTTGAATTTGGCACACTCGAAATTAAGGGGGGGGGGTCCTAACATGACCAACGGACCAAGGTACCACGGCCCACCGTTGGCCTGGATTCGACTACATGCTATTCGCCACTGTTTGATCCCCCAACCCCCCGGCAGAACGCCCACACACACACACACACACACACACACACACACACACACACACATCCATATATATATACCAAGGCTTCCATTCGAATCATGCTCAAACTGCGAGGTTCAGCATTCCTACACTCCTACATCGCTGCAATAACCATGAGTTCGTAGTTCATGTGTGGGCCTTGCAGTAGCCCCTAGCACACTGATTCACAGCTTCCTAACCGTAGGAACAATACTCCATCCCTCCTGCATATGGACATATGGGCTTCATATGGCTGGTTATGCCGGAGTCAGTGGGTCAGTGAGGCCGACCCCCCAAAACTAGTTGAACCAGCGGTAGAGCAGAAACACTGCAACGAACAAACATACAAACGCCTCAGAGGAGCCCCAAGCCATGCAAGTGCTGCGGTCATTCCTGTGCCAAAACGAGTGCCAACGCGGGTGTTCGCGGAAACGCCGCAACGAACAAACCAGTCGGTCCCGTGCAGAGTGACCTAGGTCGAAAAAATAGTGAAGAACGCAAGGTGGCTGACGAGAGGGAGATTTCTATGGACTACGTCGCCATACCCGCCAACTACGAGCACCCAGGATTCGAACCTACCCCCAGGTTACTCCAGGCCGGGTGGCTGTCCACTATAGCACTATGACGATGTACCAAAAGAGGGTGCAGAGAAGTTTGCCGCCGGCGCCGTCGCCTACACGCTCGGCGGCGGGCATCGAACCTACGCTCCCTGGGACGAGGCACCCGTGCACTACCAGTATGCTACGCTGACGATATGCAATGTAACCGCCACCTAACCCACCACTACACCCCGCCCGGTACACCTGGGCCGGCTGAGGTGTGCCCATCACCGCCGCTACCACTAACGAAGAACAGCAGCTATTGCTGCTGCTGCCGCGCCGGCGCCGTCGCCTCCACGGACGACAGCGCGTCGAAACGCGACGCGGGGCCGGGCCCCTGTGCACTTTCAGGTATGCTCGCCCTTTGCTTATCTACCGCCAAAAACCAAAACCACCACCAAACAGAAGAGTCAGGGGGTTTCGGAACGTTCAGTGCCACTCTGCCCTCCATGGGGTTCGAACCCACCTCTGCGGGACGGAAGATGGGCATGCAGCCCACTGTACTACGACAAGATACAATGACTGGGCACGGTGCCTCTCTAACACACTGCCCATCTACGGTACTGATGCAGCACCAATAAACAATGGCTACGGAGCCCGACACGCCGTGCGGACCACCACTGATGGCCGGCCCGCTGCCTCCGCCTGGTCTCGCAGGAACTGGCGCCGTCGGGGGTGTGCCAGCCGGCCCTGGTTGGCCAGCTCATCTGCACGCTCATTCCCCGCCACCCCAATATGACTATACACATGGCGCCAGAGGGTGGGGGCTGTTCTTGCATCTACCTCCGCCTAGAGCTGGAGCCACAGGTCCGAGTTCACAAACGGACGACCCTGCAACCTCCAACGCCGGATGTGCTTCAGGATACCATCATACACGTACTTACTGTCGGTGACGACCCGGAGTGCCTGTCCCCTCGGAACTACCCTGAGCGCCGCAATGCACGCGGATAGCTCCGCCCTGTTTACCGTCTGCACCTCCCCCTCCAGGGGCTGCGCCATATTGCGGGGGTCCAGTGGCCCGAACCAGACCCCATACCTTGCAAAACCCGTACGCGGGGCCTCCAGCCCGAAAGAGCCATCTGTATACACCTCAGGGGTGTGCAGGAAGTCTGGGTCCTCCGGCCCCTCTGCCGCTGCCCGTGCCCTCTTCCTGCTCACTCTGTCTGCCGCCTGCCGCCGAAAATAGCGGTCTGGTTGTTGCGGGGAGGGGCACGGCCGCTTTTGACCCGCTACATCGGAACCCTCACACACAGGGATGTTCCTGTTCGCCAGCCACCCCTGCAAGGCCCCTGCATACATCCGCACCGCCTCGTGATCAAGGGACAGGTCTGGCATTGCCAGCCACTTGGAAACCTCTGAGCCAGGAACACGCCTTCGTGCAATGATAAATGTCCTCCAGAGAGGAATCAAAAGGGCACCTGTCTGAAACAGAGGGCCAGATCGCCCGGAGGCGGGCCCCCACCGACAGTTTCTTCCAAAGGCAGGTATGAATGAAGTCTAGGTCCTGCGGAGGGAGGGCCAGGCGGCGAAAGGCCTGTCACACCTCTTTGGGCTGTCGCCTGTCGGCACAGCGCTGGGTCGCCAGTGCCGCCAAAATCGGAGTGAACTGTAGCCCCTGGTCCATGGGGAGGGGGGGGACAACCCCTTGCACCGAATGATGCGCCTCCCAAGCAGGGATCAACCTACGCACCAGAGCAAGCAGGGCTTGGTATTGGTGCGGCTGCAATTTGCTACTCCCCTGCCAGTCACGGGAGACTGTAGCAACCCAGGCACTGGTGTCCACGACGTCAGAGAGGCGTAGGATCCCCCTGCGTATCAAAAACTTACAGATAATAGACTTTTCTGAGACCGTCAACAGGCGGCTATTCCACAGGGGGGCCGCTGCTAATTCCTGCCACTCTAGCCCCAGGCCCTTCTGGGCAGCGTTCAGTCAGGACAGTGCCTTCACCGATGACGCCAGCCACGGCGCGTTCCGAATGCTACACGGAGACAGCTGCAATAGGGCTAACTGAGAGGGGGTATGCACTATGCCTTTACGCTCCAACCGGCTGGAGAAGATGGTATAGGCGCCAGGCCCATACCGGGACGGCTGCTGCAGATAGCGTGTGAAGGTTGCTGCATGTGTCGTGCAGAGGTACACCTCCGGTGACCACAGACCGATCCCTCCCTCAGATGGACTGAGATGCACGACGTTCAGAGGCACCTTCCAATTTTGGGCATGAAAAGCAATCACCACAGCTCTGCGGAGCCTCTTAACTACCAGGTCGGGTGGATAGTGCGCAATGGCAGTCACCTGCAGCACCGGATAGCACCAAGTGTGCAGGAGCACCACCTTCTGTGCCCGCGAGAGGGGCATGCGAGAGATCCTGGTACAGCGGGACTCAAACAACGCCACACACCGCTCGTGAGCCACCGCCGGGGATACATGTCCCACTTGGGCACCCAGGTAGCGCACATGGGGCACCACCTTAATTCCTGCCAACCTATCACTATCCAGGCCCCGGAGAAGCAGGCAAGTCTTCTCCAGGTTCAGACACAGACCTGTGTATTCGCCGAAAGCAGCAAATTCGGCTAGCAATGACTGGAGGTCAGCCTCAAGTCCCGCACCTGGCCGGCACAGCCGAACCAGAGCATCATCCGAGTACAGCCAAACGTCGACCCAATAGGGCCGCAATATGAAACAGATAACAGAGGTGAGCAGAGAAAATAATATAGGGGACAGTGGGTCGCCTTGGCGTATGCCCGACGCCGGAGTCAGGGAATGCTCCCTCACCACTCCCCCTATCACCAGAAACAGAACTGGGCCCCGCAGGATCTGCAGCTGGACACATACCCAGGGGGTCGGGATACAAATAAAGCGAAAAAGCGCAGCCATCACGGGGTGGCTGACCGAGTCATACGCCTTACTGTAATCTACCACAAGCCAAGCCGCCACCTCATCGCCTGGGCCTGTGTGCCAGGTCTGTTGCACTGAGGCCAAGTGGTCGAACATCGTGCGGCCCCTCAAGTAGGCCTTCTGCTGGGACGGAACCAGCTGGAACAGAGCATCCTGCAGCTGCAGGAGCAGCACTCCCGTGAGCCACTTCAGCCTAGCCTGCTGAAGCGCAATGGGCCGTTGGCGGTCTACCGCGGCCGATCCTGGGTCTTTTGGCAGCGACCGAACTAAGGCGGTCACCCACTCATCCGGTAGGCCCTCTACCTCTATCTCCTGGTAGGCGCGATACATGTTACGCACAAAGAACTCCGGGAAAGCCTTATAGACTCCCGCCTGGATGCCATCATCCCCAGGGGAGGACGAGGGATCCATCTGCTGCAGTGCCGCGTAGACCAGGTCTTCCGAGCAGCCCTGCCAGAGCAGCGGGACCGCCGTGCGCCATTGCGCAGGCAACCCCCTGGCCTCTAGCCACTGGTAGCACTCCTCCTCTGACTGTTGACCTGCACGCATAATGGTGCTCCAATACGCTACCAGTTCCCTAGCGATCGCATGGCGATCGCGCAACAGATGGCCCGATCGGGCCTTCAGAACACCATAAATACGAGACTCCTGGGCCTGATGCATAAGCCTGTGCAGTGCTCGGGCGCGCCAGCGGCGCACCTCTTGGAGGTGGTGCTTATCCTGCAGTGCCCCCCTCACCCTCGTGTACGTGCGCTCCAACTGCTCCACCCCCCGGTGCACGGACACTGCTTTAACAAGTGCAATGTATGCATCACGCATTATCCCTGGACGCTGTCCCTCCTCCCGAAGGGCCGCAAAACCTGCCAAAGGCACATACTCCGGGGAAGAGCGGCGGAGGATATCCCGGAGTCGTAAATAGGCCGGCGTCGCCACCGGCGCATTCGCATTGTAGCGGCGGGCCGCATCCTGTAATACCACCTGACTGCGCTGGAACGCCTCTAACCCCTGTACACCCTCTTCTTCAAGTGTCTGCAATTCCCGCGTGACCCAATCCACTGTGTCTGGATCTTGGAGTGCATCCAGAGGGAACTTCCACCTAGTCGGCTGCTCCCCGTCCAGGCCCATGCCAACAAACTGCAATACCCCAGAGTTATGGTCACTAAAACCTACGGGGGTGGTGAACATGGAGGAGGCATAGCCCAGAAGGCTATGCGAAACTGAAATGCGATCTATGCGCCGGGACACTGTCTGTGCCCCATCGGCCGCCCTACGGAGCACCGAGGTGCGTGTGTAGCCCGGCGGGTCACGGTCGGGGAACTGGTGCGCCCACGCATCATGCACGGCAAACGCCTGTAGGCAGTCCCACTCAGACTCCATGGCACTCAGTTCATGGAGGGACCATATGTTCTCGCGCATGGAGTCGAGGTGCGAAAGGATGGAATTGTGGTCAGCCAGAAAAACCATCGGCACGCCACCAAAACGCTGCTCATGCCCCTGCAGGTCCTGCCACTGACGCATTCGCTGGACCGCGTCGTTGTAGAAGTGACCGACCACAAAAGCAACAGAGAACCCATCAGGGTGCTTCAGCACAACACACAGAATACGACTAGAAAGGGGGGTGGAGGAGAGAAACTCCCACTCAGGCTTATATAGCAGGCAGACCCCAGACTTCAGCTCAGGGGAAGGAAGACCGACAAAGTTATAGCCATGGAGCCCAGCCCGGTACTCCGCAGCTGACAGCTCAGCATCTGTGTGCAGGTGATGTTCCTGCACTCCCACAACAGACAAATGGTGACGCTTGAACATTTTGAAGGCAAAAGTATATCGAGGAAGGTGTCCCTTGGTAGAGGCCCGGTCTGGGTCCACCACAGTGTTCCAACCTGCCATATTACACGTCGCTACCGCCAAATTGGAAAACAGGTGCACGGGGCTGTCCGCGGCCGGGACATCATCAGGTGGGGAACTCATGATGACGCAGGCTCCGCACGACGTCGCTTAGCCGCCACCTTGGTCCAATCCAGACTGGACGGATCCTCTGCATGCTGCTGGAGCGACTCAGATGTTAGTCCCCCCCCCCCTTTGGCCGGCGGTTTCTTCGGTGCCGGCTTGGGGGGGGGGGGGGGGTTGCCCACTCAGTCTTTACGCCAGGACGCCCTGGCAGAAGTATACTCCTTCATAGAGTACACGACCGCCTGCTGAACTCCTCCATGTGGCCCAGGGACAGATATATCCAACATGGCACCCAACAGGCCGCCCGCCATGTTGGCAGGCCCAGACATCTGCCAACGGTAACTTAACATTACCCATTGTCCAATCAAGCTTCTTTGCTACCACCATATGGCATATAGCCACTAATGTATCCACCATGGTGTAGGGGTACCGGGTGGGCTTAGGGAGGGAAGTAGGACCCCTCCCCCCCTATTCTGGGGTCGGAAAACACAAAAAAACATGTTTTAGAAGTGAATTGGACGGTTATTAGTGGGTATTTGCTCCTATGAAGGGCCTAGGATGGCTAAAAATAGGGTATGATGTCACTACTAGTAGGATCCTAACCAGATCCTAACAAAATAGGGGGGGCGTCCCTACTTCCCTCCCAAAGCCCACCCGGTACCCCTACACCCTGGTGGATACAGTAGTGGCTACATGCCATGTATAGTACACTTGCATGACACTTCACTCCAAACTGTGTGCCTCGATTTTCCGTGACTTGAAAAGGAAAAGGACAATCTTATCCCTTGCGGAAACCATTGAAAACAAATGCAAATCTGTGGTCATCCATCAAACGCAGATGCAGCCCCATGGATACACATTGGCTAAAATCAACAGACAACAAGATAAGCAATTTGACAAGCGCCAAACAACACGCACAAATGCATGCACAAACGCCTGAACACCTGTGCGCTGTCTCGACCAATGTCATACAGCCGCATAGTAACAAAGCGGAGCTGGACCGTCTCCTCCTTCTTAAATGCATTTCGCGAGAGGCGAGCACCGTGGGTCTCGCACAGTTGCTTCAGCGCCGACTCATCAAAGTTCAACTACGTCAGCAAATGCGTGCATGTGCGTGCCGTGGCGGCACCGGCGTCCCTCACACTGCTACACTGCTGCGCCTGTTGACCCTTGCAGATCCGTGGCGGATCCAAAAACAATGTCACCCCTTTTATACATTCACATGCCCATGCCCATGCCCATGTCCATGCCCATCACAATGCAGCTCATGCCAATACCCATCAAAAGGCTATTTGAGACCGCTGCGATGCGTTGAGCTGTTGGGGGACACTGTTTGCAATCTGCCTTGTAATCTGCCCCCCCCCCCCCCCCCCGTCCGACACCTCCTGCTTCTACCCCCTCCGACCCCCTGCTTCGGGACCAACAGTTGGAGGGTGGGTGGGTGGAGGGGCCCAGCGGGGTGTACCTCTGGTTGCCACTGAGTGGGTCAACAAAAGGGGGGAGGGGGCGCTCACGTCCACAGACCGGGCCCGCCTGCCCCTTCGGGTGCCCGCCTCTTCAGAGGCACCAAATGGACAGGCCCACGACCCAGGGGGCCAGCATGGTCCCAGACAGCACAGCACGGCACGGCACGGCACAGCACAGCACAGCACAGCACAGCACAGCACCCCGACAGCCCAAATCTCTAGATTCGTCTTTGAGTGACGCGGGTGGACTTTCGGTGCAAAAACCGTCTGTTATTTATGCAACACAAGCCCTTGCTCGTCTTTGAGTAGGAGAAGATGTCCTGATGGGCATGTCTGCCACTTTACGCGGTGGAAAATGTCTGGACCAGGAGGCAGGTGCAGGCGGGTCTTGGTCTGGCGACGGCGGGTACCAGTCAACCGCCGTTACCCACCAAACCGCCGTCGGTTTCCCGCCCAATTCCTGGGTTAACCGACGCCGACAATCAACTGCCGAGTGCAGTAACTGCCTGCCGTTGGCGAATGGTCCAGCGCCTGCCGCCCGGCGCTGTGCTTTGCGTGAACTCTTTTCATGGCCCTGAGGTTTCTGGGGCCCCATCCGAAACCCCGCGGCACAAGGTCAACGAGGTCATGCGTGACCCACAGGCCCCCACCATTGTTGAACTACCCCAACCTGTCGGTACCCGGTACCCTCAGGTCGTGGAACGTTGCCCACGACGGAGGGCGGTTCCACTGCGACCCGACAACCAGCGGTCCGATCGAAAACGAGGGAAGCGGGCACGGGGGTTGTCTTACAAAAAGCCGTGGGTTGTGGTGCATTGGGCATGTGAATGGAGCCCCAGGAAATTCTCGGTGCCTTGTGGGCCTGCATAGTCGCCACTCGCGGAGTATCGGTTGCCACCACAGACCAGGCACCCCCCCCCCCCCCCCAGCCGCCCTGTAGCACTGCCCCCACTGGTCGCTCCAAGACAGCCAAGTTTCGACGGAGCTTATCCCCCCTTCCCCTTTCTTGGGTGCCGCCATGGGCCCAACGGGGCGGAAGGGCGGACAGGATCAGCCTTCCCACGTGGCGCTCCGGCCCTCCGTCACACTGTGTCGGAGACCAGGGGGGATGGAGGGGCCTAGCAGGGGCAGTTTGGCGCCGGGGGGAGGGGCGCGGTCTGAGACCGAACGGTTCGTGATCCAAAAAAATGCCCGGTTTGTTTTTCTGTTGGGAATTGTGATTTTACTGGGGGATTGTGCTGTCAGACCCGCCCCAGGGGAGGGGGGGCCGGAGACTTCCTTCTCGAAGCGTCCTCGCTCTAAAGCACTGGATTGCCATGCTGACAGTGGGGACCTTCCTCTTCCACGCCACTCGCGTAGTCCGCGAAAAAGCGCCGCCCTTAGAGACGGGGGGCGAGAAAGTGCACTGGGGAGGGGGCACACGGGCAGCTTCAGCTTCCAGTGGAATTCAAAGTAGTTGCTGGGGGATAGCGCAGCGGCCTCAGCATCCGTAATGGGGACGCCCGGATTGCCCATCAAACTTTCGATCTTGACCCGAAGCACCTGAGCCACGAACGCGACGCTGTCAGGGACCGGACACGCTGCAAGCAGGTCACTAGAAATGAAAATGGAATGCACCACAATACAGTCCAGTGCTCATGTATGTGTATGTGGCGTGTGTACTGGTCTCACATCACCAGTGCCCAGGCACCAATATCCAGACACCAGTGTCTGGCCAAGACTGTTCAGGCACTGGTGACAGCGTGAGTGGTTTGAAGGCACCCCGTGCGCAGGCCTCAGTGTGCAGGCCTCAGTGTCCAGAAAATTAGTGTGTCGGCAGTGGAGGCATCAGTGCGTAGGCAAGCATGCAGTGCAGGCATCAGATGCCAGATACCAGTGCTGTGGGAAACATGCAGACCGGCAAAAAGTGCTGGGCACATTAATCCGCCTTGTCCGAGCACATGAACCAATCTGACCGTCGTTTTTCTGGATTTTTCTGACCACGGTTTTTATGGTCAGAAATGTGACATTACGGGGTTGTGCTCTGATCGTAGGGGAGCTGAGTCGCGCTTCTGGCAGTTCCTCTTGCTCATACCAACATTCCACTTGCAACTGCAACCGAATGCTGTCTGTTTTGGTGTGATTTTCAGCCATGGCTGATGTTGCCACTCCTGGCATGGCTGTTACGTACTTCTGGTCCAACGGTGAACATGTGCCCGCCACAATCATTGGTCCTTCTACTCGTGGGGATGGTTTCTTTCATGGTTCACCCCCTACACTCCAAACTTACTGAGCCTTTCTGGCAATCCCCCCCCCCTGTGGACGTCTTGCTGAAATAGATCTCTGTTTGCGATGTGCAGGCGCCACCAGGTGTTGCAAAATTCAGGAATTCGGGAATTATATTGCCTTCGGCAAGGCAGCTCAAAGAGAGATATGAGAAGAGCCCCCGGCTACATGGGCCTAGCGGCCACTGCGTGGGTCCTCATGGGTGCTTGAGTATCCGTATTGTCACCAAGTGATCACCCGAATACGTCATGGGCGACAGGAGGGTCTCGAAAAAACTCTAATTTTTGAAAATTCTCAAGTGCCACTAAATGGCCTAGACAGCGGCAAATTTTGGGGCTTTCAGGGGGGGCCCATGGCCCAGGCTACATGGGCCTAGCGGCCACTACGTGGGTCCCCATGGGTGCGTGAGTGCTCATATATAGATGAGGCGCAAGGTTGGGAAGGGCTTCTATTCCACAGCTGCTGATGCCCCTGATGGGCAGGGAGGACCTCCAGAACATGCTGAAATTTGCCTGTACATAGTGTTGTAGTGCTTTGTTGCAACAATTGTGGTTAGGGTGATTTGCACTGCACGCGACCTACGTTCTTTTGGTACCCGCGTCGCGCACAACCACGGGCTTGTCTAAGCACATGAGCCCGTCTGACCGTCGTTTTTCTGACTTTTGGCGTACTTGGACAAAGGCGGGGGGGGGGGGGGGGTGTACAGCTGTGGGAGCTTGACCTGACGGTGCATGAGCTGAGGGGGGCATAGTCCCGGAGAAGAAAAATTGGAAGGGCTGCTGAAGGACTCCCAAAGGCAAACCTCAAAGCCCATGGCTACAAATCTTTGACTCAATCGGAAAGCCGTCAAATGCAACTCCCTCAGAGTCCCGTGGTGGTAGGATGCCGTCATCAACTGCGTCGGGCATTTGCCGCCTTCGTTGGCGATCAGGACCGCCTTCACCTTCAACTTTTGACAGGCTTCAGTGAAAGAGCCCACGCCTCCCTGCCAAACAAAAATGCAACGACGGTGAACGGACCTGCCCTGGCCCGATGGGCCAAACGCCCCGGTGGCACTCAAGTCGCACTCGTTCACACTCACCGTGGCCTACACGGCTGCTTTGCCCCATTCGGGTGAGGCAACAGGCTCGTCTGTTCAGAGTTGTAGCCCCCGGTGCTGAGCACCTGCCATTGTTCAGCACAGCGGCAGCGATGCTGCACTGCACGTACTGTGGCCAGCATTGGGCCCGGGACCCCTGCCTTTGGTCGGCACTGCAAGGTGACACAGGCGTACGCACTCAGTATGGGTGACCGGGAGAGCACTGAGAGTGTGCCAACCTCAGTGGCGGTTACCTGGTCTCAGTGCCTGGAGAGGCCCCATGAGGTACCTGTCGACTCAGTCCCAATCATACCCCCCGTCCAAGCTACGCAAAATCTGATCTAACAACCCTCTTTGAGGTGATTTTTCATGGGGGGGAGGATGGTCAGATGTCCAAATGTACAAGGCACTTGGCACTTGGGGTTCTTTGTAACAGTGTCTGAGGAAATTGGTTTCAGTAGATTTGCATAACGCACCCTTGCCAAGATGGGCAATGCCATAAAGCCTGCATCCGCATATCACGCTCCCTCGAAGACACTGCATCCTACAGAAAATGGTCTTGGCCAGGGCAAATGCTGTTGCTACCCGCAGCAGCACCACATTGGACGGGTCAGCCCGTGGGGTGTGTGGGGGGGGGGGGGGGCGGTCGGCTTACAAGACCCGGACCCGGCGCCTCCACCCCGCACCAGCCCCTGTGCTGTGGCCATTCACAGTTAAAGAGTTCCAGCGCCAATGAGGCCCTATTAATTGTCGGGCTCTGAGGCCGCCACGATTCTTTCAGCAGCTGCATTATCTGCTGCAGCGCCTCGCCTGCGAGACCGGTACGTGCGATGGATATCGTCAGGAGTAAATAGTTGCAGTGCGCACATGGCATTCTGCGCCGAGAGCTCAGGGCTTAGCCCGACCATAACACCCACTCAACACCCACTCAACACCCACTCAACACCCGCTCAACACCCGCTCAACACCCACTCAATACCCACTCAACACCCGCTCAACACCCGCTCAACACCCGCTCAACACCCCTCAACACCCACTCAACACCCGCTCAACACCCACTCAATACCCACTCAAAACCCGCTCAACACCCGCTCAACACCCACTCAACACCCGCTCAACACCCCTCAACACCCACTCAAAACCCGCTCAACACCTGCTCAACACCCGCTCAACACCCACTCAACACCCACTCAACACCCGCTCAACACCCCTCCACAGCCTTGCACAGGGGATGCTTTGACTATGGCTTTGGGGTTGGCATAGCACCCGGCCCACAGCCCCGCTGCTCTCGTCGCGAGGGTGCGGGCTGAGTCATTCTGGGAACAGGTTTGGG
The DNA here is from genome assembly GCA_964036045.1 of Eutreptiella sp. 'Long Island Sound 2002'. Taxonomy (NCBI): domain Eukaryota; phylum Euglenozoa; class Euglenophyceae; order Eutreptiales; family Eutreptiaceae; genus Eutreptiella; species Eutreptiella sp. 'Long Island Sound 2002'. The sequence continues at coordinate 45,136,262 of OZ038389.1, read as the reverse complement.
ACTTGGGTTCGTCACCCTGCGCCCACACCCGGGCCCACACCCGGGTCCACGTCAGGGAGTCCGACCCAGTCCCCAGCCCCTATTTGCCTGTTGATGCCGGGGGGAGGCGGGGAACTCGTTTTGCCACTGGCGTGTCTGCCCCATCCGGATCTCGCCTTCCCCCCGAGGGGCAGCCGCGTTGCGTGACTCCCCGCCTACTCTGACCCAATCGGCACGATTTGAGGGCGACCCCTGGGGAGGGGGGGGGGGCAGGGCGTCTTTTGCGCGTGGGAATGAGGGGGGGGGGGGTGTTTGGGACCCAAAAGGTTGTGTACCAAAAATGGCCTAATCAGATTTTCCCGATTGTAAATTTCGTTTTTTCCCACAACGGTCAGCTTGGTCTGGGGGGGGGGGAGGGGGTTTTGAGGGAGGGGTTCCCCCTCCCCCCCCTTGGGTTTGTATTATTCTAAAGACGCCCTGGGGGGTGGGGGGTGGCATAAGGCCTCGGTATCTGATTGTTTGCCTTTGGCGGCGCCTATTGGCCTCTCGCCACTGCTCATTCTGACCCTCTGTGGGCCCGAACGTGTTTTGGTTGTGTCAACGGAGCCCCTGGATGACTTGTCCTGTTTGACTCCTCCGGGGGTCGGCTGTCCCGGAGACGGGCTGTTGCCCGTGCCGGTGACCAGGTGCATCCAGATGCACACTCCGAGTCCATGCCGGGTTTGCCGACTCCAGCACTGGGGGGGAGGGGGGGTCAGCAGATATTATAACTCAACATCATCGCCCATGCCCCGCTGTTCGTTTTGAAATTGGTGTTTCAATGTCGGGTCAAAATGTTTTCGGAGCACGGGAGGCGGCCATTGAAACGCTTTTCCTTCCACTTCCTTCCGGGCCAATGGTCATGTCAGTCCCAAGCCCTACGTCTGGCAACGAAATGCGTGTGATGGGGGGCGCCGGGGGGATGGCCGATCCAGACCGACGGCTTCCACGCCCCCGCCCCCCTCCAGCCCCCCGCCCCCAAACGCCCAGGTCTTCCCGCACGTGACCCGTCCACAGGGCCCCATCGATGCCACGAAGGCTGGGGACTGCAGCCGCCGCAGGCCCCCGCACAAGCCCCGCGCACCTGCTCCTCCGTCGGAGTCGTGACGGTGATGTGCACTTCGAAGATGCCGCGGTTCTCGGCCAAACAGCCGTAGGCAGAGCTGCGCAGGTGCGCGCACAGCTCCAGCAGCGCTTTGTTGGAGGGCAGCACCGCAAAGCCCGAGGCGGCCATCTCCCCTAGCGTCTGGCCGTACCCGTCGGGGGCGAAGCACCGGTTCCAGCCGTAGGCCTCGTCCCCGCGGACCGGGAACACGATGTGGCCCTCCAGCGCCCCATCGAACACCTGAGCAGAGGTCCGATGTGTGGCCCCATGCGGCCTCGGCGGTGTGCGGGTGCACAGGTCCGGGGGCGGAGCAGGGGAACGTGGCAGTCGGAGGGGGGGGGGGGGTGGCGTTGCAGTCGAAGGGAGGGGGTATGGCGTTGCAGTCGGAGGGGGAGGGTTGGGCTGCGACAGGGTGTGTGTGCCGCCGAGGTAGTTGGGGGCGGAGGGGGAGGGGGCAAGGGGCGGGAGGGGGGAGGGGGTTGAGACGCAGGGGTTTGCGAAGGGGTTTTTCAAGTGTGCAATCCCCAATGCCCTGAGGGGCTCCTACACACAGTTGGGCAACGGTGCACAGAATGTCGCGTCAAGGAGAGACCATGGCCCCTACATCTGCGGTGGTGGGGGTCTGCACAGTGGGACAGGGCACACTGAATGGCTCAGAGTAGGGGATGAAAGACCGAGGTGCTGCACCTGGATGGTATCCCCATCGGCAGTGTACCCCACAATGGACTGCATCAGCGCTGGCTTATTCTGGTGTTGCCGAGCAAACGACCGCTCTTCACTGCGGCTGAGTAGATAAAATGTACCAACATCGGTGATTGTCAGGAACGCAGCATCAACGATGCACGGCTGCTTCAACACCTGCGTGTAGTAATTTGTGTATGTGTGTGCAGATGTGTGTGTGTGTGTGTGTGTGTGTGTGTGTGCGTGTCCGTGTGCCAAGGTATCAATGCCAATCATGCTCAAACTGCGAGGTCAACAATCCTGTGTGTGTGTGTGCGCGCGTGTATGTGTGTGGGTGTGTGTGGGTGTGTGTGGGTGGATGGGTGCGTGGGTGCGTGCGTGTGTGCGTGCATGCATGCGTGCGTACGTGGGTGCGTGGGTGCGTGGGTGCGTGGGTGCGTGCCTGCGTGCGTGGGTGCGTGCGTGCGTGTGCGTGTGTGTGTGTGTGTGTGTGTGTGTGTGTGTGTGTGGGTGTGGGTGTGGGTGTGGGTGTGGGTGTGGGTGTGGGTGCGTGTGCGTGTGCGTGTGCGTGTGCATGTGCGGGTGTGTGTGTGTGTGTGTATGTGTGTGTGTGTGTGCATGTGCGTGTGCGTGTGCGTGTGCGTGTGTGTGTGTGTGTGTGTGTGTGCTTATTGTCGTGTCCTGCAGACCTCCAGCTGTTGAGAAGTTTTGTTTTTTGCTTTGCCCGCATTGTTCTGCCGGCCTTGCTCCCCTCATTGCGACCTTGCGTGTGTGTGTGTGTGTGTGTGTGTGTGCATGTGTGTGTGTGCGCGCACGTGTGTGTATGTTGTTTTTTATGATATGTATCATATATATTATGAGCGGTCAGATTCCTTGCGAGCGTCCCACCTTCGTCATCACTGCCCTGTTTTTTATGCTCGATGGGTGCGCATCACAGCCCTCTTAGCCCAGAGCATTGTGGTGCAGTGGTGAAGCGGCATAGTGATCTAGAGGTCCAGCTGTATCAAGGGAGCAGACTAGTATGGTTGGCTGTGGTATCCGACAGGGAGCTTGAGGAGTACTTGGAGAAGAGGTCGGGAAGTCAAGTAGTGCTGCTCAGCTAGTCTGGAAGATTTTATACATCAGGACCTTGGAAAACAGATTGGGTTGGATTGCCAGTCCTGCTGGCTCCCTTATTCGAGGCTTGGGATGACAGCACACTGGTGGTCCTGAATGACGTCTTGCGGGTACTGCAGAGGGCGGAAGGAGCCTGGGACCACAACAATCACCCGAGTGCCATTTGTATTGGTAATTGTTCAGTGCCGTTGTCAACGTTAGTATTGATCTCTTGGCTGGTGCGGGGCTGCTTGAACTAGGAGGCGAGGATATCAGGACCCCTGTCTGTGGACCTACCAGTGTGGAGGGGGGACCAGCAGGATGAAGGTCATACATGCGTTCACCGAGGCGGAAGTGGGCGATTACCACGTGTACAACGCCTGGGTGCAGGTCGACCCTCCTCCGGGCCAGGACGTGACGCGTTTTAATTTTTCAATTCCTGTGGCGTGGACTGTGGGCCTGCCCTGGGGGCTATCTGGACCCTTTCGCCGGGAGCTCGATCAGTGCATTTTGCCCTGAGTAGGTCTGTATTGATTTATATTGTTGTGATTTATTAGACATCTGGCACCGCCACTCACGTATCCCACGGGCATAGAAGTGAGAGGGACTGTATATCCTGCAGCAAAGCAATTCATTTTCAGCCAAACAGTAGCAATGCCATAGCCAGTGCAGCATCAGTGTGTGGGCAGCATGCGAGTTCTTCAACACGTTGCATCCGCTCATTCACAACATACATATATTGGCTGGACTGCCAGGCAGCCCCCATATGCACCGCAAGTGTGCACTGCCACTGCCTGTGCCAGTGCCAATGCCAGTGCTCTGGCTCTTGGAGCGGACGCCAGTGCTAGTGCCAGCACAAGTGCCCATACCAGTTTATTTCCAAAAACAATTTACAATACAGTGACAAGAAACCCTGAAGAAACTCAGAGACACGAATCTTTCCACCGAATGCATGCACCGGATGCAACCAGCCTGTGCTACAGCGGGGCTGCTTCGGTCGGGAATCACACGTACACATTAATGGGGGGGGGGGGGGTACCCGTGGAGGAAGGGGGCGGCGAGGGCCGCACAACAGTTGGTAGTACCACAACTGGGTCTTGAGCTCCCTGGGGCAGGAGAAGGGTTGACTGTGTCAACTCCTAGGCAATCTCCAAACAACCAATGACCTACGGGATGTGGTACCTATGGGGACTGCTACACAGGTGGGCCCTAGACCAAACCCTGAGCTACGCCTTCAATGTGGCAGGGGCTAGTAGCAGTGCAGGGCCCTGACCCTGTGCAGACCTGTGTGCCCTGGTGGCAGGGGTCAAGCAAGGCCGGCCCTGGCCCCCTTGCCTCTCTGCTGGTGGAGCCATAGCTCATTGGGGGCCCACACCATAGTGCCTAGGGACCCCCAGGCTTTGGAGAGAGTGGTGCGTGCCTGCGCTCTGCACATCTACATCGACTCATGCAGCATCTGGCGGATCAACTCATCACCCATGGCGTGGGGCCCTATAATCTCTATGTATGCCTAGCCTATGGATGGGGTGGCCACCGCCCATTACTCCAGCGCCGCGGGCTCGCACAGCTGCCAGTGGACTGGGGGCGCCATCAAGTCAACTTAAGGGTCCAGCAACGCCAGAAGGCATTGTCTAGCCGGCTGCCACTCGTGGGAATGTGCACCAAGACATGGGTGGTCATCTCTGGGAACATTCCGCAAATGATCCATGTGGTATCTCAGGTTGTATTCCTGTGCGCCGATCGTTCGTCCATTTTGATTCAATCACAACCAGAGCATTCGCGAAGGTACATCACCGCTCTACAGCTCTGTTTGCACTGCAGCAGTATCCGCCTTTCTTCATGTGCGGCCTTTCCTCCGTCTCGCAGCCATGCACTCGTAAAGTACCGCATCCTGCATCCCGGATGAGTGAGTGTGTGTTTGTGTGTGTGTGTGTGTGTGCACGGGGCAAATACAGTATTAAAGAGGGCAAGGGCCGATTAAAGTCCTAGACACTGTGTGACGGGTACAATATTAAAGAGGGAAACCCGCATGGGTCTAGGGCCCTCGTGGTCACCTGAGGTACCTTCATAAAAATAGGCGTGCGGTCGGTCCTGAGGACCAGTCAGCATTCCTTGTCTGGTGCCTGCCTGGGTCGCATCTGGGGGCTTCGCCTGGGTCAGAACCTCTGGGGTGTGGGGTTTAAGTGACCTCTGTCCCTGCATGGCTGTGTCGCGCTGGGTCCTGCAGCCTCACGCATGCCCTCTTGGCCGAGGGGGGGGGGGGTTCCGCCCTTCCCTTCTTGTGGGGTCACTCCCTTGCGGCGCCATGCGGCTGCTGCCGCTGCGCCCGCAATCTTTTGGCCGACGGCGTTCCACACCCCCTGGGGTGCATGCTCCAGCTGCACGCGGGTGCCCACGCGGCCCTGGCGAGATCACAGGGCAGCGGGGGTGTCCTGCATGACCCCTGGTACAGCAGTGCTGTACTCCCCTGCCCAGTGCAGCGCATGTGGCACATTATCTGTGTTGGTGTGTAGCACAAAGCCATATCCACGGGAGCCGCGGCCGAGTTTCCTGGTGTCTAGCCTTTGTTCTTCGCTGGGTCGGCGTGAACAGCGCTGCTCCTCCGCTTGGTACTGGCACCGCCACCGCGTCCCCCGGCTCCTCTACCCGGTACTGCGGGCCTCTGCGGGCTCCCTGTGGCAGTACAAGGCCCGCATAGAAATCACTAGCATACGCCTCCGCCGCTTCTTTTCGCTCCCCCTTTGCCGGGACACTTCTCCCTTCGCTGCGAGTAATCACCGCGCGCCGCCGCGCGCGTACCTTGAGCTTGCCGCCGCTTTTGTTTCTGCCGTGCCACCCTTGACCCCTGCTGCCGCACCCACCGTTCTGAATTATACTCGTGCATCAGTCTGGGGAGAAGGTGTCGGCCTTTCACCGCTACGACTGTACCAGCCCACAGCGGGACTAGTGATCGGCAGCGGGCGGTGATCGCCGCTGGGAGAATGGATTCTCGCCCCGCCGCTTTCCCCATCATGGTGATGTGTGTGTGTGGGTGTGTGTGGGTGCACGTACGTGCTCACGTGTGTGCCAGGACAGGCGTCTTGGGAAGTTGTGGACGCTCTTGCGTGTGTGCCAGGGTGTGTGCGTGTTTGTGGATGTTGCAGGCGTGGGGGGACTGGTGCATCCCCACACTCCTAACCCCTGAACTGCCCGCTGCCCACCGCAACTACAATCGGTGACATCATTTCCTCATTCGCAGATAAAGCACAAAGCCATGTGAGTAGTACTAATGGGCATGTGTAGGCTACCGCACCTGCCCGCGCACCCACACACAAACACACATACACCCACGCATGCGCAACGCATACCGAGTAGCACTGCTTCACGCAACTGCGGACAACGTCACTCGCAGACACGGACCCATCGAAAAGGCCACCCGGGAAGCGAGTGGTCCACGGCACTTTGTATGATGAAGGCTGCACAAGCGTGTCCCATTCCGCGAGAATCTGTGGGGAAAACAAGCGTTCCCTGTTGCATGATCAAGAGAGAGACCACGATAAAGAGGGACGAGTTGCGCTGCCATGGCTGAGGGTCGCGATTCGGGTACCGTGTGACTAATAGCGTTGCTTCTTCGGAAGCTGGAGTTCGTGCGATTCTGATGGCGTCCTGTCTCTCCGCTGAATAGTCCAGCGAGCGATCATGGCGGCAATTGGCTCGAGGGCCATGCAGCGAATGCCACGGTGGCTGTACCAGTGTCTCTTGCTCCCTCCCCACACCCCAACAAAAAGGAGTGTAGCCAACAATTGTGTTCAACCATCAAAACATGGCACTTATCCCCACTTTCCCTTTAAAATGCGAAAACCCCCAGACCCAGCCCTTTGACCCCCTCCCGGACCAGACTCCAAGATGGGGGCGAACCCAGCTCCAGACCCAACCCGATACATTTCGAGGCGGAAACGGGGCAAGAGAGGACGGGCAAGAAACAGCAAATCGGGACCAAGCGCCCACACGACAAAGCGCGCGCATCCAGCCCACTCCCAGCGCGGCGGCCCCCAGTCAGACCTTGCGCGCGTCCTCAAACTTCTTCATTTTCGTGCCCCCCATCACATATAAGATCTCGGTAATGGGCTCACACGACGGATCATTGGTCAGTGCCTCGGGCTCTGAAGCAGCGTTCCGAGGCTGACACATGCGGTTTGGCACGTCATGCAGTCGCTGGTCCAAAAGGTGCCTGCAGAGCGGCCGCGGCGTCAAGTGAGGGTTGGCGGGAAGGCACGGCTGCGTCATGGCCTGGCATTGGCGTTGGCGTTGGCGTGGCATCGGGGGGGGGGGGGGGCACGGCGATGCCCCAAACCGCTACCGGGGGTCGGCACTTGGGTGGGCGCTGTGCGGGTCGGTTTAGTGTCGGGGTGGGGCTGCGCATTGGGGCTGGGGCGAGCATTGGGGAGGGGTCCTCCTGTTGAAGAGGGTGATTGGGTTGGGGCTTTTTCCAAAGTCAATGATGCAGCCTTGTGCTTGACGTGTTGTGTGGATTGGGCGTTTTGGTGTGACACCATCAGACAACCCGCGACATAACCACGGCCGTATCGGGGCCCCTAATGCAGGGACCAGAGGCCGATACGCCACGCAAGGGCGCCCCTTCAATAAGAAAAAAAAACAGGAAATGGGTGACCGGACATCAAGTCACTCGGGCGGTGGCCGATGGCGGCTGGACGGTGACCGAGGGCCGTTCAGCGTAACCGACGGCTCCCGAAGGCCACTCCTCAACAAAAGAAGAGAAGCGGGATTACAAAGGAGCGCCCCGGGCCACACTGTCGGTCACGTCGGATGACGGGAGCCGGACAGCGATGTACGTCTAACGCGCACACTCCCCGTGGGGCCCGAGGCCGGAAGGGCCCTGTTTGCCCAGACGCCCTCGCCGCGCCTGGACCAGACCCCCTTCCGCTGCCCCATCCCGGGGGAGGGTAACCCCCCCCCCCCCCCATTCAGGGGCGATTCCCCCCGGACCGCTCCTGTTAATGTGCCCAGAGGGGCTCCTACACACAGCCCAGCAACGGTGCACAGAATGTCCGCGTCAAGCTGACCCCAGGACCCCTACATCTGCGGTGGTGGATGTCTGCAGAGCAGAACAGGGCACACTCGATGCATTGGAAGCCCCCCCCCCCCCGCCCCCTTCCAGGACGCCCAGCCTATGCCCAGCCACTGTCCCACTGGCGGCCAGTGCCAGCCTCAATGGCTTTGGTAACCGACAGTAACCACCCCCAACCGCTTTGGCAACTTCCTCCAAGCGCCTGTCTAACCGCCTCTGGGACCGCCGCATGCCCCCCCCTCCCCCTCCAAATGACCGTGATCCCCAAATGGCCCACCAGCCGCCAAACAGGCAGCTGGACATACGGTGACACGCGGTGGCCCCTTCCCTGAGGCAATCCCCTGGCACACACTTCTCGTGAGGCAGCACCGCGAGCAGTGCATTGCTGGACAGCTCCTGGAACTCGTACCCGAGGGCCACCAGGGCCCGGCGCACCAGAGCGGCAACCGGCTGCAGGCAGTCCCGCGGAGTTTCGGGCACTGCAGTAGCGCACGCAGGCCACTGGAACGCTGCGATGCTGCAGCGGGGAATGCAATGCGGAAGTGAGACCATCAACACACGGAGAGCGGATCACAAGGGGAAAGCGATACACAGAGGGAGAGGGGCTTCCAAGGGCGAGACATCCATCGCGCCCCTCACAACTCCACATCTGTAAATCAGCAAGCCCGGTTAGCTCAGTTGGTAGAGCATGCGTGCGAATAGCCGCAGGGTCGCGGGTTCGAGTTCCTCATCAGGCGTTGTTATACTGTTGGTAGAACTAAACACTGGGGGCGAGACTTTAGGGGGGGACATGGACCCAACACCGGTGCGGCCGAGTCGCCCCTGAGTGACACTGGACACTGGTTGTACTGCGCGTCTCTGGTACAACCCCTGCCCCCCAAAATCCCCCTACTCCCAACGCCGACAGACATGGGCTGTGGTTTATTCATACCACGATGCTTCTTCCACTACACAGAGGATTAGGGGAACTGACAAGGAACCCCATGCAAGCAGCCTCGGGGCAGATTCAGTGTACAGCTGGAGGAGCCTTGAATCGCTATTCGAAACCCAAAGCAGAACTGCAGCCGCAAATCCGCGCAGTGGACAGCCCCCCGGAGACTTACTGGGCGCCCTTACCGAGAAACGAAGAAGACAAGCAACAGCGGCACGAGCGACGGATCGACTTGAACCAACGGATATGTCAGGGGGACCGTCCAGCCCACCACAAATGCGGAGAATTCCGGCGTGGCCAATGCAGACGCCTGTCCACCCGTGCTTCTCGTGTGCATAATGATATGGGTCTGGGGTGCTATTCCCAGCCACCACGTACCACGTCTGAATGCCTTGTGACCCATCTGCAGGACTACTGGCGTGGCGCGATCCCTGGATGACGGTCTGGGATGTGCTGCTTGCCCCTCTCCATCCACTTCTACTCTGTCCCGTGTGATGCCCTTCGAGCCTCTGCCCGCTGCAGGACAGAACCGTTGGGAACTGCTTGTGGCGCAATGAGCACCTTTCACTAGCAATGCCACAGCACAATGCCCGGAACTCCCTCGCACCACCGGAGTTGAATTAGAGTTGAGTACAGGTCAGCTCGTGTATGGGGGGTTGACCCTCCTCCGACGGTGCAAGGCCAATGGCGATCGTGTGGACCCACAAGAGGACGGTCCACTCTGATTCTCAAACCGCACCCCCCAGCCCTCGTTGCTGCACAGCGACTGATGCACGCAAAAGCGATGCCAGAGCTATGGTGAAAGCAGAAAAGCTCGTCAGTGGTACATGCTCCATGGGCAGCTCCACTGGAAGACTGGATGAACGTGCGCCTCAGTCTAAGCGCCCTGGGGGGCTCCTACACACAGTCCAGCAACGGTACACCAGTTGTTCGTCAAGCTGAGACCATGACCCCTACATCTGCGGTGGTGGAGGTCTGCACGGCACACTCAATAGAGAAGTGATACGAGTGGAATGACCAAACAACGCTACAGCAAAAGCGCAGGAGAAAAAAAAGTTGGCCCAAACGAAAAAGGTTCCCAGAGCCCTGATTCTTACAAGAATTGGAGCGAGGGGGCAGGGGGGCTGGGGGTCCAGGGGAGGGGGAGGGAGTCCAGGGGGGAGGGGTCCCCCCCCCCCCCGCCGAAATGCAAATTGAAGCAACACCCTGCCCTCCCCCCCCCCTTCCCAATGGACACACATGACCATGATAGACCATCTCACAAAAAAAGACATGGCACTGGACACGGCGGCAATACAGCCTCTTCCTGGGGCACCACTTCTCATGCACAACGGTGCGCCATCGCGGACAGCACTCTCCACATTTCACAGAGGTTCACATGATTGCATGCGAAGCCTCTGCCGGCGGCAGGGAAGTGGACGCCACGGTGGCTGTGATCCTCAAATATTGAGGAGTGGGACTGATATTTCACTCTGACCCTCAAACTGCACTTACCCTCTGTCCCCCTGTCATCATCGACTATCTGCCACAACTGAGCTTCATAGACAACAGACGGTTGAACAAGAGACATGGCACTGGACACCGATCGTACTACAGCTTTTGCAGAGCCCCACCGCTCATGCACAACGGTGCCCCGTTGTGGCAAGCGGCTGGAGCAAAATTTCCGGTGCCTTTGGCGCCAAGTTTGGATCTGACCACAGGTGCAAAAGGAATATTTTGTTGGGTTGGGGAGGGGGAAATTTGTTGTGCAAACGCTCAGTGGCCCCATAGAGAGGGTGCGTGGAGAGCGCCATTGTGCTCGAGTGCAGGCGCACTTAAAGGATTGAAATCCATCGGCATCGGACCAGCAAACATGAACATGGAGGGATGTCAGTCCCGGTGCTCTCCATTGCAGCATCACTGCCACCGTCACGTGCACTGCCCTACGGCAGAGGCTTTGCACGCTATCATTCCCATCACCATTGCCAACCGACCGTCGGGCCTGCCCGCATTCGGTGGAGGTAGTGTGAACATTGCCCTGTGTAGAAAGCCTCTCCAGGCGTCACATCTGTTGTGTTGCGGAGCCGTGGGGGGCGTTTCAGAGGTGTTCGGGGGGGGGGGATGGCACGAGGCCAAAAAAATTGTGGCGGACGCATCAATGCACCTCCCGAAGCACTGAACGACCCGTGATGTTGTTGTCGGCCCCGGTGCCCCCCCCCCCCCCCCACGGGCGTAGGCGTGGGGTCTGGACTGAGGGGGTGGGGGGGTGGGTGTCCGTCCCAGCGATTGCAATCAACGGCCGTTCTGCGGCGCTTCCCCCGCCACAGAACCGCCGCCCGCACCCCCGCAGACCTGCCGGGCGGCGCATCGCCCGCCAACGCCTCCACGACGCGCACCCGCCAACGCGCCCAATTGCGGCAGCTCGTCTTCCCCCGGCCGAACTTGCCTGCGACAGCGAAGGGGCCGCGCACTGGGCCCGCGCCCACACGTGCACGTCTGCACAACCGCCCCCCCCCCCCCGCCCCCACCGATGCGCCGTCTCTGAGGTCCCGTCGGCCGACCGCAGACCCGCAGATGGCCCTCGACGAGCGTTCGTTGAATGGGGCCCTGTCTCCCAAGGGCAATCCCACGGCACCGCGTCCACCGGCTCAGACGTAATCCGAAGGCGCAGGATCCTGCGGAGTCTCACACGGGACGCGGCGTGTTCCGACTGAGTTCCGAGCGCGACAGCGGCGGGTATTACTGAGTGGGATATGGTACGGGGCCGATTCTGAACGATACGCAGACCCCCTGCGGCGCATCATCGGCGCGGGCGGCACTGCACTTGCATTTGCACTTGCACTGGCACTGCCACTGGCCGGCCTGGGGGGGGGGGGGGCGCACTCACTGACATTCCGAATGGGCGCCTCGATCACTCATCCGAAACTGCAAACGTACGTTTTCGACGGCAGTCGCTCGCTTTTGCGACTGCTGACGCAAGAAGCCGGCGTCGTAGGGCGCGCCACTGGGCGCTATAGGGGCCGGGGGTTGCAAAGGCCTGCGCCGGCGGGAACTAAGGGCCCTCGATTCCAGTGAAGGTGCTGAGCCATTGGGTACCTGCCAATCGCGGCAGGCACCTACAACAACGGAGTGCCAAGGGAGGGAACCGCGAGCAGGGACAGGCTTATGCGAGCGGACAGCACCTTCGAGGAGTGGGAGCACTTTTGTCAGAGGGTACCCACGCGATGAGAACGCAACAGAAATTGCTTCCGGAAGCACATGCTCGTCCAAATGGTACGTTGTTGCCAATAAATATAAATCAAACAGGTCCTGCGATGTTTGCAAACGCCAATCGTTGGCGCAAGACAAGTGGCAGGATGGGTGCCTGGCACTGCTATGACATGCACATTGACGTGACAATCCCCATGCAGACTGGCATGCATATGGACATCCGCACTGACATTGTACTGGCATGCACTTTGATGTGTGTACTGACATGCATGCGGCCCAGTCTCACTGGTCCTTGGACGTTTTACAAGTTTGCTTGAGGAATCGCTTCTGCACCATCCATCGTATAGTTCTCGCAAACGATCTGGGTCGGTGGCTTTGGCGTGGCCGAATGCGCCAGCTTTGAGCAAGAAGCAATATGCATGCCAGCATGCATGCCGGTACGCGTTTCAGTGCGCGTCAGCATGCATGTCAGGATGCATGTCAGTATGCATGCACGTTGGTATGCATGCCGGCAGGCATGCCAGTACGCATGTCAATGTGCCTAGCGGCATGCACGTCAGCATGCATTTCAGTAGGGATGTCAAATATGCGTCTCAGAATGCATGTCGCTGTCGGGCTACTAGACCCCTATGACCCCCTCACACTGCAACGGAGGACGACAGCAAAAAGGGCGATCGCTGAACTTGGCTAAGCGGGGTTTTGTGTCATTTAGCCCTTTGTGGGCATAACTTAAAAGACAGTGCAACTGCGGAGCCGCGCAAGTGGACAAGCCAACGAGGATCGCCACAATGCGCAGGCACGTGGACGGATGCCCTTCCAGCGCTCGAATGCCTCAAATGCTCAGCAATTCCCGCCAAAAAAGGCCCAGCAGGTCGACCCACCTTTTGCCCCTTTCCGCGGTTCATGGGCACACGAGTGCAACAGAGCGGAGGAGTCAGCGGCCTATGATCTGGCGCCCATGTCATATGGCCCACATATCCCAACTTTTTCATTCATGCGGAAGTCATTGGGGAGGGACGCGTTGGAGCAGCGAAAGGGGGGGGGGGGGATCCGAGACCCAAGGGTTTGTGCGCCAAACATAGCGGAAAGAGTCCAAGGGAATGGCAGTAAGTGGCGATCGGCCAATTGGCGCCGCCCGCTGCAGACCAAAACACGCCATAGCGTTGTGCCACCCCCCCCCCCCCCCGTTTGGAGGGTCCAACCCCTCCCTCCCCCCGCCCCACAAAAAGTTGTCAGGGGGGGCAATGCCATTTTCTTCCGGGAACACACATGGGGCCCTCCACCATGGGCACTACGCCACCCTGTGTCCTTCCTCTCCCTCCTTGGCCTATTGTTCCCTCTCTACTTCCCTTTCCTTCGGGGGAACATAACACCTTTCTGCCTGCACCCAGTCCTCCTCGTCCCCCCTGTGGCGAGCGCATCATGTACCCCCCTGTGTGACATTCCGTCTGGTTGTTGTTCCTTTACCGGGCCCTGGACAGCCCGTTCTTCCCTTCGCATGTTGCGTCGGGTCGCTGCTTTCTGTCGGCCGCTGCGGCCGGTGCTCTTACTGGTGTCGTTTCCGCGTTCGCGGAGCCCAGTAGTTGGTGTGTTGGGGCTGTGTTGAATGTGGCATGGTGTGCCGTTTGCGCGTCAGTGGCGCCCAGTAGTTGGTGTATTGAGGATGTGCTGGTTGTTCCGGGGGTCATTTGACTGTTTTTGCTGTCCACGCGCCTCTGTCCACAGGCCGTCCATAGCCTGCCTTGCTGTGTTTCTGTGTGTGTGAGGCCCAGGTGCCCTGTTCCTCCATGCGTTGTCCCGGGCGTCCACCATATGTCCTTTTCCCCCTCACGGCTGGTCTGCCCCTGATTGGCTCCCGCTCCTGTTGCGCAAACAGCCCATCTGGGCTGCGGCAGACACCCCCCACCTGATGCCGGTTGAGCAGGGGTTGCCCTGGCACCCGGTAGCGACGGAGCTGGCTGGCCAGGCCATCCCCTTTGTTGCCGCTGCCTCCCATGGGCACGCTCTCCCATCCCCTCCATTCTGGTTCCCTGTTCCCGCTGTTCTGGTTGTCTCTCCTGCCTTGCTGTGCCCCTCCTCCTTGTCTGCTGTGCTCGCCCTTGTACCTCCTGGTGTGCCCCGGCCCCCCCCTCCTGTGTGACATTCCGTCTGGTTGTTGTTTGTTTCTTTACCGGGCCCTGGACAGTCACCCGATCTTCCCTCCGCATGTTGCGTCGGGTTGCTGCTTTCTGTCGGCCGCTGCGGCCGGTGCTCCTGCTGGTGTTGTTTCTGCGTTCGCGGAGCCCAGTGGTTGGTGTGCTGGGGCTGTGCTGGATGTGGTATGGTGTGCCGTTTGCGCGTCAGTGGCGCCCAGTAGTTGGCATATTGAGGTTGTGTTGGTTGTTGTGGGGGTCGTTTGACTGTTTTTGCTGTCCACACACCTCCGTCCTCAGGCCGTCCACAACCTGCCTCTCTGTGTTTCCGTGTGCGTGAGCCCCAGGTGCCCTGCTCCGCACGGGCCCGGGCGGTGGCCCACTGGGCGCGGGATCCCCTGGGCGCAGATGAACAACGGCGCTGTGCCGCAGGGGCCGCAGGGTTGGTTCCCTGGGTGCCTGATCCCCTGCGTGCACTGGTGGCTGCACGGGAGGCATCAGGGGCCCAGTGGTGGCCCACTGGGTGCAGGTTCCCCTGAGCGTGGACGGACAAAGACGTTGCGCTGCAGGGGCCCCGGGGTTGGCCCTCTGGGTGCCCCATCCCCTGCGTGCACTCAGCAGTTTACGTAACTCCTCAGGGGCCCAGCTGGCCCACTGGGAGTCCAATCTCGACCCCCCTGTGGGAATAGGTCTCCTCGACGGCCAATGTTCGTGTCGTGGCGGTGCAGGGGTACACTGGGTCGCGCTTGAGGGACCACCGGTGGGGGTGGGGGGACCTGGAGGCCCCTGGGTGGGTTGCGGTCGTTGGTGTGGGGTGTGGGCTGGGGGGCCCTTGTCGTCCATTTGCCCCTCAGGGCTGGTCTGCCCCTGGTGGGCACCCCCTCCTGCTGCGCAAACAGCCCCCCCTCGTGTCCCGTGGTGTGTGTGTTGTGTCTCCAGTCGCTCCCGTGGCATTGGTCCCATTCGTTGTGGTGGGTGGGGGGTAAACGGGGGGGTTGGGTTGGGTTGGGTTGGGCTGGCGGCCTCATGCAGGAGCAGGCCCTCGGGTGTGGGCTTCCTTCCCTGCCCCACCACGAGGCTGAACAACCTGACTGTCCGGTTCCAAGGCCGAGCGGACTATCGACAGCCACCAGACCCCACCGAAGCGCAGGTGGGCGGAAGATACCGTCGTCCTGTGTGTAGGCGCGCGCGCGGGCAGGGGTGTGGGCGGGGGCTGGGCCTTGCGTGTGGGGGGCAAGTGTGGCCTGGTGCTCCAGGCCCGGTGGGGCAGGCCATGGGAGCCTGACGCTGAGCCCACCGGGGAGTAGTGGGCCAGGGCATCGCATCCTCCTGGTCACAGAGACACGCTGCCCGCCCGTCCCACGACTGCGTACGCACGGGGACGGGTGTGCGCCAGGCACGACTGGGGGGGACCCGCGCTCCTTGACTGCCTGTTGGCACAGGTGGCGCTGCTGTACTAGCTGGGTCCCGCACTCCCACGGCCTGGGGCGCTGGTGGCAGGTGGAGGGGTCCCAGGGCGCGCTGAGCGCTTCCCTGCCTTGGGACCTGCCCGGGAAGGTTCCCGGGTGCGGCGCTGCTGCCCCGTTAGTCCTAGGGGCCCGTAGGGCACACCACCGGACTGGCCCCTCCAAGGGAAGGGGGGGGGTGGGGGGCAGGGGTCGGCAGGTGGCTGTCTGGCCTCCAGGGGTCGCCCACAACTGCACTGCAGTGCACGGGGCTGTGCTGGCCTAGGCGTCTGTGATGAGGTTGGAGGGGCGCGTGCACACCTGGAGGTTCCCTGGGCAGGCCGCCCCAGGGATGCCCACAGCGGTCAAGCTGTGAGCCCTTCACTGCCTCCACTTTTCAGGCCCTGAGGGCGCCGACTCCGTGCACCCCTCCCGTCGGGGGCGCAGGCTGGGGGGGTTGAGTGGTGGATGGGTCTACCTGTCCGTTCATTGGCCCATGGTGTTCACTTGTTTGGGAGAGGAGGACCACCTGCTGGGTTACCATGCGGGTCCCAGATCCCGACAAACTTGTCATTCAGCGTCCGCCCCTTTTCCGCGAGGGGAGGGACCTTGTTCACCATGTGCCAGCCTGCAGTGAGGGTGCGAGGGCATGCTGGGGGGGGGGGGGGGGCGGGTCTGCTTTTGGTCCCGCCCCATTTCTGTTGGGGGGGGGTAGGGGCAGCAAAAAGTCTGCTCCCCAGTTTCCTGGTCCCCAAGGGGAACCAGCCCACGGCCTGCACCCTCGCTTTGTGGTGGCTGAAATTTGGGCCGACAGAGAGGTAAACGGGGGGGGGGGGGGTTACGTGAGACCCTCCCGGCCCAGAGGCCCACGAAGGCTCGGGGTCGGCTCAACCCCAAAAGGGCCCGGCCCTTCTTCTCCAAACATTTGAATTCCAGAGCATCAGCGGCCACTGGTCCATCCCCGTCACCGGCCCCCTGTATCCCCGAGGCCCCCGGGCACGTCCGTGGGCTGAACATGGGGTCGAACATTTCCCATCGCCCGGAAACGGATTCGTGACGCCTCCCGGCCACGCCCTTCAAGGCCCGGGTGCTGCCTTCCTGCACAGCTACCGACATCCAGGACCACTGAATCACTGCACCCACCGATGGAATGGGCCCCGCGATGCATGACCCTTGCTTGGCTCAGCAACACACCGATTCGCATACCTTTGGGCGAAAATAGCCTTTGGGGATACCGGATTTGGTCAATCCGATACTTTCATGTTCCCTGCACAAGAGCACCGCCATGGGACAGCCATTGAGTGAACGGGGCATTTGCAAATTGAAGGCAGGGGGAAGGGCCTTGGAGCCCCTTTTAGAGACCCTCCCATCGCTGGAGGGGGGGCTCCGAGGGCAGCCAATGCAGCCCCTTTTCTGTCATCCCCCCTCCCGATGAAGATGCAGAAGGGCACAGTGTCAATCGTTGCTTTGTGTTTGGCCCAATCGAACATGTGGGGGCACACAGGTACACAGGGACACACACGGGGGGGTGACTACAACAGGTCCTGATGCGACACCCCCCCCCAGCTATCTGTCAAAACATTGGGGCGGGGGGGGGGGGTCGGCTGGAGGGTGTGTGTGTGGGGGGGGGGTGGCTCCCAAGGTGGGGGGGCCTGTGCGCGACTCACTACTACCACATGCATACCTCCAGGGGGGATGTGTGTCTGGGGCGGGTTTGGGGAAGCTGCTGGTGGCTGTTGTGAAGTGGGGGCTGCAGATGGGCAGGTGTGTCCATAGTGGTTGTGGTGATCTTCACTTCGCAACAAACGACATTTGTTTAGCACCTCGTCTTGCTAATGTGGCACTCAAAACATGGATGGTTTGATGAAAGGGAAGCTTGCACAAAAAAACTTCGGCGCCGTTGGCGCCATGGCCCCGACACTACTATCTCTCAAAACCCGGGGGGGCCTCAATTGGTCAGGTGTGGACCCGCCACTTAGCTCCAGCCGCGCCTGCCTCACGACCTTCATCGCCTTCTCAGTTCCATGATTGTCCGTGTCACGCAGACAGTGCTTTGCAGTTCGTCCCTTCCCTCGTCCCTGGATGGGGTAAGAGTCGGGCTGCTTCTACAGGGTTCAGGGCATTGTCGCCTTCGGACTGAGTTTGGGGCGTAGCGTTTGATGTGTCCCACTTTGGCTCCCTCCGTCGCACTGGCATGCTCGCTTGCGCTGGCCCCTCTCGGCCACACACCTGTGTTTCCGGGTCACCTGGTCGTGGGGGGTGGGGCGGTCAGAGGTCACCCTTGTGGGCCGCTGCCACCGGCCCTGGGCTATTTAGGTCCTTAGGATTTAAAAACCCCAGCGGGTACTGGCTTTTCGGAGGTCAACATACAGCCATACAGGGGAGGGGTGTGGGCAGCGCCTGGGCGCCTGCATGTGCAGTCTGTGTGTGTGCTGGTGCATACAGGGTGGCCTGGCGGAAAAATGGCCAGCCCAACGATGAACGGGCCGCCTCCTCCGTCGCCTCCACGGTGGGCATCGAACCTACGCCCGCGTGACGAGGCCCCCGTGCACTTCCAGTATGCTATGCTGACGATGTGGTGGGGAACCCCACCCATACCACCAGGTGTCTATATCCGGCTGTCTCTGGGGGGGACTCGGTTCTCCCCCCCCCGCCAAGGAGGCCCGCTACACCAACATCAACGCGGTGATCGGGCGGCCTGCGCCGTCGCCTCCACGAGCCGCGGTGACGCAGCGCACTGCGGGGCTGGCCCCCCGTGCACTTTCAGGTATGCTCCTCCCTACAGTAAATAATCCTCCTAGATGGAACCCATGTATTTATTACCACAACACCAGAACTACCCGTTGCGAGCCGCCACAAGCCACGCTCCGGGCATCGAACCTCCGCCATCCGGCGTCAGGGCCACTGATGATACCGTTGTGCTATATCGAAGATATCAGAAAACAGCCACTCAAAAAAAAACAGGGCATGTTCACTCATCACCGGGGTGGTGGCGCTGTGCATTAGGGGGTGTTGGGCGTGCCAAACAAAGGGCGGCTGGGGTCCGGTGTGCCACACCGTGAGCCCTCCGTGCTGCACGTGATCGTGGAGGCCGTTGCTGGTGATCTGGGTGCCAGCCAGGTCTCATCACAGCTGCCCGGGGAGGGGGGGGGGGGGCTGATGAGGGGAAGAGTTCCTGCCTGACGTCACGCATTGGTGCTTGCCGTGGTGAGCGGGAGACCGCCCGCGACCTCCATCCAGAGGCCGGGTCAGTGCAGCCTGGTGAGTGGCGTGGTCTCTTGGAGGCTGGGGTGCAGTCCTCGACTTCCAGCAGTGGGGTTACACCTTGTCTGCGGGGGGTCGGGGGGGGGGGGGTGTGCCACGAGGAGGCGGGCTGGTCGCCCGCTCCTCCGGAGAAAACATGGGTGGTTCATCCAGGTCGGACTCTTCTTCCTGTTCCTGTGCCTGCCCTTCCTGCTGTGGGCGCCGGGCTGAGGTGACATACCCTCGGAGGAGGGGGGATTTGCGGCGGCCCATGTCAGCCAGTGTGTCCGCATGTGTGTTTCCTACTATGCCAACGTGTGAGGGGACATGCAGCCAGCGTACCGTTGCCCCAGCCCGGTCAATTTCCCTAAGGAGTTGCTCCCACAAGTCCACGTGGCCCACCGGCCCCCGCGAGCCTTGCCAGTCATGGCGCCGCCATTTGCTGGCTTTGCCTGTGGCCCCCATGACCACTAGTTTTGAATCAGAGCAGATCAGTGTGCGCTTGTGCTGTGTCCTGTGGCGAATGGCATGTATGGCCGCGAGGAGCTCTCCCCTGTTATTTGTTTGTTTCTGATTGATGGGGATGCACTGTGCCGTGTCCCGGTGATCCCCGAAATATACCCCAAACCCTCCCACCATTCCCGCCTCCGGATGGACCTCCGACGAGCCGTCGGGGTAGATGGCTTCCCATCCCTCCGCTACATACTCATCAATGACTTTCTGGTGTGCCTCCGCCATCGCTGGTCCATACATGTCTTTTTTGCGTTTCCTGGGCCGTGGGTTGCGGAGCCTGGGGGGGGATGGGTGGGGTTGGCTGAGCCTGGGGTGTTGCAAATTTCCCGTTTCCTTGAGGGATGCGATTGCTCGGTGCATGTCCCGCACTTCGGGGGTGGGGAGGGTTGGGGCTGGGTGCTCGTGCCATCGCGCAAGAATGCACAACCACTGTGTGAGGAATATGTCCCATGTTGGGGGGGTGTCTCGGAATTCGACCGCATTGCGCAGGTTCCAGGATGCCATGACCGCGGTCCACATGATCAGCCCTAGCGGGCTCTGGAGGGATAGAACTGGCATGTCCCACAGGAGGACCTCTGGGTCTGTTTCTGTGGTATCCTCGAATATCGCTGGCCCCATGCATTGTTCCGCAATGTGATACGCGGGGGGGAGGAACCGGCACTCCAGAAGCGCATGTCGCATGTCTTCTGGTTTGCCATCCACCAGGCAGTGTGTGTGCTGAGGGAGCCAGTTGGCGAGTCTGGTCCCCACTGGGAGTTTTTTCCACAGTGCTGTCTGTATGAATGAGTGGTGTTTGGGCGGTACCGACAGCTTGGTCCAGGCCTGCCAGGTTTCGGGCGTTTGACGGGGGTCCGGGGGTTCCTGCCGCATCAAGTACCTGAGCATGGCCTTTGTGTTCCAACCCCCCCAGAAAATGGCCGATGTTTCCTTTGGTGGTGTCATTTGTGGCTGGGGCCAGGCCTGTCCCAGCTGGGCCTTGTACCTCGGGGCCCATGTGGGCGGGAGTCTTTCCTGCAGGTCCGGTGTACACTGCCCGATGCGTGTGATCCCTGCCCTGATGAGTTTCGGTGAAAAATATGTGTTGTTATTTGTGTCCCTGAAGAGTACCGAGTGCCAGCAGCTCAGCCGTGGTGCCTGGTCTGTGTTGGGGGGGAGGATGGGGGCCAGTTTCCGAAGCAGGGAGAAGGCTTTTGCCGAGGTGCCCAAAAAGGGGTAAGTGTTCCAGGGGATGGGACCCAGCTGAAGCCATGGGAGGTCACCCAGCTCCGCCTGTACTCCGAAGCGTTTGGCCCAACCATTGAAATGCTGCGCAGAAATGGGGGAGAGCTTACTAGTATCGTGCCGGGACATCACGAAGTGTGTGGCGTGTTGCCACAGCAAGAAGAGGCTGAGTGCTCCCCCCAGCTTCGGGGGAAGCTGGAGTATGGGTAGGGTGAGGCCCCAGCTACTAAGCCTTAGGGCCACCCGGTACACATTTGCCAGCTTGGTGCATACATCCTCCGTGGGGAAGTAGGCCCTCGCCGGGTAGATCATCAATGGGAGTATCCACTCCTGGAGCAGGCGTACTCGCTCTGGCATCGTCAGGGGTAGGGTCGCTGCGAACTGCGCTCGCGCCAATGCACGGGATAAATGGGGCGCAAATGCTTCATCAGGGGTGACGTCCCCAAAAAGATTCCCCAGGTACTTCACCTTGCTTTGCACCGGAATGCCTGTGCTTTCGAGTTTGGTTTTCTGCCTGTCCGTCCAAAAGCCACGCAACAAGAAGGCCGATTTATCCAAGTTGATCCGTAATACTACAAACTTAGCGTACCGCCGTAGCGTGTACATGATGTCTGGTATGAGGGGGCAAATCAGAGCCGGGGAAACGGGGATATATAGCAGGAGATCATCTGCGTAAAACAGGACTCTTATGCTGGGGGACACTGCCTGGAGCATGGGGACCAGCACCGAGCAGACCATGGCAAACAATGCTGGGGAGAGTGGGTCCCCCTGTCGGACCCCTGATTCTGGTGTGACTTGCACTTCGCGCACTACGCCTTTGCCCACTCCAAAGACAAAGGGGGAAGTCAGCATGTTCATGATGAGCGCGATCATCTGTGGGGGGAGACCCAGGTGGGTGAAGAATGCAATAAAATAATTGTGATGGACAGAGTCAAACGCTTTGGAGAAATCAATGGAGAGAAACAGACCATAATCCATTGCGGTCCAGGCCGCCCGCGCCTCCCAGATGTGCTCAAAAATGAATCGCCCTTTCATGAAACCTTTTTGCTCAGGGGGGGTGGCATACAAAAGTAGGTCCTGCAGCATGAGGTACAGGGTCATCGATACCCATTTAAACAGCACACTTTGCAGGCACAATGGGCGGAGCTGTGTGACCGAAATGGAGCCCTTTTGCTTGGGGATGGGGTTCAGGATAGCGAGTGCCCACTCCTCTGTGATTTTCCCTGTGGTTAGGAAGAGTGCAATTTGTTCCGTCATTTTGGGCACCAGTGCTCCGGGGAGGGCCATCAGGATTTCTGCCGTGACTCCGTCCAGGCCAGGGGCCGACCCTGGTTTCATTTTTTCCAGTGCTGTGAGCACCAGCTCCTGTGTGAGTGGCTTAAGGAGCAGAGTTGCCGCCCCTTTTAGCTGCGGGCGTAGGGGTAGCGAGCGCAAAAACTGGGCGCACTCCTCGACGGTGTGTTCCCCTTTGGCCATCACCCCAGACCAGAACTGTTTCGGTTCCTCCGCAATTTGCGTGGGTTCCGTGAACGTGCGCCCTGCCTTGTTGCGGAGTGCAGTGAGCTTCCGCTTGCTTTGCAGTTCCCTGGTGAGCCGTGCAATTTCTATCCGCCGTTGTTGTTTGCTCTGTGGTTCCTCCGGCTGTGTGTTGAGCGCTGACCGTAGTTTGGAAAGCACAATCCCTTCCGTCTTGTGCTGGGTGGCCTGTTCTGCCTGTGCTGCCAGCATCGCATATGCCTGCCGTGGCGTGGCTGGCGTCAATCCTTGTTGCTGCAAAAAGTGTGCCGCCTCAGGGGAGGTGTAATCGACAGTGCTTGCCTGTAGCATCGCAATGCCCTCGCTCAATCCCTTGGGGTTTACCTGTTTTTCGAAAGTGTACGCTGTGGTTCTGATAGTGCGGAGTGCTTGTGCCCACCACTCATCTCCTTGAGCCGTGAGACTCCTGAGCCGCTGGGCGAGGCCCGCTGTGGTGTCCTCGCACTGTAGGAAGGACGTGGGGATTCTTTGTCTGGGCTGGACCGTCGTGGGGGTGGGGGGAGCCAGGGTCGATACCACCGCCCGGTGATCCCCGCTGCCAATTTTCCTCGCGTAGCACCGTACGATCGAGGCTGACATGTGCCTGGACACATGGATTTTGTCAATCCTTCTGCGATGGGGGGTGTCGTCCTGCTCAGTATGGAATCCCCACGTCCACCCTTTAGGTCTTCGCGGGTCGTTGTGGTCCATAGCCGGGCCGTATACTTCCTGCCAGGTGTCACACAGACTCAGTGCTGAGATGGTGCTGAGTTCCTCTGCTCGTGCTCTGGCTGCGGGGGGGAGGTTGTCGTGCTCAGAAATATATTCAGAGTCATCACCCGGAGTGATGACCGAGTTGTGGTCTGCGAGGAGGAGTATGTGTTGTGAGAAGGGGAAGACTGCCATTGTTTCTTTCAACCGTAACCATTGTGATTTTCTTTTGTCTGGCTTATCACTGAAATGGGCCGAGACCACCGTATACACGAGGCCTTCTGGGCTCAGCAAGTTTGTTAGGAGCAGGCGTGGGGAGATGGAGGCCGATGCGACCTCCGTCCAATCTTTTTGCCAAAACAGTGCCACCCCCCCCCTGGTGTGGGGGGGGGATAGCTGGGCCCTACAGCCATAGCCATGCTGTCTAGCAAGGTCCGTGAGGCTGGTGGAACGGGCCTCCAATTGCGCTGATCCCATTTGTAGGTGCGGTTCCTGCATCGCAAAGATCTGCACCTGCAATTCCTTCATGTGGCGCAGCACCACTTTAACCCTGGGTACGATGCGTGAGCCGTCCTGCTGGTCGGCATGCGCTCCATTGACGTTGATGGTGGCGGCTGTGAGGTCGCTGCCCAACGGGAACGCCTGTGGTTGTGTTGTGACATTAGAAGTTGTCATCGTTACCATTGCGTGGCCGTTTACCTCTGACACTATCAATGTCCAAAGCCATCATGCGTGATCCTGAGGAGTGGGAGGGGGGGGTCTGCGACACCAAGGCCTGTAGGTAGCTGAGGTTCTGCTGTGTGAGCGGAACCTGTCCTTGGTAGAGGGGGTGTGGGGGTTGTGCCTGCGGGGGGAGGATGTTCGGCAGCACCTGTACTGCCTGCATAGGGTTCGGTTGTACCTGCACTTGAGGAGAGGGGAGGAGGGAGTTTGGATTCCGACGGAGAATCTGTGCCGGAGTCATTGGCCCTGTCTGCTGGGCCTGCTGTGGTTTGTTCTTATCCCTTTCGCGCCATGACTGCCAGCTGGTTTCCCAGTCGTAATAAGAACGGATCGTGGCCACACGTTGGGAACCCTCGTGGTCGGTCAGGGTCAGCACTGCCCCCGCCAACCCTTTGACTCCCGGTGCCCGCACACTCCAATTCGGCTGCCGGATGTTGCCCATCGACCACCTCAATCTTTCTATGGACACCTGGGTGTCTTCAACCGGGATGGAGCGGCTGGTCAGCGCGTGTTTTACTACCGCCAGAATTTCATTGGGGGCCAGATACTCTGGTATATCCACTAGTACCACGTGGTCTTCTTTCTCCGTGGGTGCTTTGGAACCTTTGGTGGACCAGGATGTAGACGTGCGGATGCTGGCAGCCGACGATGACGATCCTCTCTGGTCCCAATATCCGTCCTTGGTTCCTTCGGTTTTGAACGCGTATCCGAGCTCCTTGAGCTGCGGTAGGCTCTTTTCCACAAATACCTGCGCATCCGCCTTGGTCTTGAACCCGAGGCGTATTTTGTTGGCGTTTGTGTACTGTGCTTGCGGCCTATGCTGAAGCTGGTCCGTGATCTTGCACAAGTGGAAATTGAGCACTGCCCAAAATTTTGTGAGGGCTTCGTGTGTCTGTGCCTTCTTGACAATCCAGACTTCCGCAATACATTCGCAATCATTCAGGTCACCAGAGTATGTCTTGAAGGGGACGCGGGCGTAGTTTTCCTTGCTGTAGTACTTGGACTCTGTTTGGTCGATTTTGTCCTGTGGTACCAGAGCTTGTTGGAAGATGACCCAGCTGGTCTGGGTTGGATGTGGCCCCGGTGAGATTGCGGTCAGGCCTGTGTCCAGACCCAATTCAGACACCATCTCATTCAGGAATTTGTTGTTGATACAGATAGCCAATTTATCCACCTGCTTCGCAATGGGGGCAAACAGTTTCAGTGGGTCTTGACCCGGAGGGAGAAGCTGGACGATGCGTCGTGCAGGGGCGGTGGCGAAGGGGTTGTTACGTACTCCCTGCGGTGCTTCCACTATCCATGTGTGGAGATGTGAGCCACCTTTTTCACTAATTGGTCTGTTTAGCAACGAGATTGATTCCGGGTTGAACGGGAGCTTTTCCCGAAGCAGATCCGTACCTTCAGCCAGGCGTAACTCCCTGCCTGTGAAGACTATCATCTTGAGAGAGACATCCGTGTATTGAGCCACCACTTGTTTGAACAGAGCAATGCCCTCTAATAGGGCTGAGCTGCGCACTGCAACCACCAGGTTGAAGGTGGCGTCTTTGCACCATATGATTTTGGGAAGGATGGGATCTTTGAGATTGAGGACCGTGTCGAGCTTGTATTGGGCTGCTGAGACGTCCTTGTTTTCGAAATATTTGTGGTCTGAGAAAATTGCTGTCGTGTGTTCTGACGCTACAAGACTGGCGATGGCCACTTGCGTGGACTCGTATGCCATCAGGGCTCCCTCTTCTGCCCATTCGTGGGCTTTTTTGAACTCTGCAATGAGATCCGCGGCACTTGCTGCCTCTGGCATCTCAGCTATTCACTTATGGCTATCGGCAATGCAAGCAATCTGGAGTGGGGAGGACCCGTGAAACCCCGGTGGTGTGGCCCAAGACCGGGTTTTAGTGCACCAACTCGGGTTGTGATTCAGTCCAAGTCGACGCCGATGTGCAGGTACTCTACACTCTCGGTGAAGATGTCCTGAAGCAAAGCGAAGAGGAGGTCTTGCTGTTCTGCAGGACCCACAAACTCGTATATCAGGGTCGGGACCCTTAGGCGATACCAGACGAGGGGAAGTGGCACCCGGCGCACTCTCAGTCCCTGTCGGCAGGTCGAGGCTTCAATTTGCAAGGGGCAGGTCCCCGAGGCGTCCATGCATGAAGAGCATCGAAAAAAAATAGACACTCGAAAAAAAATAGACACTCAGAAAGTGGGGGGGGGGGCTGGGGGGTGTCGCATACAAGGACCGGGCCCGGCCGCCCCCCCCCCCCCCGTGGGGACACAGGCACACGAAAGGCAAACAGACACACATACACACACAACATACACACACAGACACACAAGCACATGTACACAAGCACAGACGCACAGGCACAAGCAAAGCAACACAAATGCACAGGGGCACAGGTACGCGCAACGACAGGCACAAGAGCACAAGCACAAGCACAGGCACACGGGTACAAAGAGACAAGCACAGGCACACAGGCACAAGTACAGGCACACGCGCATACCATAGCCCATGCAACTTCCATCCAAACATCGTCTCGGCGGCCACGCAGGAGGCGCGCACGGGAAATGCGGGAAGGACCGTGGGCAACGGCACCCACACCGCCGGCGGCACCAGCGGGTCCCCAAAGCCCACGTCAATACTGAGCTTCTGCCAGTCTTCTGCCGCCGTCTTCTGCGCATCGTCCTGTGGTCCACAAGCGGGAGCGCGGGCCCCACCTGCGCAAACCCATGACCCTGTGGCGGTCTGTTTCGCGGGGACAGAGGGGGGCATCTAAGAACCCCCGGAGGAACGCTGGGCTGTGGCACATGTGCACAGGTGGCGTGGCAGTACAAAGCTCAGAAAGAAAATGGACTCGTCAGTGGCCTACAAGACCATGGGTACCTTTTCTGTCACAAAAGTGAGACGCAAAGATGCCCGTGGGTAGTCCACTGAGGCAAAAGCGGATGCAGCGCAGCGGAACGAGGCAACCACCGCCATGGCGACGGCTTCCGGATCCCACTGTCGATTACACACGGAGTTCACTGACATGTGGACCCCCTCCCGCCGGGGCCGAAGCCCAAGACGGATCGGTGTGCAACGCGGGGGTTAAGGAGCACAAAACGGGAAAATCGTGATACCAATCGGCACAGGTTTCCTCGCACTCCCCCGCGTGTGGGGCATGTGCCATGAAACATACGCGTTGTTGGACCAAACAGCATGTGCCCTGGATCCAGCGCTTGAGCCGAAAGAAAACGGTGTCGCGTGTGCAAGTCAAAACATAGGCAACATGGCAGCAAACATCCCATAATGCGGGGCACTGCGGAGTGCAGAAGGAGCCCCCCCCCCCCCCCCCCAACAGCGAACAATAAAGTCCTCAAAAAATACGGTCCGAACAGGAGTGCTCGTTGGACACGCATAATTAATTCGGTACCTGAACACGGTACCTTTTGAATTAGGTCCCAAAAGCTACGTTCCGAAGGGAAGTGTTCATTGGACAAGGCATTCGTTGGACGTGGGTCGGAGGGGGGGTATTGGAAAAGAATACCCCATCGCTGCCCCAAGGGGGCGTCGTCGGCCTGGCCTCTGCGGGGTCGACGCACGCAGCCGCCGGGACGGTGACACAGTGGACAGGGTGTGCGCTGCAGAGGCATACCGCGTTCCGCACGCAGTAGTGCAGCACGACTTTGACCCCTGGATCCTCCATCTCTTCCCACGTTCGCGTGTACGTCAGGCTCTCCACATCAAACATCACCCCGTCGCCGCAGCCGGTGGTGCACAGGTCCCGCAGTATGCCAACGGTGGTCTGCATGTCGCCGTTCGGCCTGGGGCAACGGGATCAGGTGAAGCCTCTTGGACAGTCTGCGGACGGGCTTGTCGGCTTTGGACACGAGGGACGCGAGTGACGCACGCGCCCATGCCCTCGAAAGCCCGGGAACAACCGCCACACAGACACGCAGACAAGCAAAACAACTGAGAACAGGATGTCGATATGCAGACCACCCCCCCCCCCGTCGGATGTGGTGGATAACACCCACCGAACTTCAGGCCGACCAGCACTGGCAGGGGATTGGACGCCACAGGGGCAGCAATGCTGCAGTCGTGGGTCGTGGAGCACACATTTCACTGTCATCCACAACACTGCCCCCCTCCCCCCTCTCCAGGAGTGGCATTTTCGTTCCTTCGCTTGGCCTGTTCGGTGCACTGACAGTGCCCTTCCCAACACTATTCAGTATTCCTGTCAATTTCGGTGCCCTCATTGAAGGCCTTCTGAAAATAGGCACTTGTCCTACGAAGGGGCCCGCCCTGAGGGCGGAAGCAATCGCAGGTATGCACAGGGGGGGAGAGAAGAGAGTGGAGCAGAAGCACAGCGCATACGGCACAGAAAGATGCGATGCAGAATGTGGGAACAGGATGAACAGACGATGGCGAGGCGCCAGCAGGCAAAGTTTGCACACATAAAGTCGGAGGCAGGCTGAAGGGCATGAAGGGCGATGGAGAAAAGAGAGGTGGGCAAACAGGTCGCAGGAGCAGGAGAGTAGGTCAGGGTGAACGGACATCCTTGGCAAGAGTAGAAGACCAGGGACGTTTTGGGGCCTGGGTGTCCTCCACATCTCAGCCAAAGGTTTGGTTGATTTGGACCTTTTCACACCCTTGGCTGTATGGGGCAGTGTTCGGGCTGTGTGTGCGTTTGGGGTTCTGAAGCCATGCTAGAGTCCGGCGCCTCTGGAGACTTGGGTGATGCAACCACCGCAGCCTCTAGCCTTGAGAGCCTTGAGTATTCTCATGATCCATTGCAGTGACCCCACCAGGTGTGCCGAATGTGACAAACCTGCGGCCCATTTGGTGAAGGCCCACAACAGTGGCCAACACATGAGCACTAAGTGTGCGTGGGTGATACCGTACACGGTCACCGGGAGAGAACATCTTGGGTCTGAACACTCCATACACCGCCGTTGGAGAGAGAATATCACAGAACATGCACAAGTGATTGATTTTAAGTAATGGAAAACCAATGCAAGGCCCTTTGTGACAGACGGGCAACACAAACCGCCGTAATAGATGGTAACTAGAAAAACGTTGACGTGACAGTCTCTCGGGTGGGGGGGATTGCCAGGGGTGGGAGATTTCAGGAAGGGGGAGGGGGGGATGTTGCAAGCACAAGACCTGCCTTCCTCGGATCTTTTTTATGGTTGCCAATAAGTCCCAGAGGCTGCTGGGTCGTTTTTGTTTTTCCTGGAGGCCTCTAGATAGATTGCAATTATCACCAGGAGGATCCCCAGATCCCCAAAGTTTGCACGGCGTGCGTACCGTGGCAAGAGCGCCCTCATGTTGTACCCGGAGCCCATGTTGTATGCCAAACTCATGTCTCGCTTCAGGAGCCCCTCCTCCCTGCCCGAGGTCACCGATACCCATTGTAGGTGACATTTAAGCCGATGCTGCGATGTCTGTTTTGAGCAGATGGGGCGGCAAATGTCGATTGCGCCGCATACCCAGTTCTGAGGTGCCTGACACCCTTCCCCGGCCGGACATCCCCCCTACGTAGCCGTCCCGCAAATTCTGGAAGTCCCACATGGAGCTGCGCGTAGAATAGGTCTGACACCCACCCACCCGGGTACCGTGAGCATCGATTTTTGACCCGTGTACATTTGTAGTACAACGTTTTCGGTTGGAACATCGTTCAAAAGGAAAAAGCTGCTTTGTGTTTGGGACAGGCCCGTGAGTACCCTCCGTGCCCCTCGCTGATCCCCAAAAGGGCCCTTCGCACACAGCGTTGGCAGCCCGGCACAACACCCGCAGTCATTCGGATAGACGCCCAAGAAATCGATGTCATCCACAACACGCGGCGTGGACGGGCAGTAGGTCCGCGTCAAAAGGCCTCCCCTCAGCACGAGAAGGCCTGCAAATACACGTGTACATGAGGCGGAATGGCGGATGGAGCACGTGCGCCGCAGTGCACTGCAGCGCCGGAAACCCGCCTGCAACGAATTATGTGCCCCTCAGACCCCAACAACGTTCAGTGCTCCCTGCTGGTCAGCAAGTAAGTGCTTTGTGTAGTCACCGCCGCCGACCCCCCATATGCGAGAGCAAACAACGCCGACCCACCAAGTCACCACCCCAAGCCAAAATGCAAGGAACAGAGCCTTGCACAGTAGGGACGAATGGGATGATGAGACTAAGGAGCAGAAGGCGAGAAATTGGTGAATGTTGGTCCAATTCAGCAAGCAAAGCTGCTTATGTGCAACCATTGGTCCCCCTACGCCTCCCTCTCTTTCTCACTCTTGCTAGGGCTGCTACTTTCACTCGACGTGCTTTTGCCACTCTGAGTCTCACTGCCACTCTCCAGCTCCCTATGAAACCCATGGGGGTTTCTGCTCTGACACCCACCAAATATTGGTAAAAAAAAAGCGAGGGCAACCTGGGTGGGGGGTGGGACGGGCTGAATCAGTCCAGCGAAGGGCCCAAATTGAACCAATTTGTTACGTGACTCTGAATGTTCAGCTGTGTGTAAATACCAGTGTAGAGCATAGCGCCCCCCCCCCCCAGCCCCCCACCCCCAAGTGACGAGTGACAAGTGACAGATGGATGGGCCAGCAGCCAAGGGCCGACTTGGAGGTCAGGCCAGGGCTTCGAAATTTTCTTTGTGTTTTTCACCCATGTTTAAATTCTCAACAAAAATGAGCATTTTGAGTATAGACACAGGGGTAGAAAAAAAAACCTTTCCCCCTTCGGCAGGCCAAAAAAAATTTTCCGGCACCTTCCGCACCCCATTTTCCCACATCTGTGTGAAAATATGTGTCACTCTCCCCACTTGCCATTCCCATCTGTCACTCTCCATCTGTCACTGAGTGACAGATAGCCCAACCAACCCCCACCCAACCCCACCAAAAACTGGATCTGCTCTTATACCCATCCCTGGTAAATACACGCAACCATTTGGGGATTTGGTGCACCCTGCCCCCCCCTTGAAATCTCCCCCCGTAGCGCGCGACGGTCTCCCCCCCAGGGGCAGGGAGACGGTTGCCAAGTGAGGGTCTCCCCCCCGGGGGGGGGGATTTCAAGGGTATTTCAAGGCCCCACACCAGTGGCCAACACATGTGCACCAAGTGTGTGTAAGTGGTACCATACTCGGTCAACGGAAGAAAACATCTTGGGTCTGAAAAAGGGACACTACACCCTGTACACCGCCTTTGGAGAGAGAATATCACGGAATACACAGGGGTGACTGATTCGAAGTAAGGGGAAAGCAATGCAAGAACGTGTGTGTGATGAATGGGAACACCGCAATAGATATTGCCTAGCAAACTGTGAAACCCCCCCCCCCCGGAGGGGGAGATTTCAAGGGGGGGGGGGGGGGCAGAGTATTGGTTACAGGTTACTGTATTCAACTCTGCTCCCTTCCTAGCCTGCTTCCCACGTGTACCCGGGGTCAGGTTTCGGAAAAAAGAGGGGGGATGCCAGATCCTAACCCCAACCCACCCATGCTGGCACCTACCTAGGCAATTCCCCTCTTACATATGGGGTGGGGTGGGGTGGCCATTGGAGCGGGATAACTCGGGCGAACCCCAGTGGGAGTGATCCCCGAGCACTGGTTAATTACATAGCCGTTGTCTGTTTTTGTTGCTCTCTCTTGTGTGTGTGTGTGTGTGTGTGTGTGTGTGTGTGTGTGTGTGTGTGTGTGTGTGTGTGTGTGTGTGTGTGTGTGTGATTTTCAGAGCATTTGAGGCTGGATTGAGCGACGGGTGTGCAATATTGCAATATTGTACGAGGGACATCTCTATGGTTCCATCCACATTCTTGGTTCACTACGTGCTAGCTGTGCTACAACCTATCGTACAGGGTAACACCCACTCTCAACGACTCCCCTGTCGCAATTGGACAGTGGGCAGATTTGAGATCCATGGGAATGCCGCGCACGCAGTGTGAAGTTTTGGATGCCGCCATCTACTAAGGGCTCTATTAAGCAGAATATGGTGCAAAATGCATTCGGTCCTCTGCACAAGAGTCTCCACACGACATGTCTCAAAATCACCCACAGAGTGCTTATTTTGGCCACTGGACGGTCAAGAGGTCACACCAAAGATTGGATTGTAACTTTGGAAAACGGACCCTCCCCATCTCAGCCTCTGCGTGCGCAGTATGCACGCAGTGCGCACGTAGTGCAAGAACTTCCCCCGTGGGCTTGCACCACTTGCACCACCCTCCGGACCTCTTGCAACCCACTACGCTGAACTTCTCTCCCTCCACCTGTTGCGTGAGTAACGAGCTGAATGTCATCACCACATCCTGTATGTCCCTGATGCCTCCCTTCATAGCCTGTGTACCATGCACATACAACGGCTTCACTTCCTTTTTGAGCACGAAGGGAAACCAGGGGCCAAAAAGCGACGCCCCCCGCCCCCCCCAATGTGCATGAGCAAGCAGATTTCAGTCTGGCCCTGAGGGTTCAGATGCTTGGGCCGCTGACGAGGAGAGCCTGGGCGCAGCCATTGGACACAAGGAAAACGAGGTAAGCTCGGTGCTCACGCACAGGCCCCTGTCAGGAGATGTAAGCTGACATACGGCACCACCAATGTGTGCCCATGAGTCGGTCAGTATAGAGACAGATCAAGCCCCAATGAACGGCGAGCAGCGGCGACACTGTACCGCAAAGCATCCACTGCTAACAGCCTGAAACGCCTCCACAAAACACAAGTAATCGCGTTCAACAACTGCCAAACCTACTCCACCTTGATGGTTCAGCTCCCAACCCCTTCACCCCGTGCCAAGTGCATGAGTGCCTGAACGTGGCTGACATGCAACCAACAGAAGCATCACACATCTAATAACAATACTACGGGTAGTATAACTCAGACAAGGCGTAGCTTGGACAAGAGAGGAGTTACTTGTAATGGCCAACGACCCAAGGACCACCTGCCACCTCAATTTGGGTGGAATACATATTTTGGGTGGAATGCATATTTTGAACAAGCGGGCGAAACTGCGGTACCTCGATGTGGACTGATCTCCAAGCGTCGCAGAAGTCCTTCCATCGCATGCATCTTGTGCAATTGTGCCAGCGATAAATGTTGATATTGGAGAGCCGCATTGCGCTGCCGTAATTCCGTCAGCAACCTCCTCTTTCGTTTGACTTGGTTGTGCTTCCACCAACAAAAAGTAACTATGACAATCGCCACCACTGTCGTGGCACACACTGCACTGCTGCATTTTGGCATAAAGCTGTGGGAGGGCAGGCTACATGCCGTGCTTCATAAGCATGTCCCACACCCCACATGACAACCCGGGTGACAGAACTTAGCTACCCCCTCCCCTCTTGTCAAAGCCTGGGCAACAGTGGGAGTGAAAAGTGAAAAGAGAGCCCTTTGTGACTGCACAATTGGGACTCGCAGAAATAAAACCCTTTGGGGCAAGTAACACTTTCCAGTAGCCACAACAAACTTGGTCAGAGGTGCACCAACCCTAGGGGCACAAATTCCCTATTTTTTCGGCTTCAACACACAACACACCTTATCCTCTTAATTCTTGCAGCCAAAAAAAATTTGTCAAAAGCTGGGCACTGCGCATTAAAACCCTTACTCGAGCACTCATCTGGGAGCAGGCCACAGGGGGGGTGTTTGCCCGGCGCACTACTTTTGTATTGACTATCCCAGCTTTAGCCCCAAATTTACCCTCCCCCAGAGGAGCCCCCCAAGTTGACCAGAGTGGACCGCAAACCTTCCCTACAAAGCACGTTGCATAAGTCCAAATATTTGAATTCAACATCAATGTGTGTCCATCATGTATTGCCTAATAAACAACTTGTTCCCCACAAGCGTGGGCATCAATACATTCTTCACAATGATGCTCCAGGCAATCACCACAAACTGTGATGGTGGAGTGCATACAAGGGGGCTGGGTTCCCTTTTTGAGTGACATGCACAACAAGACACACAAACGAAGATTGGCCTTGTTTCCTCAATAGCACCGGAAGGTTGAATCAAAGACAAAGGACGGTTAGGTTCCTCGTAGGTACGGAAAGCACCGAAGCAGAGCTCGGGACGGCGTTGGGTTCCCCGAAGGTACTTCCTTAGCACTTGCCCCCAGAAGCGATCAACGTAGATGCTCCGGCTTCCTTTGTCACTCAGCATGGCTACATCACCCCTGCCGCCTCGGAGGCCCACTTGTGGGCGGAATCGCTACATCCCCCCTGCCTTCTCGAGGTCCCCATGGTGGGGATAGATCGATATGCCTACATCACCCCTACCTTCTCGGGGTCCCCATGGTGGGGATAGATCAATATGGCTACATCGCCCCAAACTTTTGGGGTTCCCCATAGTGGGGAGAAAAGAGGTATGGAAAATGGGTAAATATGGTTGAAAACAGGTAAAAATGGGTGACAATTCAAATATGCCATATCCAAAATGCATAAGAAGTTGAAAAAAATCTGTGTGTTGAACAAAAAACTTGTGAAAAGGGGCATTCCCCATATCTTCAACCGGAAAGGGGCCACACAAGAGGCCTAGATTACGGCTCCGTGTCCCAAAGTGGCCCAAAAAGATGCCCAGCACGTTGCCGCTCCCCCATAAACCATTCACTGAATCGCTCGAGTTAATCCAGAATATTCCATTGGCAGTCCCCTTAAATGCGAATCTCGCTGCTCCAGCAGGGGCCAATATCACATAGAAATCATGCTCAAACTGCAAAGTTTAACCAGCAGCAAACCAAATGTGCATTGTGCCAGCTCTGGTGTTGCGTCCAAACAGATCCCTTGCCCCCAGCCCTGCTATTCTTCATCTCAATGAACAGTAGCATTTATGTCTCCGGTGGCTGGTTACTGTGGCCCACACCAAACCCCAGTCGGCCCACAGTCTCGCTCATCTATCCTTACCTCCCCTAGGGGAACGGCACCAGGATACGGAAGCCAGCTTCCCCCCGCCAACACTACTTGCAACCAATACTCCATATCCATGTTTTAAGCTATCTCCATCGGTCCTTCCCATTCGACATGCAAAACACAACTCGAATCAATCCACTGTAGCACCCGCATGCCACTCAGGCATATTCCAAACCGTTCACAGCACACAGCCCAGAGTCCTAAAATCCCCTGCAGACCAGGGGAAGACAACATCCTGGGTGGGTTTGTGGGATCCACCAGGCATGAAAGAGCAAAAACAAATTCAAAACTGAAAAATACAAAGACACACGTTCAAATCAGCTCAAATTTGGCAGTTAACACCAACACTGGCCCAGATGCACAAAATCAGCCGAGACAGATTACAATCGCAGTTTAAAACATCCATTTGTTTTAACACAGAACATCACTTTTCAGCTATTTCCATCTATCCTTCTCATCCAACATGCATAACACTACTCAAATCAATCCACTGTAGCACCTGCATGCCACTCAAGCATACTCCTACCCCTTGGAAATGGATATTTCCCAAAAACAGCAGTACACCTGTACACGACACCCCAAAAATTCAACTGCATGCTCTTGAAAACAAAAACAACATAAATGATTTCGCAAAAATCGTTCGACAGGATGGCCCTATGAGAAGGGCGGTACAGGCACAAATTGAGGAAAAGGATGCAGCAATTGCCGCCAACACAAATAGTGATCCCGTGCTGCCCCCTTGCAGGAGGCCTTGCAATCAAGCATTGGCCGCCTACTCGGAGGATCTGCATGATTCAAATAAGTAGAAACATAAAACAAAGCAAGTACAATTCTGGCCCATCATCAAAACCAAAAAAAGCTGTCTCACTAGTCGGTTTTTGGTACAGGCAGGTGGATACCACAGCTCTGGCTCCCAAACCGAGCCCTTGCCACTACAGTATCCGAACCCACCGCAACCATGCACCACCTTATATAATGGGCCAATTTACAGACCCTGAGCACCCCATACAGCTCTGCTCATTGGAGGCTTTTAATCCAATCCACACAAACATCATACCAAATACCATCAAAATATCAATTCCAAAAATGAGGCCTCAACGCCCACTCCAGGGGACCCAAAACCCTTTCCATCCCTTTCGTTGTTATTTTTCCAATGGCACCTTTTATCAGCCCCTACACAACCACGTCATTCCTGATTGAACTGGACCTCAAGCTTAGGGTTTAACTCACTTTGGTTGTTCCCAAGGCCAAACCACAAATAGATGGGCACAGGCAGCTCAGTGAATCTCATCAGGCCGCAACCACATTCACTGAGAAAGACATTATGATGACATGGAAGACGGCCAGGTGCCTTTTAGCGCCATTCCTCCCAATATGCGAGGGGAATGCCGCCCTGTTGGATTCAACAATGCCGAGCTCTGTCAGAACCCCCACCTCCTCCCGCGCCGCCCCTCGGCTTCCAAAGTCGTAGCAAAAAGACCGGTGTACCAGCTACGCAGGGCAGGTGTCCTTGGGGCATCGGTGAGAGGGAAGACTCTCCATGGCGCCATGGTCCATGCGGCAGAGGCGTGCGGCTTCCAGAGAGAGCGCCAAGAGCAGGTCAAGGGTGTAGCACTGGTATCTAAGGTGCGGGTGGCGGCGTTACAGAAGGCCAAGAGCGAGGTGGGGAATATTGCGGACCAAGGAGGCACTGAAGGGCAAAAGAGGGAGGTGCGGCCCTGGGTCCAATATGCGCATGAAGAAGTCACGGAATGGCTCTGTGCAGAGTCCCTTCAACAGCACATCCTGTTCCTCAGTGTCTGGGGACAGGAGTATGGAATTGCATGGCACTGGCGTTTGCGATTCCCCCCACTGCTCCTTCAGCACAGCAATGAGTCCCCACAGAGTCTCCCCCTGTCCAGCTGAACGGGACCTTTCTCTGCAAAAGCTTGGAATCCACACCTCTTTGCTGAGCATCCCTCAGCCAACTCATAGGGACACGCTTGAGTAGGCTCTGGGCTCAAAGGCAGTTGCCAAAGTGGTTACTGTTGTTTAGAATAGAATAGAATACAATAGAATAGAACATTTTCTTTGGCGGGGGGGGGGGGCAAGGTGTCAGGTGTGAGGGTTACAAAACAGTTGGTGGGCAGTTGGGTGCGGACAGATGGGTGGATGGAACGAACTGTCACCCCGAAGGAGGGCAAGCCCCCCCCCCCCCCCGCATGGCTAGCCAAACCAGCCGACCTCAAACCGGCTTTGGAGGCGGCGGCATTCCAATGACCATCCACCGATCTCTCTGCAAATGAGCGTCGGAAGTATGTGCAGCATCAAAAACCTGAGACTGGCTCACACTCTAATCGAGATCAGCAGCCTCTGTCTTCAATCCATCTCCCAACACTTCCTCTGTCTTCAACCCCTTTCCCTCCCCTGCCCTCGCTTTCTTGCACTGCTTTTTGTGTGCCTTCCAATGGGCTTTCTGGCACGCGTGGTTACAGTAGTACACTGCGTGACACGCATTGCATCTCTTCAAAGAAGAGCCCACTGCTGGAGCCTTGCCACAAGCCGCGCAATGTGTGATGCTCTGGATCGCCACGTTATCTTGCCGGCCGAACACCTCCTGCCGCACCTCATCTGCCACAGAGGCCAGCAGCATGAAGAGATTGTGCTCTTTTGAAGTCACCAATTCCCACAAGGGACCTGCATAGGTGTAGGAGGCCACTTCCACAGGCAGGGATGCAATCGAGAGGGCAGATCAGGCCATGGCTTACCATTACCGGAGAGCCTGGGCTCCTCCGCCTGACCAACCCACCCACCGACATCAGATAATCTTTCCTGAGGAAAAAAATGAAATTTATCAAAGGGGGACGAAATTGGAGGTCGATTTTGGGTACACAAATTTTGCTTTTCGCCTCTGACCCTTCCCCCCCCCGACATAGGTCACGGTCACTACGCCGTGGCCTGGGGCATGTGGTTGAAGAGGAGTGTGAAAAATGGTTGCCCATGCTGCGGGTTGGACAAGTGGTTTTGGGGCGAAGATGTGTTTGTAAGCGGACAGAAGGTTGTTACCCTGAAGGGGGGGGGGGGGGCAGGGTACCCTCCTCGCCTCATGTGCATGCCTGACCACGTGCAAATTATGTCTGTGAAAAAGGAATGGTGGGCAGTGTGCGGGACCATGGACAAATTTTCTGACGGCAACTTGATTCCTGCTGGAGTGACTGCCCCTTTGAACTGCCGGGGAGGTTGATACAACGCCAGAGCCGCGCCCCCCAGCCCCCGAAAACATTACTCTTTGCAATAACAGCAGGCTGGATCTCATCAGTGCAAGCCCAACGCGGGGGGTGGGGGGGTGCAGTCCATACGCCGACTCATCCAACAACATTTTCAGCCCTGGGGATGGAGGGCTAAGCCAAAACCTGGCGCAAAAGCGGTATTTCTGAGCCCCTCATTAAATTTTACGCCATCTGGGTACATGCAAGTAGGTGGTGAAATGAAAATATCAATCTTCAGAAAGGTTCTCCAAGTGGAGAGACAACATGGCTACATAACCCCTTCCGTATCAGGGTCCTCAAAGCAGGGAGGAGACAACTGGCTTCCTTACCATGCTGAAATTGAGTTCCCAAAGCACGGAGGAGACGTGACTGGATCCAGGGAGGCACAGGGCAGGGGGGGCATAAAAGCTGAGGAAGTGTGCCGTCTGGCACTTCCGGGTGCAAAAAGAAGCGATTCCAGCGCGCACCGGCAGACACCAACCTGCACAATTGCTCCTTGAGGCTCATGCAAGAACACTTCAGCGGAAGGGGTGGGGGGGGGGGGCACTTTTGTGCACTGCAGACGAGGAATAATTTTCTTACAACTCAAAAACACCAAACTTACAATGAGAACAAAAAAACCACCGACTAACAGCCACCGGGGGCACGTGTCCACAAAAATGCTACCTAGGGTGAGGGGGCTGCACATGGATCGTTGGACGCTATCACTCTCTACAAATATAAGCCCCTCTCAAAATATGTCATCATGCGTGCATAAGTGCATGCACCCATCAGAGAGATAAACCATTATGAGGGCGTCCTTGCACTAACTTGCATGAAAATTTGAATTTTTCAAGTTGTCGGCCCGCTGCCAACCAGGTTCCACAGGGGGTGTCTCAACCTTGCCAGCATGGGGGGCCAACTCCTTGGCGAGGACGCGAGGTACTCATCTACGCCTCGCACGGACTGTTGGCCAGAGGTCCTCGTGTGTGTGGGGTGGGGGTGGGGGCTATCCATTGCCCCCACCTCATCATGCAGAGAGTCGGTGACCCTTTTGGGATTACACATGAGCACATCAGCCCACGGACTGGCAAATAAACGACAAGTACCACGAGGCAAGAAAAACTAGGATCCAAGATTTTCAATTCAATTGGTACTTCAATGTGTACGCACTCGTGAGGGTTGTCAAGAGTAAATTTGTTGTCCATGGACGCGGGGAAGCAGATTTTTCGTGGGATCCCTCTGCTCAAAAGTGCTGCAGCAGCCCTTCGGCATCAGGGGGGGGGGGTTTCTCAGAAATCGGATATCTTGCTTAAAACCCCCCAGAGCCAAAGTTAAAAAAGGGGGGGGTTGGGGGGGGTGGTTTAAGGGGGTTTTTCGCTGCGCGGGGGTATTGTCCGCGGGAAGGGCACCCCGGCCCCCCAAACTCCCCCCCAATGAAATACATAGTGTCGGGCACCTCCGAACGGTTGGGTATGCGGCCCAGGTGTGATCCGACAATTCGCACCGCCCCTACCAACGTCTATGGTAGGGTTTTGTCGGCTTGGGTATTTCCGGCCGTGGGTACCAGAAACCTTGGGACTGTGGGTCTCCGAGGCGGTCATGGGGTTCGAAATACACCATGGGGTTAGATTTGCAGCATGGGGGTTGAAACGCATCAAGGTCGGTCATGGGGTTCGGAATGCATCATGGGGTTAGAAATACACCATGGGGTGAGAAATGCATCAAGGGGAGGGCATAAAAGAAGGTGTGTGTGTGTGTGACTATACTGGTCGGCCGACGCAACTCGGGAGGCCCTTAAGGCTATGGCGGGCCAGGCCTCCCTCCCCGCGCCATTGTGTGGGCCTTCCAGTCCTAGTGCGCATGCTACTACAAGGGAAGGAGACGGACAGCGAGGAGGTGTAGGGGGTGGGGGAGGTATCCGTTTGTGACGTGTGTGTGCATGTAGCTCCG
This sequence comes from Eutreptiella sp. 'Long Island Sound 2002', assembly GCA_964036045.1. Lineage (NCBI taxonomy): Eukaryota > Euglenozoa > Euglenophyceae > Eutreptiales > Eutreptiaceae > Eutreptiella > Eutreptiella sp. 'Long Island Sound 2002'. The sequence continues at coordinate 45,096,645 of OZ038389.1, read as the reverse complement.
CCTACTTCTTCCGCCCTGACGTTTCCACCGTGCAACGCTTCTTAGCACTTTGCTTGGGAGTGGTGATGGGCCGCTTTGCGCCCTTGCCGGGCACAACTTTCTTTTTGGGGAGAACTTCCACCCCGGAAGAAGAGATAGAAGAGGAAGAAGATGAGGAAGAAGAGGAGGTATTACCGTCTTCGGAAGATGCGGAACTCTTGTTACCGCAGGACGAATCATGATCTACGGAAGACCCAGATTCCACAGAGCTTGTATCTTGCTCCGGTTTCCACTCCCAATCGAAGCGGCCAAGAGAGGCTTCAGAGAAGGATGCACCCTCGTTGTCGACCGCCTTTGCCACTTTCAACGTGATCTTGGGCTTCATCACCATGGGGATTTTTTTGGGTCGCCACTTTTTTTTTCTCATCGTCCCGGCTGACTACAACCCATTCCGTCAAATCAACGGTGTTTGGTGCCACGGTTGGATGGCAACGTGCCAAGTGAGTTTTGATGTTCAAAACCCACGGGGTGGCACTGCACCCGGGAATAGGACATTCACCGGGCATGTTTTCTTGTTTGCGCATGGCCACTGCGAGCTTGAATGGGATCACACACGGGCATGTGCTACTGATTTTCTTGCGCACAATACTTGTGGTACACGTGCCTGCTGTGCGCCCACAAAAACCGCAAGGTTCGACCTCACCACGCATCCTTGGGTCCGTTACTACCTCTCCCTTCCGCAAGTGCACTGCCACATGATTGCGCATCCTTGCCAAAGCAATGGCCGCTCCACAAAACAAACAAAATTCTGTTGCTTTCGCGGGCCGTACGCTAGCATGTGCCACACCAGCGTATAGCTCGGCACGCAACTGAGGACAATTGGGTACCTTTGCGGCTTTTACAAAGGCAGACAGGGTGCCCACTGGAATGAGCCAACGACCATCGGCATCCATTTGGGCATCCAAAAAAAACCACATGCCCATTCCGAAACTCACATTCCCGACCAAACCGTCCCGTCCACCGCAACAAAGTCGGATCACACGTCATTGCGACAAAAGGCAAAAATTGACTTGTCACGGGGATGGTATGTCCTGTCGCAAGCGCCTCCTTCGAGGTACCATAAACCCGTGCACCGTCAACGGTGCACCATGGAAAACTAAAGGTGCCCACAGAACACGTCCGTTGCGAGCCCCATATGAAGGTCACAAGTGCAAGAAAGATAGCACCGACCGTGACTGTGTCCTCATGAGGATTGCAATTGTCTGACAATGGAACATTGTTTACATTCGTGGGGGTTTGACGAAACCGGGCGGTTTGTGCCGTGTGCCGCAGACGATCGGTTGACACATGTTCAACATTGCCGTTGAAATACGCATTGACAACTCAAGGGGCCACGCAACAAAGCGTGGATTGTGAGTCTCTAACCCCAACTCGAGGGGCCACGCAACAAAGCGTGGATTGTGAGTCCCTAACCCCAACTCGAGGGGCCACGCAACACAGCGTGGATTGTGAGTCCCTAACCCCAACTCGAGGGGCCACGCAACACAGCGTGGATTGTGAGTCCCTAACCCCAACTCGAGGGGCCACGCAACAAAGTGTGGATTGTGAGTCTCTAACCCCAACTCGAGGGGCCACGCAACAAAGCGTGGATTGTGAGTCCCTAACACCAACTCGAGGGGCCACGCAACAAAGCGTGGATTGTGAGTCCCTAACCCCAACTCGAGGGGCCACGCAACACAGCGTGGATTGTGAGTCCCTAACCCCAACTCGAGGGGCCACGCAACAAAGTGTGGATTGTGAGTCTCTAACCCCAACTCGAGGGGCCACGCAACAAAGCGTGGATTGTGAGTCTCTAACTCCAACTTGAGGGGCCACGCAACAAAGCGTGGATTGTGAGTCCCTAACCCCAACTCGAGGGGCCACGCAACAAAGCGTGGATTGTGAGTCCCTAACCCCAACTCGAGGGGCCGTGCAACACAGCGTGGATTGTGAGTCCCTAACCCCAACTCGAGGGGCCACGCAACAAAGCGTGGATTGTGAGTCTCTAACCCCAACTCGAGGGGCCACGCAACAAAGCGTGGATTGTGAGTCCCTAACCCCAACTCGAGGGGCCACGCAACAAAGCGTGGATTGTGAGTCCCTAACCCCAACTCGAGGGGCCACGCAACAAAGCGTGGATTGTGAGTCCCTAACCCCAACTCGAGGGGCCACGCAACAAAGCGTGGATTGTGAGTCCCTAACCCCAACTCGAGGGGCCACGCAACACAGCGTGGATTGTGAGTCTCTAACCCCAACTCGAGGGGCCACGCAACAAAGCGTGGATTGTGAGTCCCTAACCCCAACTCGAGGGGCCACGCAACAAAGCGTGGATTGTGAGTCCCTAACCCCAACTCGAGGGGCCACGCAACAAAGCGTGGATTGTGAGTCCCTAACCCCAACTCGAGGGGCCACGCAACAAAGCGTGGATTGTGAGTCCCTAACCCCAACTCGAGGGGCCACGCAACAAAGCGTGGATTGTGAGTCTCTAACCCCAACTCGAGGGGCCACGCAACAAAGCGTGGATTGTGAGTCCCTAACCCCAACTCGAGGGGCCACGCAACAAAGCGTGGATTGTGAGTCCCTAACCCCAACTCGAGGGGCCACGCAACAAAGCGTGGATTGTGAGTCCCTAACCCCAACTCGAGGGGCCACGCAACAAAGCGTGGATTGTGAGTCTCTAACTCCAACTCGAGGGGCCATGCAACAAAGCCTGGATTGTGAGTCTCTAACTCCAACTCGAGGGGCCACGCAACAAAGCGTGGATTGTGAGTCCCTAACCCCAACTCAAGGGGCCACGCAACAAAGTGTGGATTGTGAGTCCCTAACCCCAACTCGAGGGGCCACGCAACAAAGCGTGGATTGTGAGTCCCTAACACCAACTCGAGGGGCCACGCAACAAAGCGTGGATTGTGAGTCCCTAACCCCAACTCGAGGGGCCACGCAACAAAGCGTGGATTGTGAGTCTCTAACCCCAACTCGAGGGGCCACGCAACAAAGCGTGGATTGTGAGTCTCTAACCCCAACTCGAGGGGCCACGCAACAAAGCGTGGATTGTGAGTCCCTAACCCCAACTCGAGGGGCCACGCAACAAAGCGTGGATTGTGAGTCCCTAACCCCAACTCGAGGGGCCACGCAACAAAGCGTGGATTGTGAGTCTCTAACTCCAACTCGAGGGGCCATGCAACAAAGCCTGGATTGTGAGTCTCTAACTCCAACTCGAGGGGCCACGCAACAAAGCGTGGATTGTGAGTCCCTAACCCCAATTCGAGGGGCCACGCAACAAAGTGTGGATTGTGAGTCCCTAACCCCAACTCAAGGGGCCACGCAACAAAGCGTGGATTGTGAGTCCCTAACCCCAACTCGAGGGGCCACGCAACAAAGCGTGGATTGTGAGTCCCTAACCCCAACTTGAGGGGCCACGCAACACAGCGTGGATTGTGAGTCCCTAACCCCAACTCGAGGGGCCACGCAACAAAGCGTGGATTGTGAGTCTCTAACCCCAACTCGAGGGGCCACGCAACAAAGCGTGGATTGTGAGTCCCTAACACCAACTCGAGGGGCCACGCAACAAAGCGTGGATTGTGAGTCCCTAACCCCAACTCGAGGGGCCACGCAACAAAGCGTGGATTGTGAGTCCCTAACACCAACTCGAGGGGCCACGCAACAAAGCGTGGATTGTGAGTCCCTAACCCCAACTCGAGGGGCCACGCAACACAGCGTGGATTGTGAGTCTCTAACCCCAACTCGAGGGGCCACGCAACAAAGCGTGGATTGTGAGTCCCTAACTCCAACTTGAGGGGCCACGCAACAAAGCGTGGATTGTGAGTCCCTAACCCCAACTCGAGGGGCCACGCAACAAAGCGTGGATTGTGAGTCCCTAACCCCAACTCGAGGGGCCACGCAACAAAGCGTGGATTGTGAGTCCCTAACTCCAACTCGAGGGGCCACGCAACAAAGCGTGGATTGTGAGTCCCTAACCCCAACTCGAGGGGCCACGCAACAAAGCGTGGATTGTGAGTCTCTAACCCCAACTCGAGGGGCCACGCAACAAAGCGTGGATTGTGAGTCTCTAACCCCAACTCGAGGGGCCACGCAACAAAGCGTGGATTGTGAGTCCCTAACCCCAACTCGAGGGGCCATGCAACAAAGCGTGGATTGTGAGTCCCTAACCCCAACTCGAGGGGCCACGCAACAAAGCGTGGATTGTGAGTCTCTAACCCCAACTCGAGGGGCCACGCAACAAAGCGTGGATTGTGAGTCCCTAACCCCAACTCGAGGGGCCACGCAACAAAGCGTGGATTGTGAGTCCCTAACCCCAACTCGAGGGGCCACGCAACACAGCGTGGATTGTGAGTCCCTAACCCCAACTCGAGGGGCCACGCAACAAAGTGTGGATTGTGAGTCTCTAACCCCAACTCGAGGGGCCACGCAACAAAGCGTGGATTGTGAGTCTCTAACTGCAACTCGAGGGGCCACGCAACAAAGCGTGGATTGTGAGTCCCTAACCCCAACTCGAGGGGCCACGCAACAAAGCGTGGATTGTGATTCCCTAACCCCAACTCGAGGGGCCGTGCAACAAAGCGTGGATTGTGAGTCCCTAACCCCAACTCGAGGGGCCACGCAACAAAGCGTGGATTGTGAGTCTCTAACCCCAACTCGAGGGGCCACGCAACAAAGCGTGGATTGTGAGTCCCTAACCCCAACTCGAGGGGCCACGCAACACAGCGTGGATTGTGAGTCCCTAACCCCAACTCGAGGGGCCACGCAACAAAGCGTGGATTGTGAGTCTCTAACCCCAACTCGAGGGGCCACGCAACAAAGCGTGGATTGTGAGTCCCTAACCCCAACTCGAGGGGCCACGCAACACAGCGTGGATTGTGAGTCCCTAACCCCAACTCGAGGGGCCACGCAACAAAGCGTGGATTGTGAGTCCGTAACCCCAACTCGAGGGGCCACGCAACAAAGCGTGGATTGTGAGTCCCTAACCCCAACTCGAGGGGCCACGCAACAAAGCGTGGATTGTGAGTCCCTAACACCAACTCGAGGGGCCACGCAACAAAGCGTGGATTGTGAGTCTCTAACTCCAACTCGAGGGGCCATGCAACAAAGCGTGGATTGTGAGTCTCTAACTCCAACTCGAGGGGCCACGCAACAAAGCGTGGATTGTGAGTCCCTAACCCCAACTCGAGGGGCCACGCAACAAAGCGTGGATTGTGAGTCCCTAACCCCAACTCGAGGGGCCACGCAACAAAGCGTGGATTGTGAGTCCCTAACCCCAACTCGAGGGGCCACGCAACAAAGTGTGGATTGTGAGTCTCTAACCCCAACTCGAGCACCTGCCTTCTTGGGGGCCCACAAGTGGGCGGAAATGCTACATCACCCCAGCATACTCGGGGATCCCCAATCAAAGGGGGACAAAATCAGAAGTGGCTCCCTCACACCTGCCTTCTTGGGGGCCCACAAGTGGACGGAAATGCTTACGCCACCCCTGCATTCTCGGGGATCCCCAAAAGAAAGGGGGACAAAATCAGAAGTGGGTACCTCACCCCTGCCTTCTCGGGAGCCGAGAAAAGGGCGGAAATGCTACGTCACCCTTGCATTCTGGGGGGTCCCTAGCTAAGGGGACAAAATCAAAAGTGGCTGAATTGGGGGCAAGGACAAAACTTTGGATGCGCAGTCCAAAAGAATACCACCAAAAAAAAAATTCGCAGAAATGGTGTGTCTGCGTCGAAAAACACCCTTAAAACCCCCCGACAGACCATCTTTAAAAAAGGGGGAGGTTCAAAACCCCCCACGCTATTGGATTTCTCAGAAACCCCCCCTCCCCCCCGCTGTTGGCATCCCTTTCATGCGAGTGCGCGCATGCCTCACACGGGGTGTCTCCCAAGACAGTGGAGAGTGCCCACCACCACCGATGTGGGAAGTATTACGTAGGACCAAGCCGTTCCAGTATCGTAAATGGTGTGTTGTTGTTCCAAGCGTTTTGCCTTTTGGGGAAAAGCAAGGGTGGCTTGGGACTGTGGTCGATGGGCAGGCCGTCTGGTCCCTTGTGCAGAAGGGGTGGAAGCTGTCAGACTTTGAGGTCCCACCCAAGGCCATGCTTCAGCGTTTGGTTGCTGCCATGGTCCGGGAACTAGGGGCTTCCGAATTACTGTGTAGCCCACCCTGCAATCGAAACACCCCGGCACCCGGAGTGGAGGCGGTCCAAGATGAGAATCTGGGGTACGGTAACAAACCTTCATAAGCCATTCCTGCTTCAATCCATGTTTGAAGATGGGCATAGAATTCTTTGTCGGCCTTGCGGGTGATGCTCAGCATTTTGGGCCCCTCGTCGTGCACCATGCAGAATGCATTGGGGCGGATATGCTGCGCTCGCAACTGGCCACCAGCCCACAATGGGCGCAAGTACTGAGCATCCTGCCAATAGAGCTCGCGCAGCGGAGTGCCACAAATCTGCTCCATTAGCCTTGGCACGCCGGTCTCCGGGTGCGAGAGCTCTTCCAGGTTCAAATCCGGGCACAGCACCGCAACACCTCTGCTCTGTCCAGGCCCTCCGCTGTTCTTGTCCCCGCGGAACCGGGGCAGACTATCAGCAGACAAAATGCGCAGCAGCCTGACCCGGACCGCCTGCTCCATCCCCTTCCAAACCGCTTTGAATCGGGGGGCATGCTTTTGGAGGAATTTCCCCATCGCTGCGTGGAGTCTGGGCACCGCTTCGTCCGGCTGTAGAAACTGCATCGCACTGGCGATGCCTTCCGGGTCATGTTGGCCACGTGCCCGCTGGTCCGCAGCAGCCCGGATACTCTGCACTTCATCATCTCGCCATGCCTGGTTTGCCTTTTGGATGTCGTCTTGGAGTTGGGAAGCAGCGTCTCTTGAGGGACGCTGCTCCTGACTACCACCCAGCACCCCAATGGCCTCCTCATGCGCCGGTGTTAGGCGCCCGCTATGGCAGCCCTCTGGTGGCGTTGCATGTTTCACAGCTGCGCTGTCAGTGGGTGGTAGACCTTCCCCAGGAGGAGTGTTGTGCTGACTAGTCATCCGCAGATTCTGTTCCTGTGCATCTTTGAATCTAAGAAAGGGAACACCAGGACCGGGGGGGGGGGGGGCATTTCAGTGTCATACTGGAGCCCAACTCCTGCAGCTGCACCATTTTTTAGCTGAAGGGGGGGCGGGTGGAATCCTGGAGCAGGCGGGCACTTTTTGAGGGCAGGGGCTCCCTATGTCCTACCCCTACCCCAGGGAAATGAGCAACGGATACTGAGCTACCGAATGCCCCCGTGAAACAGGCATGTGGTCATAGCATCGCAAACTGCAGTCATAGCTTTGGGCAAGGTGTTTCGACAAGGCACCCCGGCGGACTGAAAAGCATCCAGGCCACCAATCGTGACAGGTTCCGGCCCTTGTGTAGAGCTAAATCTAGAGGCTAAAAGTTGGGGCACAATTTGGAAATGAGTGACACACCATGCCAACGGGCCCATTTTAGGGTCCGGAAAGATTGGCTCGTATCTCCACTCTCCGGCTGTCACGGCCGGCCGGGAATAGCGCCATTGAGATTTGAGGCGGGGGCCTTACGTACGCGTTTAAGCCCCGCCTTAGGCTCCGGCAAGGCCTCCCCCTGGTGCTTGAGACGGTGCCACTAGTTGGTAGCTAGCTCACTAGGTGTGAAAATGACACCTGGGTGGCAGACCACCCTAATTGATAAAAGCGTTGGGAAATCATCTCCGCCATGAGTACCTCTTTGGGCAAGGTTTTTCGACTAGGCACCCCGGAGGAGTAAAAAGCATTTGGGCCACCCATCGTGACAGGTTCCGGCCCTCGTGTGGTGCTCAATTTGGAGGCTAACATTAGGGGCGGAATATGAAGATGGGTGACACAGCATGCCAACAGGCCCATTTTAGGGTTTGGAAAGATTGGCTCGTATCACCACTCTCCAATTGGCACGGCTGGCCGGGAACAGCGCCGGTGAGACCGGAGAGGGGCGGGGGGGGGGGGGGGTTGCCTGCGCCTTTAAGCCCTTCCTTAGGCTCGGGTAAGGCCTCCCTCTGGTGCTTGAGACGGTGCCATTAGTTGGCAGGTGGCTCACTAGGTGTGAAAATGACACCTAGGGAGCGTACCACCCTAACTCGTAAAAGCGTTGGGAAATCATCTCTGCCATGAGTACCCCTTTGGGCAACATTTTTCGACAAGGCACCCAAGCAGACTAAAAAGCATCCCGGCCACCTATCGTGACAACGGGCACTCATGTAGTGCTAAACCTCGAGGCTAAAAGTAGAAGCACAATTTGGAAATGAGTGACACACCATGTCACCGAGGCCACTTTTCAGTCTGGAAAGATTGGCTCATATCTCCACTCTCCAACCGTCACGGCCGGCCAGGAACGATGCCATTGAGATTTGAGGCGGGGGCCTTGCCTCCGCGTTTAAGCCCCGCCTTAGGCTCCGGCAAGGCCTCCCCCTCGTGCTTGAAACGGTGCCACTAGTTGGCAGCTGGCTCACTAGGTGTGAAAATGACACCTAGGTAGCGGACCACCCTCATGCGCAAAAGCAATGGGAAATTGTCTCCGCCATGAGTACCCCTTTGGGCAACTTTTTTGGACAAGGCACCGCAGCGGACTAAAAAGCATCCGGGCCACCCATCGTGACAGGTACAGGCCCTCATGTGGTGCTAGGGTGCTAAGGTACTAAGGTAGAGGCACAATTTGGAGATGGGTGACACACCATGCGAATAGGCCCATTTTACGGTCCAAAACGATTGGCTCGTATCTCTACTCTTCAGCTGTTGCGGCCGGCCGGAGAGGGGGGGGCTTGCCTCCGCATTTGGCTCCGGTAAGGCTTCCCCGTGGTGCTTGAGACGGTGCCACTGATTGGTAGCTAGCTCACTAGGGGTGAAAATGACACCTAGATAGCGGACCACAGTAACTCGTAACAGCGTCAGGAAGTTATCGCCGCCATGAGTACCCCTTTGGGCATCGTTTTTGGACAGGGCATCCAGGACTAAAAAGCATCCAGGCCACCCATTGTGATAGGTTCCGGCCCTCATGTGGTGCTAAATCTAGAGGCTAAAAGTAGGGGCACAATTTGGAGATGGGTGACACACCATGCCAACGGGCCCATTTTGGGGTCCGGAAAGATTGGCTCGTATCTCCACTCTCCAACTATCATGGCCAGCCGGAAATAGCGCCAGTGAGACGGGAGGGGGGGGCTTGCCTCCGCCTTTAAGCCACGCGTTAGGCTCGGGCAAGGCTTGCCCTTGATGCTTGAGACGGTGCCACCAGAAGCTGGCTCACAAAGTGTGAAAATGACACCAAGGTAGCGGAACACCCTAACTTGTAAAAGCTTTGGGAAGTTATATCCGCCATGAGCACCCCTTTGGGCAAGGTTTTTCAACAAGGCAGCCCGGCGGATTAAAAAGCATCCATGTGGTGCTAAATCTAGAGGCTAAAAGTATGGGTACAATTTGGAAATGGGCGACACCCCCAGCGCATGCGCCCGGTTTTGGGGTCCGGAAAATTTGGCTCGTATCTCCACTCTCCAGCTGTCACGGCTGGCCGGGAATAGCGCCAGTGAGATTGGAGGGGTGGCTTGCCTCTGTGTTTAAGCCCCTGCCTTAGGCACCGGCAAGGCGTCCCCCTAGTGCTTGAGACGGTGCTACTAGTTGGCAACTTGATCACTAGGTGTGAAAACGACACCCTAGTAGCGGACCACCCTAACTACTAGCGGGCCACGCATCGTGACACGTTCCAACCCTCATGTGGTGCGAAATCTAGAGGCTGAGCGCATGGGCACAATTTGGAGATGGATGACACACCATGCCAACGGGCCGATTTTAGGGTCCGGAGAGATTGGCTTGCATGGCTCGGATACCCACTACTAGGTGCTCATAGGCACTTCTAGTCTTGGCATTGGTGTTCATCGTTTTGCATGTATGATAAAATGCTCTGTTCACGAGCGCCGCATCTTGCATGGTCTCGCCTCTTCCTCCCTTGCCCCCCCTTCCCCCCCTTGATGTCGCCTGGCCCATTAGCCACTGTAAACTCGGTTGAGGCCCCAGCAAGGCGCAAATGAATGTCTCATACGAGTCACATTCCCCCTCTAAGGGGCTGTCACGGTGCACCCCTTCCTCCCCATCTAAAACAAAGGGCGCCTCGGACATTAACCACAAGGACCACTCCGGTAGGGGTGTGCTCTCTCGGGCCCCCCTCCCCTCTCGCGCCACCTTCCCTGCGTCCGCTTGGGATTCAACCCGCACCCGCTTATGAAGTAGGGCTAGATTGTATTCATGGAGGAGACATCCCGCCTCCGCATGGCGGTCTACACGCTCATTACCCTCAATAGAGACGCGTGACGGAACCCAGAAGAAGACCTCATTTGGTCCCAGACCCGGACCGACAGATTGGCATGCGCCATCCTAGCTACTCCCGCCTCTCCAACATCAAGATGTGTTTGGTTGCTGCATTGAAGCAAATTTCTGAGTCGGTCCCTATTGCCAGACTCCATCTCCCCCCCCCCCCCCCCCGTGCCTCTGCATTGCATGTAGCATGGCCCTGACCTCTGCCCTCCCATTCGTCTGTGGCTCCAAGGGGGTTAAGGGGGCAAGCAAAATTCCCCTCGTCCCCCTCCCCGTAATACCTTGCATTGCCTGCCTGTTCCCCGCCCCGCACCCGCTTGGACGATCCGTCTGTGAAAATCACATCCCACCCCTCTTGTTGCAACACACTCAACTTGGAGACTTTGTCCTGTATCTAGTTAGAGTGCTTCGCATGCTTCCACTCCATGATTGGTGACGGTGTCATAGATAGTACAGGCTGAGGCCCCTTGGGTGCATGCCATCAAGACCCTGGCGCCCTATTTGTTGCCAATCACGCGAATTGCCCATGAAAGGGTGTATCCCGCTCCTCGGCTGCGAGAGAGATTCTGATGTGACACCCAAACATGTAATTCACAAAACCAAGCCGCTACAAATTCAAATATGTAAAAATTGTACCCACAAACAGCCGCCGCCACCTCAAGGCCCACGCCACTGGCAGCCCCACCCAATAGACCAATCCCTGTGCGGCTATGCTTTAGGTGTGCTTCTGGCAAATGTCGCACCCATGCCCATCGCCCAGTAACCCCCACTTGCCCATATGTCCTATTGTTGACTCACAAAAATCAGTGAATAGATAGTCTTGGAAGAAATGCCGAGGCGACTCAACCACCGGCTCAAATGGGCAGCATTCATTCTTTCTCGTGGGAGCCAAGTGTGCCGTCACTGTCAACTTCCGGCATGGCGCTTGCATGATGAAATTATAGTCTAGGCCAGGCACACGGAGCTTGGCAAATCGCTGCCACACAAACGTCAATGTAGGTCAGTGCACGCGGAGCGACCATCGCACCATCTCCTAAAGCGGAGGGCGAGACTGCCATGCCTCCTTTCACTTCCCCATATCAGATAGAGCGAGTGGGGATGGTCTGCAATGGGACTGCATTACCTCATTTGCAAGTGGCGCCGACTTTGAAGCGCCCACCAAGATTCTTGCGCCGGACTCTGATGGTTTATTCAAAAGTTAAGAGGGGGCTAGCCGCTCCCCCACCCTTCACCTTTGTGCTTCGATACAATGGGGGTGTGGCACAATGTGCTCTTTTGCAACAGCCGCGGGCATACACATGTAGATTAGAAGTTGATCCGCTTCACCCAATATTCAAAAGGCCAAACCACAGAAGGGACAACCGAAGTGCCCCACGAGAAAGTTGCACGAAGGAGTGGGAGTGCACGCATTGCACATACACCGACAAGCTTGCCATGCCAATCCCACCGCATGCCGGTGGTTCCGCTAAGATGTCTCCAGTGAGACCCCGTGTGCTCATCCTCAAGGCTGTCGCCTGGATTGTGTTGAATTGTCGCTGAACATGCGGTGTAGGACGGTGATCCCTCCCTGTCAAGTAAGTACACGGCGAGATCTAGATTTGAATCATGGCACCCTTCTCCGCCAGCGACAGGGGCAAGAGCACCTTTGATAGAACGGGGCCGTAAGCAGCTGTCGGCGTCACATGCCCTAGAATGATCCCAAAGTATTTCACATGTTATTTGCCCTACAACCCGGCATTGCGCGTGGGCGTCTCCCGGCGACAAGACTTGTAGAGCGCATAGGTCTTGCCTCGGTCAACCACAAGGCCCTAAAAGCAACCGAAGACACTGATGACGAATAATACCGCTTCAGCATCCCGCACAGTCCGCTTGCCTGTCCGTGGAAGAGCAATAGTATGTCATCCGCATAAAACAAGATGACCTTTGCCTACAATCGGCTGAGATCGTGCAAAAGAGCGAGGGTTAAGAGCAAAAAAAAAGGTAGGCGACAGGGGATTCACTTGCCGGACCCCACCGCGTGCGTCAAGTTCGCCGGAAGGGCATTGAGTAAAGGTAGTGCGTGCACTCCTCGACCGTGACCGGCGTTTCTTGCATCACCCCGTTCCAAAACTTCTTCAGTAGTGATGGCATCTTTATCTTGTCCTTGACGTAATTACCCGGAGACTTGCGCATACGCGCTACCGTTCTGTGCTCCTCCATCTCTTTCATGAGGCGTAAAATTCGCCGCCAACAAAGGCGCGCATTCTCAGCCCGCTCCTCGCTCGATTGCAGCTCCTTTCTACGTCGCTCCATAGACCTCTGGTTCCCAGCCTCTGTCCTCTCATATGCCAAAAACCAGGCCACCAATTGGTACCCTTCTTGTGTGCTCCCTGTTAAATGCACGCTCCTCCATAATCTCCCAACCCGACCGCACCACATGAGACGGAGTGCTACCCGCGAAGCGCCGCCCCCAGCTGCCAAAAGCCCCTGGTGTGCTGTTGTCGCGACCAAGTGGCCCCCTCCTCTTGAAGCACCGACTTTGCCCGCTTCTACAAGCCCAGCTCCGTATCCGCCTCAATGTCGTGCGTGCTCGCCTGTAAATGCAGCATAGCATCTTGTAATATTGCCTCCAAGAACCGCTGCCGCGGCCGCATGACTTCCACCGCTCGGCGCAAAAGCCGTACCACTAGCCCCCTATGGTTGGACCCTGTCAAAGTAGTGTACGCTCCTTCTCCACTAGGCCGCATAGCCTCCGAGAAGTGCCCCTAGTCCAACCTCTTCATATTCCTCCTAGGGCCCATGACTCTGCGCCCGTACGTGAGCCTTGGGGGCATTGTGTCAGCCCTCTGATGAAAAGCCTCCCATGCGTCCACAACAACCTCGTCACGTTTAGAGTGGCTTCGTCGTCCTTGTGCCAACCCCACCCCCTGCTTGCTCTGGTCCTGCCGCTGTGCCTAGACCTCCCTGCGGGCAATACACTGTTGCATCACAGTCGCATTCACGTTGTATCAGAGTCGGGTAGGCTTTGTCTGTGGCCCGCAGGTCATGCCGACCGGATGCCTTGCCACTTGCATGCTGTGGCTCCAAGTAGATTGTGCGGGTAAAGTGGGTGGGTCAGGATGCTGAAACTAAAATTTGACTAAGAGAGGAGGCTCGTGTGGTCTAAACTTCGGTTTAAAGGTGTTTAAGCTAGGGTTTAGAGTGGCTTCATCGTCCTGCTGCCCCCCCCCCCCCCTTGCCTGCTCTGGTCCTGCGGCTGTCCCTGGACCTCTCTGTGGGCAATACACTGCGGCATCACAGTCTCTTTCACGCTGTATCAGAGTCGCGTAGGCTTGGTTTGCGGCCCGCAGGCCATGACGACCACATGCCCCTACCCGATAAGTGCTACGGCCGTTGTTGCTGCTGGTGTGGGGGGGGGGGGGGTGGCCGCATGGCGCTCTGTGGCTTGCCGCCTTCATGTGTGAGCCGTCTCTGCCGCCAGACCGGGGTGGGGGGGGTGCGGACTTGTCTGTGTCTGCTGCGTGTGTGTGCGCTGGATATTGAAATGGAAATGTGCTCCTGGTCCTCCTTACATGGCTCGGGTGCCGTCACGTCCTCGTGCGCCCCTGGTCATCGCTCAGTGTGGTCGCCGCGGCCGTTGGGCTTCCTCGTGTGATGCGAAGTTCTGTACCGCCCGGCGTCGTCTGGGGTGGCTATCGCCTCGTCCGGCTGTGTTTGCATCCCCATTCATGGCGCTATCCGCAGCATCATGTACTAGCGATAAATACTGGTCGCGTTGTGGGCGTACGTTCCAGGTGCTGGGCCACGAGTGTGGTCTTCTTGAGGACTGCCTCCGCTGTGTGCATGTGTAACGCCCTAGAGACGGGGTCAGCGGGGTTTTACTCGGAGGCTCCCCAGTAGATGCGAGGTGCGACTCCACTCCACCGCATGGTATGGTGGATTCGTCGAAGGATCCGTTGTTGGGGTCGTAACGGGACCCGGGCGCATTGGTGTACCACTTGCTGTAATGTAGCTAGGTTATCCCCCAGGATTTCCACGTCTTGACAATGTCGGTATGCCACCAGCTTTATGACCCGTTGGAGGCCATACAGTTCAGCCACCTGGTGCGAGCGAACCCCGGCGGGTGCCTGCGATAAGCGGTACCCCACGGTGTGTCCGATCACGTATACGCTCTTGAAAGGTGCCGCGTCCACGAACCAGCGCTCGCCGTGCGTCGGGGTGCGCGCCGCTCTCCACAGTGTGAAGTTGATGGCAATGGCCTCGGTGATTCCTCTTGCTACCGCCTTTGGCGTGTGCCTGGCGTTGGCAGAGCCCCATGTCAGCCACGTGTACGCTCCAGCCAAGACGGGCACCGCCGCGTGTCCTGGTCGGGACGCCCAGAGTACTCGCCCCAAAAATTTCCGCAGCCGCTGTTGCTCATGGCCCTTCGTGCATATCGCCACCAGTCCTAGCAGTAGGGAAGCCAAGTAGCTGGGGGTGGAGGCGATGGTATACGCATGCCCGTTGCTATGTTTGCCGATCCATACGATGTCCAGCGTGGCCGGGAGTTCCAACTTCAGACTGACGATCTAGCCCTCTTGCTCCATTCGCGCTGCCAGCTGGTGAGTGTCGTGTTGGAGAAGGAGACGTTGTGTGCTGAACGCCAGGACGTCGTCCAGATACTGGATGATTACCACTTCGCCTTGGTGCTCAACGCTGAGGTACATGCCCAGCAACTCCTGCGCGAGGGCCGGGCTATGTGCCCATTCGAATGGTAGCCTTGGGAAGCCGTACACCGTATCTCCGATCTGCACCCGCAGGCCCACTTCGCACTTGGGGGGCGTGCGGCAGGTGTAGAACATATTTGATATGTCCAACTTGGTGAAGTACACTCGGAGGTTGAGGTGTTGCACGACGCTCATGGTGGCAGCGAGCTGCTCCAGTGACGGAAGCCGTTAGCGTTCGGTGGGTGGTGTGGACATGAAATTGACCAGCCTGGCGTCTACGACGAATGCCCCCTTTGACGCGGATTTGCGTTTGGCGAACGCCCTTGCGTTGGGCAATGGTCCGTTCGGTAGCTCTGAGCAGGCCGTCTACTGCCCTTGCGCGGGCTTGTGCGGTGACTGCTGCCCCCTTTGACGCCCCCACCGGCGGCGTGCGGGTGGCGACCCATGCCTAGTTCGTGGGTGTGTGTCATATCCACATGTCCTCTGGTGTAGGTACCGCCCCCGTGGCTCCCAACCCCTTCGCTGCCGTGCGCGGTGTGAGTGGCGTGTTATCCTCCTTTCGCTTGGGGCTGATCGGTGGTGGGCCAACGTCGGAGAGCGGGTTCGGGTTGTCACGTGCGCTGATGAGCGCATCCCTGAGTGCCCGGTACGTCGGGCCTACTGCGCCCTGTTGTTCCGCTGTGTTGGTCACCACATTTGTCACGTCCAGCAGGATTTGATGCGCCAGCGCCGAGGACCCGCCAAAACGTGCAGCCGCCTTGCTGGCTGGCTCTAGCAGCTGGTTTATTTCTTGCAGGGTGCTGGCGGCGTCGGCGTGATCCGGCATCACGTGGCAGCTGCAGCGACGTCCATTTCTGGAATCGATCCTGCCGGCGAGGTGCTGTGACCACGTACCCACCATGTGGGTCGTCATCTCGCCGGCTCGTAGGCACTGTGGCCGTGGTGGTGCCGGGTGTGCGGCCGGAGTCCAGCCGCCTGTACTTGGCCGCGCAGGTGCGCTTGGGCGTTGCCGTTGTGCGCTTCTCCGCTCGGGGGGGGGGGGTGTCCGGCGAGTGGTATGGTGTCGCCGTAGTGGTTTTGCTCGCTGTCGACGTCAGAGGAGCTGGTGCCGGTAACCGAATTGCCGGTAGTATCGGATGTGGGGCTGATTAGGGTGGAGGGGCGTTATCTGCTGCGACTACCGGGTGCCGTACACCGGTGACGTCTTGTGGGGTAGGAGCTTGCGGATGTGGAGGGGCTGTGTGTGGTGCGCTACTTTCCCCATAGCTGTTGTTCCTTGGCGATGCTGTCGGACTCCGGGTCACGGGTCACTAGGGATCTGCTTGGCGAACGTGGCTGTTGTCCGTCCTGCGCGGTAGCATTGGCGCCGGGGGCGTTGGTGGTCGGTCGGCTGCCTCAGTGTCATCTAGCGGCCGTGTGTCTGGTGGGTGTATGTGTGCGCGGGTGTGCACGGTTCCTGGTGTGGGGGCTTGGTCGTGTCCAGGGCTGTTGCGTCTGCCGTTGGGCTTGCTGGTGATGTACGGGTTGTGGGTGGTGCGTGTTCGGTGGTGGGTGCGGTGGTGTCGGGATCGGCTAGTGGTGTGAGTCCTGGGTGTCCTCTTGCGTCCACTGTCTCCTCCTGGAGGGGGGGGGGGTCGCTCTGTGGGTCGGTCGTGCTCCCTTGCGGTAGCTAGCTCCGTCTCGGCTTCTCCACTACCGTTACTCTGGGTGTGTGCGCGTGCAGTTCGTGGCGCGCAGCTCCGCTCTGGTTGGGCGTCCAGGCTGGCGTTGTTGCAGTCAATGAGGACCACGGGGCGTCAGGCTGGTGGAGTCCACTGCCTGTGTGCAGCCATGACCGGTGCCGGTGGTCGGCGTCCCGATGGCATGGATCCCATGGTGGTGGCGCACCACGCTGGTGGGGGGGCTGCTGCCATGGTGGGCACTGAGGGTCTGAGATCGGGTGGTCTAGCGTCCGCCACGTCCATATCGTCGCCTGATCCCGGCAACTCGTCGGGTTGGTCGCTGTCTGGCTGTGTCGGGTCCTGAGGGAGGGGTGGCGGGCGTTGGATGGTGAGGTGCTCGGGGGGTGGTTTGTATGGGCAGGGGTTCAACTTGAAGGCGTCCAGGGCCACAACTTCTTGCCGGGGATGAGTTGTCGAAGGTATGCGCGCGATGCTCCTGGCCTGTTGGGGATTGGTAGGTCAAGGTGTTGTGGCCACACCCATGCAGGTGGTGCTGCGGCATAATGTGTGGCCTGGCGCTGTGAGTGCCATCGCGCCCATCTTGCCATGCCCCGCAGGGTTCATCCCATGCGCATGAAGGCGGCTGCGCCGCAGCGTTTGAACGGGTGCCATGTGATTGCTGCCGCCGGGGTTCCACTAAGCACGTCCTTGAGCAGGTTCCGGATAGTGTCGCGACCTCCCGGGAAGAGCCTCGTGAAGTCGTGATGGTCCGGTCGTCGCTGGGCATACAAGTGTTCCCGCCAGTGCTCCATGTAACCATGTATCCTGTCCGTTGACCTTCTCGTGCAAGGTGAACCACCCCTTGGTGCCCAGTGAGCCCCGCACAGGGACTCCACGTCCCCAACTCACAGGCAGTATACGACTACCAGTAGGCCGGCGAAGAGCAGTCGTTCCCAAGCCCGGTGGCCCCATGCAGATCTAAGGGTCTCTAGGTCGCGTGCAATGGTCCAGACACGGGGCTTTGCGTGTGGTGCTGGGATGCGTTCGATTGCTTTGACCGCCATCCAATGCAACTCGTATACGGTTGGGCGCAGTAGCCCGATCTTCTCGCAGTATCGCATGCCTGAGACGACATTGTGTGTTGCGGACCCACCTTGCTGGCGCTGAGCCACTTGCTGTAGCCACTGTTGTAGTGCCTCCTCCAGCGGCATGTTGTCACGCAGTCCCCGGATGGCCGCAACCAGTTCCTGCATGTAGGTTTTCAACCGCACGTTTGGCGTCCTGCATGGTGGGTCCATGGGTGGGGGGTTGTTGGGGTGCGCATGCGGCGTCATCGTTGTGGGGGCGTTGTTCGTGTTGGTGTGGGGGCTCGTGGTGCGCTGCGGAGGGGGGGGGGGGGCTGTTGTTGTGTGGGGACTCAGGGGATGGCGCCTGCCTGGGCCACGATGAACCTGGCGGCGGCGACCGCGGAGTCAGTGTTGGCGGCAGCTGAAAGGGGCGTTGCTGCTGGTGTGGAGCCGTCACTCTGGTGTGTGGCTACAGGTGGTGCTGGGCAAGGCTGTGTGCCCCAGTGCCATTGTCCGCATCTGCGACAGGGCCCTGGCGGTGGTCCCAACATGTCCCAAACCTGGTGTCCTGTTGCCATCCAGTCCACGTACGGGGTGTTGATCACCTGCCCCGCTTGCTGTGCGTGCGGGCAGTTGCGTGCCCAATGCCCGTAAGCGCCGCATCGGAAGCAGTGACCCGTTCCGTACGGGTTGCGGGCGAAAACGGTGTTGCCAAATCCGGGCCATGGTGCGGGCCCAAGTATGTTTCCGGGTGGCCCTGCCATCAGGGCGCCTCCGGGTGCCGACAGCTTCCCCGGTCTTCTGCTGCGCAGTTCCTGGTGCAAGATTCGCCACACCATGAGCGCAAACTTGTCCTCCGCCCACGCGGTATTAGGTGATGCGCCGGACACCTGTTTCAACAGGGCCGTTATACTGCTCATCCATGAATACGGCAGCTGTGCACGCAACAACTTGTCGATTTCGGCGGGCACAAGCGGCGGTACGATGTTCTACCGCAGCCTGTCATTCTCGATACGCGCTTCTGGGAGCATCCCGGTGAGTTCGTGGATGTGTTGGGTTGCGGCTGGCTCAGTGTTCAGGGGGCTCGCCGCTATGGCGTTGCCCTGTGCGGGGCATTTGCCCGGTCCTAAGGGTGGCGGCGGTGGTGGTGTCATCGTTGGCTCCGGTGCGAAGGGGTTCGGGCTATTCTGCTGGCGGTAGCAGAAGTGCAGTGGTACCTGTCAGTCCTGTGCTCCGGGGCTCGTACGGTGCGAATAGCCCCAACGCGAAGTTGGGTATGAGGTTCTTCCGGTCCCTGTACGTTGCCAGGCAGGGCAGGATCTCGCCCACTGGCAGCGTTACTCCCGCGTACGTTGCGAACTGCGGTGCGACGCCTAGGTGAAATCCGCGATCAATCGGCTCCTTGCTGAAGCGTACAGCAGCTTCCGCTAGCTTGTCGCGCTGGCCCTCGATGTTCAGGAGCAGGGGCCATGAGGATTCTGTCCACAAGCGCCATGCTGTCAGCGACGGGTGCATGCTGCCCCTCGGTGGCGCACTGCGACTGGAACTCCCTGTTGGCTGCGGAGCCGCGTCCATTGCGGATCCGGGACATCCGTCTGGTTGTGCCGCCACTGTGCCGTCGGTGTACGCATGTGGCACGGAGATTGTGCGCAATGCCGACGGCGAGAAAGCCAGGCCTATGCCTTCCATCACTTGGGCCCGTGCTTCCCCCGGCGCTTCCGTCCTCGCGGCCTTGCCGTTGCGCTGCGTCATGTTGAGCAGCGTGGTGTCCGCCGTGACCCGCGTCGCTTCCGGAGGCAGCAGTAGTGAGCTGTGCGATGAAACCCATGGCGCTGACGGCGCTATCGGTGCTCCGCGCGTCGGTGTTGCTGAAGTCGTTGCTGCCGCCACCGGGGCAGGGGACGCTGCAGCCATGTCGGTGTGTTCGGCTTCCCGGTGCGCTGCATGTGCACCGGCGCCTGGTCGTGCGGCTGGGCCTCCCGGAGGGGGTGGCTGAGCCGTCTGTGCCGGGCCCGCTAGATGTGTTGCGCACGCTTGCATGCTGAAACCAAAAACTCACTAAGAGAGGAGGCGCACGTGGTCTAAAATTCGGTTTAAAGGTGTTTAAACCTGGGTAAGCCTCCGTCGACCGTGAGGACTGAACACCCGCCGCATCCGTCCGCGCACATGCTCGATGTTACTACCCGGGGCCAAAAAGTTATTGTGGTCCATGAGTAGGATGAGTGGTCAGCCCTGCTCGGGTCCTATAGGTACTGCTCCAGGCGGTGCCACTGCCGCTCGCGCACGCTGGGGGTGTGGTGCATGTGTGCCAACACAACCCTGACCAGCTGCCCAGTAGTGCGCTTCAGAGTTCCTATAAGAACCCTGGGTTCCAACAAATGTGATTGTTGCAATGACCAAGTCGCTTGCCTCCAAATGATTGTTGTCGACCTCCGTCCTACTGCCACCGTCGCCTCCATGGTGTATCCCCGCTTAGACGGCTGAAATTTTTGTTGATCGACTTCAGCTATCCAGCTAAAATGTGTCTCCTATATCGCAGCCAGCTGGATCTTGTGATGCCCTGCTGGCCCGCTTGTCCTTGGAGTCTTGCTTGTGCGCCATTCATCCATGTTTAAGGTTCGCTGTCCAGAACCCGACTCTCGAGGCCAACTTCCAAGAATTCGCAATAATTGCAACACCTTCATGTCACCTCCCCGCTTCCATTTCATGAACCTCACTAAATCCATCTCCATCATCTCCACCTCCGGCTTAACGCGTTGTTGCCTAGGAGCCTTTGCTACAGGCCTGCTGCGGCGCTTTGAATATTCTTGAGAGTTGATTATGTGGATCGGGGCATCCTCTTTTGTGGAGCGGAACAAATTCCCAACCACCTCTTGTACACCGGGACCTTGAACTTTCAAGGTGCACGTGCAAATCTCGCCAACACTCCAGTGACCTCTGTCCACCACATACTTCACCGCTCCCGTCGCTCCCAACATCACAATGACCGCTTAACGGTCGTACCAGGGCAATATATTGATGGCAAAGACACCGATCCGGCACCGTGCTTGCGTTGGACGAGGTCTCCGCATCAGAATCAGTGATCCGCTACCCTGATCCTTCATCCACAACGACCAACCCAACACTCTCGGTGAGGCGTTGCATGTGTGGACGAAAATACTCCATGGCCTCCTTGGTGAGCCCCACTCGCACTTGGCTATGCGTTGTGGCTTGTAAATCAACACTGCCGCTCACCCCGAGGATTTCCCCCATGTCCCAAAACGCTGCTGGAACGTAGGAAAACAGGAAAGCAATATGATGTACCATTTTCTCCTTGCGGACAAAAGCCGGGGGCTGCCACATCTTGCGAGTGAACGCAGACCCCTTACACCAGGATACGGGCATAATGCCGAACCGCGGCGGTCTGCCAATCTGCGTGACCAACCCCCTAGCCGTTGCCAAGTCAAATTCTTTAAACATGACTCTGGTGTGTTGACCATCTGCCCCGGGACAATGACTTCGTCCTTATTTTGAGTGTCAAGGAAGTCCAGCACCTCCTTCTCCCACCGCTTATGAAATTGCAAAGCCATCATTTTGGGGGACACCGCCTGAAGCGTGAACCAGCCTATGGTAAGGTCGTAACCAAGAGACATCAAAGCGAACTACTTGTTTGCCGGCCGCCTACTGTTGCCACGAGACGTTGGCATCGTTACCATGATCCAATGTAGCCACTAGCAAGCCCAAACCGTGCTGCTTACGACTCTATCCGCCCTCTGGATACGCTCAAGATTCACTGGTAGGCCTTGGTGCACCTCAATGGCACTCAACACAAAATTAACATCATACACTCCCTCAGGCGGCACTGACATGACCAGCGCCAGCTGCGTGCAAACCTGCAACTCAAGAGCCTTGCAAACTTCCTCCTTGTCTTTGGACTCTCCGGCAATAGCAATGCTTGGGGAAGCCCCAGAATAGACGCGTCAGTGGAGCACTCGTGGTGACAGCCATCATGCACACAGGATCAATCCCTGCCTGCACCAAGAACTGGGAATGTTCGATAAGAGAGTTGTACACCAACTGCTTCAACTCGGCTGGGAGAAGCACCGGACCTTTGGGTTTGAAATGCTTGGAGTTTAAGAGCAGACTTAGCCTCCGGCAAGGCCTCCTCCTATTGCTTGAGACGGTGCCACTGAATGGTGTGCTAGTAAGTGTGAAAATGACACCTAGATAGCGGACCACCCTAACTCGCAATAGCGGCAGGAAGGTGTCTGCCCCATGAGTACCCCTTCAGGCAAGGTTTCCGGACAAGGCAACCAAGTAGATTAAAAGGCATCCGGGCCACCCATCGTGACAGGTTCCGGCCCTCATGTGGTGCTAAATCTAGAGGCTAAACGTTGGGGCAGCATTTGGAGATGGGTGACACACCATGCCAAAGAGCCCATTTTAGGGTCCGGAAACATTGGCTCGTATCTCCACTCTCCAACTCTCATGGCCGGCCGGAGGGAAGGGCCTTGCCTCCACATTTAAGCGCGGACTTAGCCTCCGGAAAGGCCTCCCCTTGGTGCTTGAGACGGTGCCACTAGTTGGCAGCTAGATCGCTAGGTGTTAAAATGACACCCAGGTAGCGTACCACCCTAACTCGTAAAAGCGTTGGGAAATTACTTCCGCCATGAGTACCTCTTTGGGCAAGGCTTATTGACAGAGCAGCCCGGCAGGCTAAAACGCATCCGGGCCACCCATCGTGACAGGTTCCGGCCCTCATGTGGTGCTATCTCTAGAGCCTAAAAGTAGAAGCACAATTTGGAGATGTGTGAGGTGTGAAAATGACACCTAGGTAGCAGACCACCCTAACTCGTAAAAGCGTTGGGAGGTTATCTCAGCCATAAGTACCCCTTTGGGAAAATATTTTTCGACAAGGCACCCCAGCGGACTAAAAATCATCCGTCATCCATCAAAAATCGGTCATTTTGCCTTAAAACCACCTACAACAGTAGAAAAACGGCCTTTTAAGGGCAAAAGGTTTGCAATCTGAAATGCAAAGTTACACAATGCAAGTTGGTTGGTTTTAGCAGAGATTTGCGAAAAATGCTTTGAGAATCACCAACATGCGTGTATGCAAAGTCAAGTTTGGTTCACTTCACATCAGAGCTTACTGGCCTCTGACTGAGGAGGGAGTTGCCCCAGTTTGGGCTCCGTCGGATTGACAGAAGCAGCGATTTGGCAGGTCCGCAATTCAGTGCCCCCCCTCATCCACGCACAGCCCGCGTCCCGCCAATGCACAACACAAAGAAAGTCAATGGTTCGACTTCTGGGCAGTTCTGGAACTGTATTGAGACGTTCAATGGTTCTTGAGGAGGAGTGAGCCTCACAGGCTGCCGGCACTCGCCAGGACCTGATGCTAAACAATGCGCCACTCATCACGGCCGCAACGAAAAAAATTGGCTCTTGGCCCCGATGTGGCCCGGGCTCTCACCCTCAGCTAACATCCCTGGCGCTGGAAGCGTGGTATATAAATCTTCTGGTTCTGACACCTGGGTGGCCACCCAGCTCGGATGTGCAAGGCATCAGCGCCAAGAGGTCCATGTGTCCATGTCATACAGTGTCCAATGACTGGTTGCGCGGGTAAGGATCGAGGGCACATTGCATGCAGGGGTGTCGCCGGCAGGAAGGGACATGTATAATGCTGCAGTACAAATGGGACTGATTTCCACAGCGAAGTGAATCCACCGCATGGATCCATGTCATTTCTGTTGTCAGCAGATGCCTGCCATTGAAGACGAAAGGAGAACGCACAAAAATAATGCACTGTTGAAGAAAACTGTCCGCTCAATACACACAGTAAAATGCAGGCTTGGCAAACAACCAGTGCACAGTCCACAGCTTGAGCACACAGGCGTTGCGCGGTCGATCTCTGCAATGCAAAGGTGGTGCAGAGTCGCACTCTGCGGTACACTACCCGTGAGCATTCAGTTCAATCTAACCGCGATTTAGGGACTCCGTGTGAGGACTGCGGCTGGGCGCCCCCCCACCCCCCACCCGTGAAACACGACCTGAAACGGCACAGTGCAGTGGGCACTGCCACGCGATATATAAGAATAACGAAGAAGCACGGCGGAGCAGAGGATCAGGGAACTGCTCCACAACGTGCGTGTGATGCGGACTTGTGGGGTGCAATGCGGCCCATGTGACTGCGCCACGTCACCGAATCACATCCTGAACACGAGCAACTGCCTTTCGCGGCCCGGAGTGGCCCAAGACACTTTGTTTCTCCCGCCTCTTTGTCAATGACATCATGTCATTCCGGTACGCCTGTGCTCGTTCTGATCGCGGAGAAGAGCTGCACGCTGCTACTCCACAGAGCTATGGCCATCTGTCCCATCCGTTCATTCCCCCAAGGCCAGGACTGACGAACCCCCTGACGACTTCTCGGATGCACCGCGAAACAGACCTGAGCGTGCCTCTGCAGGTGCACCTTGGCTGAAACAATCAGCTCAAGACAATACCCTCCGCCAGGTGCACAATCTGTGGGAAGTTATCGCAAACGTCGTGCTAAATCGCATGTCGTCGTAAAATAATGGACACAACTACACTACAGCAGGTGGAGGAGGGTGGGAAAAGCGTCGGAACATTGTGAACAAGTAGGGACCATAAAGAAACAAGAGCGCAACTCTCTATTGCTATCGACACAGCTGGTCATCACCTTCGGGGAAGTACCGGGGCCACTCGTTAGCCCCTGACCGCACGGAGGTCCGCCATGGCCATGACCTCCAGCTGCGCAATAGCGGTCTGCAATGTGGTGAATGCCAGACTCGAATACCGCACGGTGCGCGCCCACATCCTGAGGCGGGATCCTGGACTGAGCACCGTGAGGTATAGATGGCAGCCCGACACGAAAGGGGGCTGGTGAAACCCCATGAGTACGTCCAGCGTGTCCGCCCCAGCGTCCCGCAACAGCCGATTCGCGATCACTTGCATGTGCTGCAACACCGGGAGGTGCCGGGGCAGCAGCTTGTCCACAGTGGGTAGGTGCGCACGCGGCAGCACCACGTAGTGGTGGGCAGCATCCAGCTGCGGGTCCGCGAGCGCAAGGAAGACCTTGTCCTCGTAAACCTTCCGGGCGTTCAGGTTGCCATCAGCGATGCGGCAGAGCTCGCACGTTTTGAAGTGGGAGAGCGGAGGCGGAACAGCTGGCGGGTCGGCTGCTTTGGCCTTTTCCCCTGCGGAACCGGCGGGACTGGTGCTGTTGCACCCTCCGCCATTCGCGACCGTGACCGGCTCTGCAGCACCCTCGAGCATGCCCTGAAAAGCGAACGTGCGAAATGTCCGGAACTGGATCGCACCACTGATGCGTGACCTTCAGTGATCCAACACATCAGTGATGGAGAGCACTGCAGCCGAAAATCGCTTGCCAGAACGGGGGGGGGGTATCCATGGGGACCAAGAGAAGGGACCGGTGCGCACTTCTCGCAAAGCAGAAAGCATGTAGGCTGCTTTCGGTGCATCGAGCCTTCCGCGAACAGCCATCGGAGGCAGAGATGCTTGTATTGTTGGCACGGTGCCTCCTGGATCGACCTCCTTACTTAACTCCCCAGGCCATCAGCACCTGCTTTCATGGTTGGCGACCCCGAGTGCCTCCAGGACTGTATCATGGAAGCAGCCCAACATCGGTGCATGTAGAGGCGCCGGCCATGCTGGTGATCAACAAGCAATCCCATGCCGCCTGTCCTGTATCCTACCGTGGAACTTCCTTTGTTTGTCCAGCCCAGGGGTTCCTTGCATACATAGCAAACATGCATGCTGAATAGACACATGCGTACACCTGAGCGTGTGTGCATGTGTGGCTCAGTTTGGATGCCGCCCTGAGGTCAGAAACCCTTATGTAGGTTTCCAATCTTGGCCACTGAAGCATGATGACGCACGTTGTTGACACATGGAGTGTGAAGGAAAGGGCAATCAGACGGATTCGGGAACGCCCCGGCCAACAGCCCTAAGGGTGCACGCCAGACATAACTGGTGTCGGCCTGGCCGGGGGATTCAACTATTTGGCGCACTGTTGAGGCAAGCCTGGGCTCCCATCCAAAACCACCTGACCAGGGTGCGGGGGCTAAGAAGGCGGTCTCATCGGGACCGAGATATGCAGGACGTTGGGGGAAGGGAATTGCTTATCAAACCCCCAAAATACTCCACAATTGCATCAAACGAAGCTGGCATACATCCGGCACAACTCCGTTTTCAAGTCACGACAAATGCGTGTGGCAGGCAGATGGACAGTGTGGGTGGAACCTCCGGAAGGCTGACCTTGTTTTTCCCAACAGCTGTCCACAAACGGCTGTAAGAACCAGTTCACACATTGTTTTTTGGGTTCTTGGCCCCTTCCAGGGTGAGTGAAGGAAGGGGAGGGGGTCACATGCACTCCAACACCCAGTCTGCCTCTCAACCATCATTGATTTGGTGGAGTGCGAGAGGAAAGAGGCAAAGCACACCCATGCCCAAACCAAAAGTTTGTGGCACCCCCCATGGGACGACTTGCAAGCGTCGAGCCTTCAGAAAAAATACACGAGACCCGGCTGTACAATGGAATCTGGGGATATTACCTGCGAACCAATGCGTCCAGGCGGGGGGAACCGCCCCTGCCCCAGGGCTGGAGTAGAGCGCTCACTTGGCAATGGCCTAGTGGGGGGTATAGAGGTTAGAGGGTCAGAGAGGTGTGTGCAGCGTTTCTAAGGGCATGGAAGCGTGCTGAGGGATTATCGGGGTGCAGGTTTAGGACTGTATAGGGGTGTGCGACGTTGTCTCTAGGAATGTGGACCTGAAGCCGCTGAAGCCAGGCTTTATGGCCTTTGCACTTGGGCTCCAGCACCAACATCTTCTTTACGTCCGCCATGGCCTTGGCGACGTAGTCCTGGAACGTGGCCAAGTCCGAGGCGCGGCCGTTGGCGAGAGCCTCGTAGGCCTGCGCCCGCCGGAATACGGCCTTGAAATGGTTGGGCTGTAGGTTCAAGACCTGCGTACAGTCCTCTGCCGCCGATGCGTAGCGCTGTAGCTTTAGACTTGCAGCGGCGCGGTTCGCAAGGGAGGCCACAAGGACAGACTGTAGCTCCCGGCCCAGTGCACCTGCGGGCCAGACGGAGAGCGTGTAAGGAGAGCAGGCATCTGTTTAGGGGCAAAATGATTCAAAAGCGATTTCAGGAGCACTCACAAAAGCGGTTGGAGGCAGTCGGCAGTGGCAGGGAGGCCACTGCCCCCCGGTCTCCGGCTGGAGGGGACACGCCCCATCCCCCCTCCTTAACCGAAACGCTGTTCAACAGAGGTCGAGGAGGTGAACTAAACCAGCCCCTCCCAGCCCCGACTACGTGATACTCAATCCCCAATTCGCCCTTGATCCCATGTTGCGTTGCATGTCTCATGTGCATCAACTGCTCCCCACTTGACACCCGCGCCTCTGCTCCAGTGTTGCCATCCCCAACCGACCCACCACTTTTGTCCTCCTTGATTACCTCTGCCCGGTTCGATGAGCAGGTCCCGGACTCCGGCTGACGGCAGGGGGCACGCACACATATATCAGTCGAATGCGCACAATTGTGGATTGTGGTGCACAGTCTCCACACTAACAAACTGACCCTGCCCTTAGTTTCTTTTTGGTGGTCACCAAGAACACCTCCCCCTCTGGGAGGACTACACGGACAGGGGAAGGACAAAGGGGGGCTGAACCAGAAAGGTGGAGTTTGCCAGCCAGTACTTCCGGTTGCACGGCCAATGATTGACGGTACAGTGTTTCCGCTGCTCGCCGTTCATCGGCTCTCGCTCGTTCTGTACTGCCCGGACTTGCAGGGACAAAGTGGCGCGTGCCGCCGACTTCGGTTGTCAGCTCACAACTCCTGACAAGGGCCGGTGGGTAAGCACACGATCTTACTGCAACACAGCGCGAACCCCACCGGGGCGTCCTTTTCAAAGGACCGCCTCTTCAGGGGTGCTCAAGTGACGGGCCTGCTGAGCCCCCCCGGCGGGTGGGGATACAGCTCTGCCCCAAACACCCGCTGCCCCCTGGAGGTATGCACGCGCAAGTGTGTTTCAGGCTGGCCCCGTAGATGCCGAAACCATCTGATACCAGGGTAGAAAGGTGCGTTGCGCCATGGTCGGGCCCAACGGCTGGGCTGGCGGCCTTGCCTGCCCTTCTCCGCCGCCCAATCCCCGTGTTTCCCCACCCCTGGCGGTGAAGGGGAGGGGAGTCACCACATAAATGGTTGTCAAGCAGGTGAGAAGGGCAACACTAGCAAAGAAAAAGCGCGCAATGACCCGCGGTAGTCATTGTTGCGGAACAAGGCTGGTCTCGTGGGAGGGGGCTGAACGGTAAAACCGTAACAGTGGAGTAAGATCTGCCCGTTGATACTTCTGGTTTCACGCTTTCGGGTTGCTTGTGGAAGCGAGGGTGTGGATGGCGAATGCCCGGCGGTGCAGTGCTCACCGTGTAGGGGGAAATTCTGGGGGGCGTTACTGCAGTTTGGGAGGGAGGACGGTGCAATTGTGTGTGTCAGTGGAATTGTTGTCAGCCCATGATTGCAGCATGCTGCCCGTGTGGCACCCACTCCCCTGCTGGCGCCATATTAAAACTAGATTGCGCATGTATGTCCGTCTCTTGGGCAACTTCCCAACTCTGTCGTACCGTTCGGCCAATGGGGATGCATGGGACCCCTTTGCTTATGGGGAACGGCAGAGCTGGATTCTAGTGAGTAGCCATAGGAATAGGGCAGGTTCCGACTCAAGTTGTCCAAAGGGGGGGGCGAGCTGGAGGCGAGAGCTTGAATGAGACGTTCCATGGACAGAGGGTGTGGGACACCTGGGTGTTGTGCATGTGGCTCTAGTCGGTGGATGGCTTCGGTGTACTGCTTGATGGCCCCCACATTATCGCCCTCCTTGAAGTACTTGTTTCCGAGGCTTTTGTCCGCCGTCGCCGCCTTCAGTGACTCCCCCGGTCCAATGACCAAGTCGTCATCATCGAAGATTTCTTCGATGTGCACCATTTGGAAGGGGCCAAAAGCTTTGGAGCAGAGATGAAATGACGGCGCTGCAAATAACTCCATGTCGAGAGCTCAGGAGCCACTAGACCGAATGAATGTTCAGGAGCATATTGCTACCTACGTGACCGCTTGCGATGAACGTGTCATGCCATGGGAGTCCCGTGAGCACTTCAACTAGTGCCATGTGATGCTTGTCGTGCTAGAAGGCCTGGGCCACATCCCACGTGCTTTGAGGCCTTCTAACACCCCTGCGATTATTGTTGTTGTAGGACCACCTCATATTAGCCGTGCAATTAGTAGCAATCATTGGTCAAGCTAAATCCAAGCACAACGATGTGTTGCCCGAACAATTGTCAGAGAGACACCATTCCTATGCTACGCAGCTCAATTGTGCGTGGTATGGTGTTGTTCTTACTACAAAATGCTATGGTGGTAAGCACCAACACCAAAGACATGCCACCACCGAGGAGAGTACCCAACCTACTGGTCACGGCGAGAACAACAAGAACAAAATCACACTAGACCTCAGCCAATCTGCACAACAGAAAAAGAGGAGGAACAAGCGGCCAGCAAATAGTGTGCCCACTTGCACCAGCAGTCATCGCCCGGTGCAGTTGTGGTAGCACTGTCTGTATATCTCAGAACTCCCTAAAGTTGAGTTGCCAAAGTGATGCACAATGCCGCATCTCTTGGAATCAGATCTTTCCGAATGCACCGGTCTTCCTGCAGTCGCTGGCTCCCAAATCTGGTGAGTGTCTCAAAACCTCACATTTGCACACATTTATTGTACCACGCTTTGGGCGAAGATAGCACGAGAAACACACACGATGGCACCAAGTTACGCGCAAAACACAGCAAAAAGTTGTCGAATTCACGCTACGGTGAACCTCCCATTCAAACGGCCGGTTCACGCAGGGTACAGAAATGTTGCCCGAAGGCAAGGCATCAATAGGGTGGTCCCTGTGGTACCCCTGTTTGCCTGTACCAATGCCCGCACAAAGGTAGCCAAACACAACGGGGTGTAGTTCTCTTCCCAATAGCACCTGCAGGCGGTTCCTTGCCTTCTCGATCATGTTCCTTGCCTGGGGCAAAGAAATGTGGCCGGGATCCACTTTCTTGAACTCTTCAATATCTAAAATCCCCAAAACGTGGGCCTTGATTTTTTCATCGTCAAGGGGTCTACAGTCACGGGGGAAATTCTGAAAAATTCCCTGCCAGTCTTTTTCCTCCACTGTCATTGCCTCCTGTGACATGGCCATGATTTCCTCCTCGTTTGCAAAGTCCCGCAGTAGCAGTTCCTCATCCACACCTTGGCTGAAGCCAGCTGCTGTTCCTACATGGGTGTGGGGGTTCCGGGGGTGCAAGCCGCGGGCCGCGGCTAGGTTGGTTGACCCCCCCCTCCCCCCGCCCCCCGCCCCCCCCCCTCCCCCCCCCCCTTGGCTGGCCGCGGCCGGCGAAAAACTGGTTGGGGGGGAGGATGGCCAAAATCAAGGAAAATGCAGAAAAAACGGCCACACTTTGGGTCCCTAGGGGTGCAAGCCATCCCCTTTTGACTTGTGGCCATGTATGCCAGTGGATTTGGGGCAACTAGGTTGTGTGGCCTCTTTTGAAGTGCAAAATGACGCCTCCTCCCTCCCATGGTCAACTTTATGTGCAGCTAAAGACACACAATGTGGCATACTTCAACACAAAATTTTTCAACACAAAATTTTTCAACACAAAATTTTTGAACACAAAAATTGTTGTGTTGAAAAAAATGTTTTAACACGAAATTGTTGTGTTGAACAAAAAGTTTTCTGTTGAAAAATTTTTTTGTGTTGGACACATCATCATTGTCATGTGATCTTGAGAGGAGCTTACCAATGTCACGGCACGTGCCGCGGCACACTTTCCAATGGTCCCCTCCCCCCCCCCCCTCCGTGTCATGCCGGCACGGCCGGCACAGGCGACACAGGCGACACAAGTGCCGATCACCCTCACACGACACGACACAGCGGCGGCCCCGTGTGACACGACACACCCTATGTGGCGGCACCGTGGCACGGCACGGCCCGAGCCCCCCCCCCCCCCCCCCCCCCCCGCCGTGGCTGGGTAAGCTCCAGAGCAGGCAAAATGCAAGCCCCAACACAATATGGTGGCTAGGTGGCTAGGTGGTTGGGCGGCTGGGTGGCTGGGCGGCTCTCTAGGTGGCTGGGTGGCTAGGCAGGTGGGTGGCTTGATGGCTAGAGCCCCCCCCCCCCTCCCCCCCACTGACCGGAACACGCCCTCCTGTCACCAAAACAGGTGCTGCCTGCCACGGGGGAAATTCTGAAAAATTCCCTGCCAGTCTTTTTCCTCCACTGTCATTGCCTCCTGTGACATGGCCATGATTTCCTCCTCGTTTGCAAAGTCCCGCAGTAGCAGTTCCTCATCCACACCTTGGCTGAAGCCAGCTGCTGTTCCTACATGGGTGTGGGGGTTCCGGGGGTGCAAGCCGCGGGCCGCGGCTAGGTTGGTTGACCCCCCCCTCCCCCCGCCCCCCGCCCCCCCCCCTCCCCCCCCCCTTGGCTGGCCGCGGCCGGCGAAAAACTGGTTGGGGGGGAGGATGGCCAAAATCAAGGAAAATGCAGAAAAAACGGCCACACTTTGGGTCCCTAGGGGTGCAAGCCATCCCCTTTTGACTTGTGGCCATGTATGCCAGTGGATTTGGGGCAACTAGGTTGTGTGGCCTCTTTTGAAGTGCAAAATGACGCCTCCTCCCTCCCATGGTCAACTTTATGTGCAGCTAAAGACACACAATGTGGCATACTTCAACACAAAATTTTTCAACACAAAATTTTTCAACACAAAATTTTTGAACACAAAAATTGTTGTGTTGAAAAAAATGTTTTAACACGAAATTGTTGTGTTGAACAAAAAGTTTTCTGTTGAAAAATTTTTTTGTGTTGGACACATCATCATTGTCATGTGATCTTGAGAGGAGCTTACCAATGTCACGGCACGTGCCGCGGCACACTTTCCAATGGTCCCCTCCCCCCCCCCCCTCCGTGTCATGCCGGCACGGCCGGCACAGGCGACACAGGCGACACAAGTGCCGATCACCCTCACACGACACGACACAGCGGCGGCCCCGTGTGACACGACACACCCTATGTGGCGGCACCGTGGCACGGCACGGCCCGAGCCCCCCCCCCTCCCCCCCCCCCGCCGTGGCTGGGTAAGCTCCAGAGCAGGCAAAATGCAAGCCCCAACACAATATGGTGGCTAGGTGGCTAGGTGGTTGGGTGGCTGGGTGGCTGGGCGGCTCTCTAGGTGGCTGGGTGGCTAGGCAGGTGGGTGGCTTGATGGCTAGAGCCCCCCCCCCCCTCCCCCCCACTGACCGGAACACGCCCTCCTGTCACCAAAACAGGTGCTGCCTGCCACAACACCGTCGGCGTGCCCAATTAGGGTCTGTGGGGTCAATGCAGGCAAAGCCACAAACTTGGATCCTGTGTAGGCCATGTGTTGTTTGTCCACTCAGGTCGTCAATCCACATCCTATCCGGCTCAGTGGTGAGGCTGTACATAGTGGATGCCCTACAACTACTCCAATAGGCAAACAAGCACCAACTCCTCAGCCAAAATCAATTGAACATGGTAGGGTGTGAAATAGGGTGCATGTATCGCATTCATGGCATTCAATGTACACACACACATGCTTTAGCATACACACACATGTGGAATTTTTCTGTGCATGTTGTCACACCTATTTCTCCCCATCCCTTTCGTGGTGTTACCAAAAAACTGTTAGTACCATTTTCTGATAAGAAAAGACCATGCACCGTGCAAGCACTGTCTATGCATATGCATGTCCTCCTTTTCAACCAACCTAGTGTGGTAGTGTTGTGACTTTTTCCCCTTACCACTATGGATGTTCAACGCCCCATCAGGCGCCACGACACCATAATTATGCCTCTGACCAACCTTGTCCGGCAGCTGTTCCTCCAGACCTTCCAACAAATCATCCACATCGGGACTGGGGAGGGCAATGCTGAAGGCAGAGAGGTGGGGGTTGTGATTGTAGGTGGCCCCAAGGAAGTTGGTGAGGGCTCGGGGTTGCTTGGAGCAAGGGAGCAAGGGAGCGTCTTGCCACTGTGATGCGGCCAAACATGGTACCGACATCAAAATGCGGAAGGGTCCGCAAGTCATCGATAGGACACACCTGGGTAGTACTGCCCTCGGGGCCATGGAAAACCCCTTGCCCAACCTGCTGGCGGCATGCGTCCACCTTCTCTTGCAGGAGGTCGTGGGCGGCGGACGTTGGAGCTTACCCATGTCACCGCACGTGCCGTGGCACACTTTCCGATGCCCCCCCCTCCCCCCCCTCCATGTCATGGTGGCACGGCCGGCACAGGTGACACAGGTGACACAGGTGACACAAGTGCCGATCACCCTCGCACACGAACCATTGCATTGCGTACCGTGCCATCGCCCCCTCCTCCCCCCCCCCTCCATGTCATGGTGGCACGGCCGGCACAGGTGACACAGGTGACACAAGTGCCAATCACCCTCGTACACGAACCATTGCATTGCGTACCGTGCCATCGCCCCCCCCCGCCCCCTCATGTCATGGTGGCACATGACAAGGGACATAGGTGACACAAGAGAGGTGCACAAGCACAATAAAGCACCATGGGGCTCGGCCATTCTACATCCCCGGTCCTGTCGACGCATGTGAATTTGTTGTGCAAAGATGCCAACAAGTTCACACAATTTCTCCTATTTAAAAAATGCATGCACTGGAACTGCGCTACAACACACTGCAACGGCAGTTGTGTTGGTGATTGTGCAACTGGACCATGTCTGGATGCCACGTATGGCTGTACACGTCACCTAAGCGGTTTGTACATACCATGTGGCCACCACCATCCACACCTCTCTACTCTGGGGTTGCCGACTTTCACCGCACGCTCCACTGCATCTGCGCGGCTACCGGGACGAAGTCCACTCGAGGGCCCCATGCGCGCTCGACTCACCCGAAAACGGGGCCCGAGACTTAGCGGAGTGGAACGAGAGGAGTAGACAATAAGATGGCCACCTGGCTAGCCATAAATGCTACTAACCCGGGCAACATGGTCCGAATTCCCGCGAGCAAACATCCCAAAACCACATCCCGATGCATAATGTGAAAACTAATGACCTAATTAACTAATCACCTCATTAATTTACCTAATTATAGAAAGACAACTACTACATCAGGCAAACGAGCACCAACTCCTGAGCCAAAATCAATTGAACATGGTCACAAAAGATGACAAACATATGACAAACATAATCATCATCATCATCATCATCATCATCATGTGATCTAGAGAGCAAAAGTCAAAGAGGCAGAATCCAACACGACACAACACAGCATATAGCACAACACAACACGACACGACACAGCGGCGGCCCCGTGTGACACCACACACCCTATGTGGCGGCACCGTGGCACGGCATGGCCCAAGCCCCCCCCCCCCCCGTGGCTGGGTAAGCTCCAGCAGAGATCGCCATAGCGACCATCATTGTGCCCCATTCCCATTTACAATTCCGGATGCGACATTGCACGAACACAAAGGTGATTACTCCTTCCAATGCCCTTGCCTCACTCTTTTGCTAAAAATCATACTAGCAGACCCTTTTCCATGTTGGTAGCATCCTTATTCAAATAGGCTACGTTGGGGTCCATTCCAATACCACTTTCTTTGGTGCTCCCCATGGCACTACAATTACCAGCCAACAATTAAAACCAGCTTGAAAAATTTCTGTGTTTTTGTGGATCTCTTGTGATTTGGGGCAATATTTTACCTGAGCAATGTAGGCCGTGGTAAAAGTTTTGCAAAACATTTGCAAGCACTGGCAGAGTTTCAAAGATGCAGGGTAACCTCAAAAGGGGTAGGAGGGTCTGGAGCATTTTTGAGGTGATTTCTATTCAATTGCTTCTCAAAGGTCCGGCGACGAAAATGGGATTTGAAAACACCCAACTGGCATCTGTTCCCTAAAAAAACTCCCCTCCCAACACCAAGGGCGGCAAGAAAATACTGGAGAAAGCCCTTATTGACGAGCCAATACTACTCAAGGCGAAACTAATACCGTGACATCACCGTTACGCAAAGACCTCTTTTTTTTCTCCTTATAGTGAAAAGCCTCCCTCGATTTTTGGAAACTCATCGATGTGTGGGAGAAAATCAAGATTTTCGAAGATGCACGAATTCTGCCTCATCTTCCCCAAGGGACTAGGTGAAAGCCAACTTTCCTTAGCACGTGCCGCGTGCGCTTGTAGGCCTCGTGGTTTTGTGCAAGGGTTGTGCAAGGGCTGCGTCAGGGCTGTGCAAGGGCTGTATAAGGGCTGCGTGAGGGCTGTGCAAGGGCTACCATACAAGGGCCACGTGAGGGTTGTGCAAGGGCTGTGCAAGGGCTGTGTAAGGGCTGTACAAGGGCTGTGCAAGGGATGTGCAAGGGCTGTACAAGGGTTGTGTAAGGGCTGTGCAAGGGCTGTACAAGGGTTGTGCAAGGGCTATACAAGGGCTGTGTAAGGGGTGCAGCAAGAGGTAAATTGGAGCCAGCCGGCCCTCCCCTTCAGACCTAAAACCTCCTGGTGCACAGAGCTTTGGGACCAGCCAACGCGATTCAACAACTACTCCACAAGCGTGAAGGCCTTTAAGCCTCTGTAGTCTCCCCAGGATTCAAAGGAGTCAGCAAGATTGCAAGTCATCAGGAACGCAACTTTGTAATGTCGCAAATCCCATCAACAAATCCCACCGAGAAATATGCACAAGTGGAAAGCAAAAAAATCCAACGGCTGGAAACAAGGTTGCAACACCGAAGCCAATGAGTCGTTGAGCCAATTGTTAATGTACAACTGAGTGCCCAACTTGTTAATATACGACTCAGTGCCCAACTTGACCACACTTACTCGCATGCACAATCAAATGTATTTGCACTGAGCAAGTCACTCGTCGCAATCAAATACTTTGTGCTGAGCCCGCAAGAAAGTGCAAAGTAAGGAGATGTTACCCATAACCAGACTGAGTGATGTCCTTAGTGTCTCGACAACTGTTCTTGTCAAAGGGCTGTACATGCGATGAAAAATGATGCAATATTGAAATCTAGCTCTAAGCGTCAAACGGACGGCCTTGCTCTGTTTTGATTCATGTTAAATTTAGATTTTAAGTAGATAATTTCACTAGTAGATTTATCTATGAATTCCAGATGATTTACGTCAAGTTCAATTCGTTGCACGGATCCATGAGATCTTGGAGTTCAGAATTCCCAATTTCCATGATCCCGCGAATTTGGGACGCCCGTGCATTCGCCCTACCGCCCGCCGCTTGATGGATCGGGAGGCACCGGTACCACCTGGCAAGAAGCGAAGCTCCATTGAATCAGAAACCCAATTGCGTTGGAAAACATCCAACCGCCAAGATACCGCAAAAATCTGCCGACTGTTTCCAACATCCCCTATTGCTGAGTGGAACTCCGTCTGTCCAAACCTCCAAACTCCCCTTGTTCGTTTGCACCGTGGTTTAGCCGAGAGTAAACCGACCTTGGAAGGCGTCAAGGGGAATAATGGCGGCACAAGGCAAGTTGGTCTTCTGTAACTTCCGAATGTAACACGTCGTGAGGCAAACATCCCAAGTGCATTGACAAGAGTAGCAAACTCTTTGCGTGCACACAGGCATCTTCCTTACGTTGCCACCTTAATGACCATTTGAAGAGCGCTTTGTGTTGCTATCATCAACCCAAATTAGGAACATTGGCTTATGGTGGAGAATCATGGGAGATACCAACGGAAAATCTTAGCATTTGGCACACTGAATCCATACCTTTGAGCCTAGTGCAATATTTCCCACGGCTATGCTTTGCTGTCCTCTGGTGTACTGTGTTGTGCACAATCTCAACGTTTCAACTTGAATTCTCCCACAACCCCGAAGGTATGGTTGCTAGTGTTGTCAAACCCAAGAGTGTTCTCGACAATCATCATCATGGAGTTCCTCCATGTGGCCTTACCCTTTTCCCTATTTTTGTAGGAGCCGCTATTTTTGATAGCTTCGCCTTGACCAAAAACTTTGGCCTCTTACGGTGTTCTCATGTTCACAAGGCGGTGTTCAAGATGTATTGTGATTGCAAGCAACCTAGCTGAGAAATTTTTTGGTTTGCCTTTAATGAGTGCGGTTCACCATCCGGTGCACAAACTTCATCCTCATTGTCAGTGCGTCACTTGGTATTTGATTTTTTCGATGGTGACGATGCACATCCATATGAGAAGTGTATCGGCCGTGCGGGACAAGTTGTGCACTAACATCAAAGATTGCTTCGCGTTGCCTTTATGTGGGTAACACCTCACAAAAAGTAAAAATTATTGCTTCTACTTGAACTCGGTGTTCGTGTCGCGCTCCTGAGCAACATTTTAACACGATCGTGAGAACCACCAACATGAATCGCAATTTTGTTTTAATTTTGCACGAACACGCTGTTATGCGTACACCCTCAAGGCGGGATGCAAGGATCGTCCGTCCAGCCTCAAGGGCAGGATGCAAGGATTGTCCGTCGGGCCACACAACACAACACCACACGACAGCGCAGCACACCACAACACAACACAACACAAAAGTGCAAAACACCACATCATAGCACATAAATACAGACACAACACAATAAAAAGTAGGATGCAACAAAATCTATCGCAATGGTAGCCATTCCGCCTCCAGTTATGCGGGGTACCATACTCAACAAAGTGACGTTTCGCGGCTCATTTGAATTGTTGACCCCTCTTGATGCCACCCTGTTATGAATGTGGGTTTTGCCATCCAGGGTCGGTGATAGCGTTTCTTCATTGAGAAAAATTGTGAGACTCAGATAGCGGACATGATGAAACGCTACATGATACCATTTCTTCCCCAAGAAATGCTATCATGTAGCGTTTCTCTCATAGAAACTCGCACCCTTGCCACTTCACCTCACGCGTGATCGGGCGGGTAGGCATGCAATTACGAGTGGATGGCTACGGATATGTGTATCACGCCTATGCTCAATTTCTTTGGGCATGGCGGGGGTTGTCTTCCCGTAGCATTTGGCCATGGCCCACGAGTTGCGGCCGTTTGTTGAAACAAGTACTGTTGGGCCATAATTGGCCTGGACTGCTGTCCAAACAAGTTTCCAAGGGTAGGGCCATGTACCTAAGCTTTTCCATGTTGAATCAAAATCCGACCCGCATCCATCACATGTTTTGCGCATTTGCGAGCCGTCTAGTTTGGGTGAACGAGGACAGCACGGTGCCACTTCACGTTGCAACAAATTGGCTTTTCTTTCTTCTTTGTGCTTTGTTGTACTTCCAACCCCCTCTGAGAGTTGCTTGGGAACAACCTTAAACAATTATTGCAACCGTTTGAACGGGTTGAATTGTCGCTTTTTCAAGCCCGCTGTGGCGAAATCTCGTGTGTTCACAATTTTTTCGCTTGTCTACAGCTAAGAGATAAATCCATTACGTCATTGGCCCCAACTTGCCGGTATCGTATAAATAGATAAGGCAAGTCTTGCATTGCTCATACGTACCCACTCTCGGCCACACTTGATGCACTCTCATCGGTTACCTTTGTCGCGAGGGTGGCCACAAGGGCATAAGGGGAGCCGGACCGCAAGCCCCATTTTCAAGTCAATTCCGTCTTTTCCGATGAGGACACGGGCACTCCTTTGCCCACAAGCGCCGGACCGGATTATTCCTCGGGAAGATATTTTTCGTGGGTGAGAGTTGAACCGTTGTCCGGTGTTTGCAATTGGAGGGTGCCACCACCAGCTTGAGATAAAGCGCCACGAGGTTGTGGATCACCAAGTGTTCGTGGGGGGGTGGGGGTGGGGAGGTGAATGAGTCGTGCGTATGCAAACGGAAGCCTTCAATTCTCGACGTGTAGGAACCATTTTCCGGTTGCCCTCTTCCCCAACCGCGCCGGTGGGCTCTTGACAGCACCTCGCCCCGGTGCATCAAAATGCCTTCTACCGATGCATGGTCCCATGGTTACACCACCACGACGACATCGGGCCCTGAGACGGTAGAACACACAACCACGTATGAGGTCGCGGACGCGGGCGCAGGGTATGACCAATGGGGCGAGAATCTCGGGGCACCCTCCTCCTCCACAACAACGTGGACGACAGGTGGCCCAGGGCAAGAAACCTGGGAGACAACAACCACGTACGAAGTGGCGGAGGCCCCAGGCACGACCCCCGCAGCAGACGCTTGGACGACCACGAACGCAGAGTCGGAGGGCCAGTGGGATGCCGGATGGAACAACTGGTGGACTGGCAACAGCGAAACGGATACTGGGGCCTGGGGTGCGGAGGGATGGAACTGGGGCGAGGGTTCTGCCGAAGGCAACTGGGACGGATGGGACTCCAGTACCGGGGCGTGGGCCGACGCGTACAACCAAGGGTACCAAGAGGGCGGCAGCAGTGAGGCGTGGGGCCGCGGCGAGGCTTGGGGGCAAGAGGACGGGTGGACAGCGGCGGCCAACGCTCAAAGCTACGACGCTGCAGGTGGTGACTGGGGCGCGTGGAACGGGTCCGCAGAGGAGTGGGGGTCCGGTGCCGCGAGCGCCGCGGCGCAGGAATGGGGTGCCGACGGCCCCGGGGGGAGCCCCGCTCCCGTCACGAAGATCACTCATGCAGACTACGAGACGGATGCCGCGGTGTCTGCAACCTCTGATGACCCCGGCACCTCCGCTCGGCGTCCCCACAGCCCATCTCGCCCTCCGCCCCAGGCTGCGGCACCGACAGGCCGGCAGTCCGAGCGCGAGCCACGCCCCGCGAGCTCTGCAAGACCAAAACTCTCAGATCCCCCGCGGGAAACCCCGCGCGGGTCTGATGATTCGCCTGTGGCACGGCCGGCACAGCAAAAGCAGCCGCTGGTACGGAAGCCGCAGGCGATCTCGCTACCACAGCATGCGCCCCCGGTGTCCCCGCCGCGGTCCGTATCCCCGTACGCGTACGCCCCCGCGCCGCGGTCCACATCTCCGTACGCATACGACGCCCGGCGGCGGGCGCGCGACTCCCCGACTTTCGTTTCGGCGCCGATGCACGTTCAGGCTGGGCCGGAGCGCAGCATTGAGCTGCACGGTGGCCGCGACTTCAAGTTGGATCAAGCGATGGAGACAAACACGGCGTTGAACATGGAGATGGACGGGCTGCGCGAGGCGAACGCACGGCTGCTGCAGAGCAACGCGGCGCTGCGCGAGGATCTGGAGATGATGGACACGGTTCTGGAGATGAACAATAAGCTGAAGCAGGTCCAAATGCGTTGTGCGTGCGATGCGCCAGATTAGACCCAACGCAACCAACCGCAAGGTGGTTGGCCCCCTCCTTCCCTGCTGCGGTCAGAAGGTGTATGTATGTATTTGTTGTCGTTCTCATCCAGCAATAAAGGTTCAAGTCTGGTTGATGTTCAGTCGCGTCCCCAAATGCGAAAACACTGGCCACCACTACTGCTCGCAGCAGCTTCAGTGACTGAGACTCCACACAAGTAATGAACACATGGGGACCGGGCAGCATGTGCAACCTCTTTGTGGCTTGGGGAATTTCATAGGCAGATTCCAGGCACGGTGGCGTTGTCATAAATGTACCCAGGAAGAATTGCAACAGGCTGCGGGCTGTCGCCGAGTGCGCGAACCAACTCACAAGCTGAGATTCTCAAGTTGAAATAACTTTTTGGCCCAGTTCTGCCACCCCGAAATCCCCCGTTACGTTTGCGGCATTAATGCCAAGGCCCTCCAAGACCCCAAAAAGAGCGGACCGGGGTTGGGAGGGGCGGGTGGCCACTTTGGGGTCATTCCACCCATCCACCTCTATTAACCCCCTCCCCCAGGGTCGTTGGGTCACGAAGCAATTGCCTGATCCCGAACGGTGTGTGTAATGCAAAATCTAGCTGTCATGGCCTGTGCTGTGATCGCGACAGATCTGTGGGTAGCCGAAGCCGCAGAAGGCCTAAAATACAGTGAGGCTGAGCAGGTAGTCGGCAGTAGAACCTGCTCAAGTCCGGCAGCATGTCATGGCTCGTGCCCTGTACGAATGACAAGCGACCAGCTTCCATCCAGCCCATGGAAGGCGATCGGGACATTCCGCATCTTGAGCACTGTCAAAGCCTAGCTAGGCGGGGGCGAGGGGGGCGGGGGCCAGCCCCCGCCTGACACTCGCTGTAGCTCGCGTGATGTTTTGGACCTGGGCCGAAATTAAGTGCAGGTCGGGCGGAGGCTTAGACTCAGGCTGAGGCCAGTGCCGGGGCTTGGCCTGACGCAGCTGAAACTGTGGATGAATTCGGGCCTGGGGTTCGGGCGTCTTCATTACTTCACCGCCCGACCCTTTCCCCGTGGCACACACAGGACCTGCAGAAGTACCACGGGTTCAGGAACCAAGACGCACGCATGGCGGAAGACCTGAAAAGCCGACTGGCGGCCAGTGGGAAGCAGAACCAGCAGCTGCGCGAAACCCTCGGAGGCCTGCAGCAAACGATGTCGCAGACGGGCGCACGGGAGATGGGTGTCATCGACCGCTTGCGGGCCTCGGAGGACGAGAACGTTTTCCTGCGGGCGTCCCTACGGGCGCTGGACGAAGAGGTCAAGGATTTGAAGGACATGATCAAAGCGATCACGGTTGGCGACAATGACCCGTCGCGGCGGCTCGCGGAGCTGAGCCTAACGCACCAGCAAAAGCTCCGGCAGATGGGGCGCATGCGGCGCGACTTGGACGAGATACGGACGGCAGTGGACCGCCTGGTCCGTGCCAACCGTGGCATCGCAGGGTCGCTGCAGCGGCGCAAGGCGACGATCCTGAAGGAGGACGAGCACGGGCTGCGGCTGGAGCGCCTGGTCATGGGGGGGTCGGAGGGCGGCGCCACGGCACAGGACTCGCTCACTGCTGCGCTCAAGAAGGAGGTGCAGCGGCTCGAGGAGCTGGAGCGGTACGAGGAGCGCGGGATGGAGGAGGACGCCGTGGAGTCGGGACGCCGACGCCCCGCCGCCCGCCGGTCTCTGGAATTCGATGCCGCGAACGGTCGGCCGCCGCACGGCCCCGGCGCCCCCCGCGCCTCTCCGCCGCCAGATCGCCGGGGCCCGGCTGCGCCGGAAGGACCTGGCGCCAAGCCCAAGCCCAAACCCAAGCCCAAGCCGGCCCCAGCGGCACAGCAGCAGCCCCGGGGCCCACAGCTGCCCCCGCGCACCACCAGTCCGAGACCCGCCCGCGGCAGCCCTGGCCCGCCGCCGCCACAACCGCCCCGAGGCAGCTCACCCCCCGCCCAGGCGCCCAACCGTGCGGCCAAACCTGCTCCTGCTCAGCCGCAACACCACCACCACCACCACCACCACCACCGCCATCGACACCAGCACCGGCAGCAGCAGCAGCAGCAGCACCACCACCACCACCACCACCACCATCACCACCAACAACATCAGCAGCAGCAGCAACAACGGCAACACCAACAGCCCCATCACCATCATTCCCATCAACACCAAAAGCGGCACTCCCCTGAAAAGGCTGTGGAACCCGGCAGTGGCCGCGGCAATGGAGTTGTCCGGGCACGTAGCCCTGAGGTACCCGCCGGCCAGCCGGTCAGCGGGCGCGTGAACGGCCCCACCCGCCTTGAGCCGCCCCGCGGCAATTAGCAGCTTGTTTTCCCTGACGACCCTCTTTGACTTTTTGGCGTTGTTCACCAAAGAGGACTGATTTTGCTGAGTCAACTCCCGTTTTTGTGACTCGCTCAAGACCGCCCAAGTTTGGCACGGGGTGTGTCCAGGTGTAATGGAGCCTTCCCTAGGGATGGGGGTTTTTAGGGCTTGTACAAGGGCAGTTGTATCAGCGATTGATGCTGAGCAGAAAAGCGGTGGGAGGCATTCTGAGGCGGTTACAAAAGTGGTTGGCATAGGTCGCAGGTTTACCAGAACTGGAAGGAGGGTGCATGTGGTGATGTTGGAGGGGTCATGCCCCCCCCTTTTCAAGCGATCTCCTGAGCCTCCTGGCTCTTTTGTTGAGATCCCCTTGGCATAGCATCTGCACCGGGAATAGACCAAAGTCGCCTGGGGCTGAAACCTCCCGCCGAAGGGCCCTAACCCAAGTTATGCCACTGGCCCCCTTTTCAGACCGCACAAAACCAGCAGTCGCAGCTGTTGTCCGAGCCCCAGTTGCTTGGACCCCTCCTGCCCAGGCAGGCTCTCTCCGTGTCCAGATGGGTACATTCCTCTACCCCTCGAGCTCCTGCGGGGCGGTCTCAGAGGAGTCAGCGTTGCTGTTCTTGTGTGTGTGTGTGTGTGTGTGTGTGTGTGTGTGTGTGTGTGTGTGTGTGTGTGACCAAGTGAGTTGGCAGTTGGCTGATTGCGGCCCACAGCCCCCCCGGTCAATAGGTAACCGACGGCCCTTGACGTCATTTGCTGATCAACGGACATTCTTCTCTAGATTCGGGCGTATCGAGTCCAAGCGCTCTTTCTTCGCTGTTCAATGATCTCACCGATCGCCCTTTGCCTCCAAAACCATTTTACCGTAGATGCCAAACCCACTAGACTCTTGTACAAGTGAGCCGCATTGCATTTTTTCGTAATTGTACCGGGAGGATTCGTCTCGGGTCATTTCTCGCGTTTGGCAGGGACCTGCTGTCAAAGATATAGTTGTGTAGATACAACACAGTGCACCTCCGCCCTCTCTCCAGCCTCACCAATTCAGTCTGTATGACTCAATGATTTGACTCGTCTGCAAGTGACACAACTTCGCGCTGTTGTGCATGTTACAGACCTCCACTGATAGCCCATCCCAGCCCAGCCTAGTGCTTGTGGGATCCACACAGATGTGCATACCCTTGAAGTCAGCCCCCTTTCGGCTCGCGCCTGT
This sequence comes from Eutreptiella sp. 'Long Island Sound 2002', assembly GCA_964036045.1. Lineage (NCBI taxonomy): Eukaryota > Euglenozoa > Euglenophyceae > Eutreptiales > Eutreptiaceae > Eutreptiella > Eutreptiella sp. 'Long Island Sound 2002'. The sequence goes on along the minus strand of OZ038389.1, from coordinate 45,053,003 downwards.
CTCGTGCGTGCCCCGCACAGTTCTGCGACTGCACGCCGCTGAGGATAAGACACGCGGCCATGTCCGTGCTGTAGCAGAAGACTGCTTTTTGGAGGACGTCTAGCGCCCAAGAGCTGTTGTTTGGCTCCCCAAAGCAATCCCTCCCCCTCTAGAGACGTGGCACAAATCCCACAGTTCGTCAGGTTTGTGCTACCCATGTCGGTCTTCCTCCTCGGGATTGCCCTGCGCTGCAGAGGCCCCGAAAGGCTACCGCGTCTGTACATAATTTTCCATCTCTGCGGCATTTGTGACGCTGTTGCGTCATCTCCTGCCATGGACGAGTGCAATGCGTCATGCAGACGCAACAACGGTATCCCCCTTCTACACCGACAGCTCCAAGGGTCCATTTTATGTGCTAGGCTTCCGGCTGTGAAAAGTTGTGGGGCGGGGCTGGACGGGTGGTTGCAACGACCGCTTGCACCGCTCCCACGCACACAGATTCGTTCCCACAGGCATTCATTCTCGTTTCCGTACCTTTCAACAATGCGCAAACAGGCGCCTTGTCCAAACAACACTGGGCGTTGTTTCTGCAACTTTTGGAATCATGGAGTTTGGAGTGTTCCATTTCTTGTTGGCCCCCATAAGCAGTGTGTTCGGCTTGACTTGGCATGCATTGCTGGTCAGGGATGATGCTTTGCTTGGTTTGCTTGCCCGGTTCCCGATTCCATCCCTGGAGACGCCGACGAGATGTTATTTGTTTTTCAACTCTACAAGATGATCAGGCCATTCGGCCCAGTGGCAGGGTGATGTTGCGCTCAGACAGCGCTTTTGTCAAAGCAACACTTCACGTTGTTTCCGCAACTTTCAGTGCCTTTGCCGCTGTTTGCGCAGGAGGGTAATGAGGAGCTACATTGAGCCCTGTGCTGTCCATTGCAGCCCCAACCTGCTGGTGTCATTGTGCTGCACAAGACGCACAAGCATCAGGTGGTCTTGCTTCACCTGGAGCCTGTTCCTTGGGGGCGCACCGTGCGCTGTGCCCGCGCTGTGCGAAAAGTCGGCTGTTTTGCACCACCTGTAGCCACGGGTCCCAGGGTCCTCAATTCTGCACCCTACAGCCCCTGCTGGTACACCAGGGATTTTTTGTTTTAGTCTGGTGCTTGCCACGGGTCCCAGGGTCCTGAATTGTGCACCCCCGAGGCTGTTTGAATGGATCATGCACGCTTCTGTAGGTGGGTGGTTTTCAGGGGTGCTCCCGGGATAAACAACGTAGTAATTGGCAATAATTGGCGCTGTGCCCGCGCTGTGTGAAAACGCCCCCCTTAGTGTGCTCTGGTGAGCGGGTTGGTGGGTTGGTTTGTAATTTCAGGGGCAATGGCGATGATGCCCCATACCCAAATAGCGCCATGGTGGCATGATTAATGGGATTCCATTTTGCAATTAGACAGACAAACCTCGACAGGTTGTACAGCAGGCCTTGTTGATGAGTTTATGAGAGTTTTTTATGCAAAGGGGGAGGCGGTTGGGGTGGATGCCTCTATTCCTGGGCTGGGGCAAAGTTTTTGAATCTATCCCTTCCCAAGTGACATTTGTCCCGGGTCCTTGGGTGTTCAGTCCTGGATGGGTGGGTGCACGATGACAAGTGCACATGGTCTTGTTCTCAGTCAGCAAGTCCTTTCCCCCCGCTCCGCGTGGGGACTGCACTCCTGTCTACGTGTTCCACACGCCCAGTAGCCCATGATGGTGCTGATCAGGGCCACTGCTTTTCCTTTCTGCCATAGCCATAGGTGTGTTACTCGCAGGGATTTTTTCGATTACTGTATGTCCTACCCCGCAGATGGTTTGCATAGGAGGCATATCACAGGTGGATTCTATTTTTGCTGGTGAACGACGGGCACAAACTTGCGACCCCATACCAGCGGGGTCTATGGACTCGGGGTATGCAGTGTTGGCTGATATGTCAAAGAGGGAGGGCCAGAGTGAGTTCCAATTTTGCACAGACTGTATGGGGGCGCACCGTGCGCCATGCATGTGCTGTGCGAAAACTAGGCTATTTTGTGGAGGGTCACCATGGCAATGGATAATTTGGTTTAACATTGTGTGGGTATGCCCAGTCTTACCCAGTACGAGTGCCGATGTGGGACAAGGATGGGCCACAACACACCAAAGGATGTTTCATGGAGTTTGAGGTGGGTATACATAATGGTGCATATAAGGGAAGTTTGCATTCCCACGTTCCTTTCATTGGCCGCAAGACATTGAATGTCCAGCAAAAGACCTATAATGACATTCATGGGTATTATAGAGCATGGAACATCCCGGAGCCAGCATCAAGTGATGAGAAGGGAGTCACAAGCGGTACAGCGGGTCGTGAATGCGGTGAAAAGCCACGAGCATTCGAAGCAGGGAGGAAATCGCACTGTGAGCGGAGGCATGGCAACATGCGTGGACAAGAAACACCCTGAAGCAATACATGTGGATGCATCAGACTCTGCAGCACTATAGGACAAAATAAGAGTCACCGTAGACCAAGACTAGGAAAGAGGGTGGAGAAGGGGTGAAAAAACGAAGGAGAACAAAGCAGTGCAGAGGAGAATTGAGCGGAGAGAGAGAGAGAACCAGGTAAATATATTTGAGGGGGATTGAGGGGGATAGTGTCAAGAGATGAGCGTGGCCTAGAGGCATACCTTGATGGTTGAATGTACCAATACTGGAAATTCGAGGGGTGTTTGTCAACGCCTCGAACAGACTGGGAGGTCAGACCATTACAGACAGTAGCACAGCCATGATTCTGCTGCGGGACTATTGCCCCTTAAGATGAACTCCTTCCATGATTCTGTTGCCGAGATGGGGCTGTACTTTGGAACGGCGGAACCAAAACAAATGGAGCATAGAACATTTGTTTGCCCACCTTTGGTCTTGGAGGGTTGTGCGTGACATTTGGCTGGGGTCCCATGGGGATTTTTGTTGTTTGTGCCATATGCACGTCTGCTTCCCGGAGGTGCCCAGAGGTGGGTGGGTTTCAGGGTGATCACAGGAAAGTTGAATTACTATTTGGCGCTGTGCGCATGCTGTGCAGAAACACCCCCTACGTCACATGGAAGACCCCAACAGCAGGCTAATGGTGGCGCTTCCTTGCCCAGCCTTGTACAGAGCTGCGATTTTGCGTGTCATTCGCAGTGGATCCCAGAGTCAGGCAGACAAGTGTCCAACATCCCTAGTGGCACCTTTTCCAGACAAAGCTGCACCTGAACCGGAATTTTCAGGCCACAGTAGAAAGTAGAGAGCGCGTGGAAAGACATCCATATCAGGCTGCAAGGCAAGCACTCATTTTTTGTTTTGGGGCCGGGGGACGAAGAAATGCAATCGGCAGCATAAGAGCGCCTGTGACATAATTGTGTGCCAGCAGTGGCCCTGTTGTGTGTTCCTCAACACATTGTCCTGCATTTGTCTTGTGCATTTGGCGGTTTGTGTTCATCGCTCTTGATATCGGTATCTCCAGGTACGTGGGAGTGAGCTAAAAAAATCTGGAAGTCCTTCTGTAAGAATACCTTTCTCAAATTGCATACGCAGTTCAGCCTTTTGGTGCCGCTAGCGGGACCGTAGTTTGGAGGCTTTTTAGAAACGTCACCGGGTGTCCGAATCCCTCTCTTCCATAAGTTGTGGCTGTTGCCACGTGTGGGGTCCCTGCTCTCAAGTGCCATGGGCCATGGAGGCACAATTCTGTTCAGTTCAATCTTGGGTCTAGCCCTGGCCAAGCCTTATCGTCATGAAGACTGAGGTACGGGGTGGGTTGTGCTTGGTTGCTAGGCTTCAATGCCTATGCATGCTACTATGGTGTTCAATTCTGAATTTGTGTGGAGCTGGAATAAAAGTCTTGGATCCGGCCTTCGATCACAGTCAGAGCTGTACCATTTGCGAAGCTCCCTTCACATAATCATTACTCCGCTCTCTAGTTTGGGGAAATATGACCAAATACGCATGCAGTGCCCACGCAGTGCAACAACATGCATAAAACAAGGTCAAATCAAGTTTTTTTGCCCCTGAGTCCTGCACCTAGAACAGAGAGGAGGTAAATGGAGTCCGATGGAATGCATTTTGTCCCTCACAATACAAGGTGCTTCGTTTCGTGTTAAATGTGTGGCAGCTTCAACCGATGATTCCATTAGTAATTCTCCAAGCAGTACAGCTGGTGACATATTTGGTGCGGACAAACTGCATTATTGTATTATCAGGGGTCTGGTCATCTGGGTCATCAAGGTGACCAGCAGGTGCACAGCCTCACGCAAAGACACTTAGTGTCTGGGCGTGGGTCCTTCTACCACACTGTGTCATGTGAGGGGCAGGAGTAGTGCTTCGGGCTCAGGGCTGATCTGACCTTGACCGTGTCGTGACCCTCTGGCGTAATCGCAGTACGGACTGTAATTGGCCTTTGACTACGGTGTTGTATCAAATAAGTCATTGACATTCTGGACCTTCGGAGAATCAATTGCAGATTTTGCTAGATCAATCAATTGATGGTGGGGGGCACCCCCCCTGTCTCGGGTATTGCCTCAGGTAGGTGCCGTATTACCCCCCCCCCCCTTTGTCGTTCCCCGGGGGGGGGGGGGGGGCGGGGGACCGTCACTGGGTCAACCCAAAATTTTTCGTTGCGGCTCATTGTGTTGTTGTGTGGGTGACTGTGTTCTTTCGCTGAAATGGAACTTGACAACACAACCATGTTTCCCCCTGGGACAAATGTGATGTTCATCCGCTCCACGGAGGAACCTGTTTTGGTGCAGGTCGTTGGACATTCGGAGCACGGTGATGCATATCGCCGCATCCTTTATGACCGTGATGGCAAGACCGTCTTGCACGACCGTGCATCTGTTCGGCGCCTCTCCGTGTTGCAATTTCTGTGCCTGCAAATGTGCGTGTACGGTGGTGGTGCGGTCCCCCAGGGGGGGGTGGGGGACCGTCACTTGGCAACCGTCCCCCAGGGGGTGGTGGGGGACCGTCTTCCCTGAGGTGGGGAACGAGAAGGGGGGGGGGGTACCTCGGTGCCCGTTTGATGGTCGTGCTGGGATGATTGGGGGGCTTATGGAATTGGCCATGCTCATGTGCCAGGCATGACCATCGCGCGTGGCAAGCAAAGGGCCAATGGGCCTCAAAGAGTGCATTTCTTACCACAAAGTTGTGAATCTGAGGTTTCGAAATCACGAAGCCAGACCAATGCCCCAACTCTGACAAGGAGGATTGCTGCTGCTGCACAGGATGGCAGGGCAGACAAAGACAGACCGTTATAGAATGTTGTGCTCACCAATGTTCCTTTGCCTTTGTTAGAACAGAGCTTGCACATGCAAAACAATGCTGTCCACTAGAATTTGAGCCTGGCCAACAAATACGAATACACCCCCTGCTGCTAATTATCTTTGGTTTCAGAATCAATTTCCATTCATCCCATTCCCCCTTACGGCATCAATATCCACTATTGCTCATTCTAAGAATCTCCCTCAACGGTAGACCGCCTGTCTCTGCCACAACCCCCTTGGTCAGATGAGACACTGCTACACCATTGCAGACCAGTGGTGCCCACAGTTGCACCTGCCGGACTCAGCGATGTTGCCTAACTCATTTGGCTATCCAAAAGGAGACCCCAAAAAAGATGTGTGAAGTTTACATTTTGTTGAGTGCCTACTTGGCCACGAGTCCCCAGAAACCAACAATACAAAATTGTGTCAAAAAAAGAGACATCAAAGACCTATGTGGGGATGTACATGCGTAGTGTGTCTTAATTGCCACAAATAATCTTGAAGGAACTGTCACTACAGCTGTACATGACATGTGGCTTTTGCTATCAGATTTGTGGGATCTAGAGGTCTTGTGTGATTGTGACAGGTTGTTGTTTGCCAGTGGAAAGCCCGGTGGCAACCCCCCCCCCCCTCCTCCCAAGGGCTGCTCCATTTTTTCCACAGCATCTCCTCCTGGCTGATGGAGGAGAGGGCAGCTCATCAGGGGGGGGGAGACCGCTCCACAAGAGCCGCTGCCGGGCCCCCCAGCTCCTGGGGGATGGCAATGGGGGGGGCAGGGGCGGCGGCTACCGCTGCGCAACGGGATGCCGACCCCCCCCCTTGAGGGACAACGAGGGAGGGTCAGGGGCAGCAAGTACAGCAGCACGGGTGGTCCCAGACCCACCCCAGGGGGGATGCACAAGCCACAACCACAACCATAGTGGGGGGCGGTGATCCCCCCCTCCCCCCCGCAGCAGCGGGTGCAGTGGCCGGGGGGAAAGAGAGGGGGGCAGCCGTGGCGCTCCATGCAAACTCTGTGCGACGAGCCCAGGGCCCCAGCATGCAAGTCATGCAAGGGGCACAGGGGGTGCGGCACTGCGGCAGCTGCCATCATGAGGGGCATCCCGGGGTGATGGGAGGGGGATAACGGTGCCTGTCTGTACAGGGGGGGGGGGTGCAGCTGCGGCTGGGTGCTATGCCCTTGGGAGGGCCGGTGCGAGCGCTGGCTCCCTCATTAGGGGGAGGGGGGGGGTCCAGTAGGGCCGGGGGCGGCGGTGCTGCCCCATGAAGGCTCACAAGGCCCGGAGCAGGGCCGTGGGAGGGCTTCCAAGGAGGGCACTTAGCCCCACGGCGGCCGTCCTTCCGCCACGCCGCGAGACACCAAGGGGCTAGGGGTGGGATAGGGCAGGCCACAGGCAGGCTCTAACCCGCTAGCCCCTAACCCTCCCGTCACAAGAGCGGCCAGGACATTAAAAGCCGTCAACCCTCGTTGATAGTAGATGCCGTCGGCATTGGAGCCCCAGGGCGCGGGGATGGCGGCCATGTGCCCCACGGGGTATGGGGACGACACGCAAGCCATCACCTTGGCCCCAGCGGCAGCCCCAATGGCAGGCGCCCAGGCGGTAACGGACAACTGTCTAGCTCACATGCTGGACAATTGTTTTCCTCTGGGGCCCCTAGAGACATGCCACCTTTTGTTGTGTATAGGGTCTTTTACCTTTATGAGTTAGCAATCATGAACAAGCTCGGTATTTCTGTAGTTGATGTGCAGGATAAGCGTGGCTTCATCCGAGTTGACTTCACCGTCCCTCAAGATAAGAACACTGGGGCGGTTACCAACACTCAGCGTATGGACCCTGCCAACTGTCCGAGATGCCCTGGACCGAGGCGCAAAGGCTGTTGGGCTGATGTCTAACATGGGGTGCCCCGACGGTCTTCCTAACCTGAAGTTCTCCTTGGAAGTGGTTGTGCCAATCTTGAAGGAAAAGCTGGGCAAGGACGTTACTTTTTTGAAGGACTGTGTGGGCCTTGAGACGGAAGCTGCATGTAAGGACTCTGCCCCGGGCTCTGTCATCCTTTTGGAGAATCTGCGGTTCCATGTTGAGGAAGAGGGCAAGAGTGTTGATGCGTCTGGGAACAAGGTCAAACCCGAGAAGGCAGCTGTTGACGCTTTCCGTGCATCTCTCCAAACCGGGTGCTGCTGTTGAAGCAACTGCCAATGGGTCTTGCATCATCATCATCGGAGGAGATGCTGCCACCACGTGCCAGAACTTCGGGACTGAGGACAACGTAAGCCACGTCAGCACTGGTGGTGGTGCCAGCCTGGAGCTGCTGGAGGGTAAGGTTTTGCCTGGAGCTGATGCTTTGTCTTCAAAGTAAATACCTTGCCTTCTGAGTTGCTGCAGGGCAAGGTGTTCCCAAAGCGTTTGGGAGGTGCGGTATGAGACTGCCTCCTGATCGCCGACGTGCTGCCTCTGCTTTGGGAGGTGAAATGCCATCCTTGATTTCATTTGGCTTTTTGGTTGTCATATCTGGAAATTCCGAGCATGTCCAGCATCTGCTCATCGTTCAGCTAACCTGTGGAATTGGCATTATGCCACATCGTGGTTTGGCGGGGTGGGGGAGGGCATTGGCACTGGGCGAGCCCTGCGGCACTACAAAGAATCACAACGGTGGGCATTCCGCCGGCTGTGGAGTTGCGCCTGGTGCTGAGGCTTGTCCCCCTGAAGTGCTGCAGTGCAGCGAATTTCTATGGGCTGTGTCCCCCTGCCTCTTCTGTTTAGCTGTAGGTTTTTGGGCGTTTTCGACAATTGTTTCTGTCTCTGCGGCCAGGCCCCAGGTTGTTAGCTTGTGCCGCTCGAACACCGCCCTTGGTGTGCGGCCTTTGCGTGGTTTGCTGCAAGCGTCTGGCCTAGTATGCAGCCAGTCTGCAGAACGTGCCTGCGCGCGTCCGCTTTTGCTATAGCTGGGGTAGCGGTTAGTATTGCACTACAGGTGTGCAGCTGAGGGGTGGGCTGTGTGGGCTGTGCCGCAGCGGGTCGGTGTTTGTATGTGTCAGGGCGGGGAACAGGGGGGGGGGGGTCACACATGTGAGGGTAAGCCCCAGGCCCTAAGGTTTGGCTACCCTATGCCCGCCAAGACGGTGTGAGGTTGTGGGAATATATACCGCTGGCTGTTCCCGCAATACTCTTGGTGCTTGTGCTGCCGGCATGGGAAACGACTGTCTGGCTCACATGGTGGACAGTTGTTTCCTCCGGGTCCCCTAGGGACATGCCACCTTTTGTTGTGTATAGGGTCTTTTACCTTTATGAGTGCCCACCCAAACCTAACCTGCCCAGTTCCTATTGTTCAGACCCTTTGGGTTTGAGAGCTCAAGTGGATGGACTTGTTGCCCTTTGGGGCTCTGACTGAGCTGTCCCGCTGGCTGTTCCCGCAATACTCTTGGTGCTTGTGCTGCCGGCATGGGAAACCGAATGGCCGTGTGGATGGACGTCACTGGACAGTCGGGCAACGCAGCTAAGTCCACCTCGTGCCTCCTGCGGGAGCCGCCCGGTAGGGTGGCACCGCTCACGTTGGGCGGGGTGCCCATCCCGCTCTTGCGGGAGTTCAAGCAGTTGGGAGTGGGGCAGCGCCTAGCGGCGGAGAAAGGCACGGGCCCGGTCGTGAGCGGCCGCCTGGACAAGGGCCTGGCCATCACGCGCCGGGTGGGGTGTCTGCCCACCTTCCTCATGCTGGAGGCAGCGCCGGGCACCCTAGCCAACTCTGTGGCGCTGTAAGGGGAGCTAGCAGATGTCGAAGGGCGCACCCTATCAGTAGCGGACACCGCGGCGGCCCTCCACGGGGCCCGTGGGCAGGCCCCTGCAGGCCGCCTGCCAACTGGGCTGGCAGCGACGCGAAGGCTGGTGGCACTGGGATGTGCTGGGACTGCCGACGCCCCTGCACTTGGTGCAGGCGGACGAAGGCGACCTACGCCACCGCGTGCGCGAGAGCTATGGTATCGGGTGTTCCGGGAGCTGGAGCGGCGTCGGCCGGGCACCTTCGGGGGGCTGGGTGGAGCCCTGCACCGACACACGTGCCCGGAGGGCCTACACGTGGCCTCCACGGAGGGAGAGCGCAGTATCCTCCGGGGGCTGCTGGCTGGGGCCACGTGGACGGCGGGCAGGGCGGCGGGGCACGGCATTCTGCGGTTAGACAAGTGCCCCTTCTGTCGCGGGGCGCCGGAGACGGAGCCGCACATCCTGTGGGACTACCCGCGCTGGGAATTGGCGCGCCGGGCATGGATGCCATGGGTGCTGCAGGAGGCCAGGGCGCTACCGGCGCTGGCACTGCCGGCGGCCTGGCCGGTGTGCCTGAGGGCCACGAGACTGCTGTTGCTCGCACCGGTGGGAGAGGGCGAGGACGCCCAGGCGGGGCGGTTGCTGTACAAGCTGATGGCATGTACCTCGCCGTGCTGTCGCCCCGCCGCGCGGCGGAGGCGGCGGCGAGGTTGGGCGGGAACGCAGCCTCCATGGTGTTTGGCCCGGCACGGGGGCGGGGCCCGGATTTGCGACAGGGGTACGGGTGGGAGCAGCTGGTCGATGGTCCGTTGTGCCCCGCCCAAGCACGAGACCCTCCGCAGCTGCCGCGGGGCCGGCTGGTGGGGTGGCCGTGGGAGCGCGGCTTTGCGGACGCCCTGGTGCACTGGGCCTCAGCGCTACACTGGACACCGGGCTCGGACTAGATCGCTTACACCGAGCTGGCCCTTGACTTTGAGTCCCGCAGCAACCGGGAGCCCCCCGGCCAGGCCGGGCCATCGCCACGCCCAGCAAGTGCTGTTGCTGAGGGAGTGGGCGCGCGTGCTACGGGAGGCGGTCAACCTGCTGCAGCCCCTGCTCGCCGGCAGAACCTTGTTGGAGGGAAACTTCCGGTGGATGTGTGCCTCTCTGGTGCCCCTGGGGGCTTTCGCAGCATGGGCCGGCCCGACATGCGGCAGCACATGCAGCAACTCCAACAACACTGCCTGGAGCTCTGGACGCGCCGGCTGTCGACCCCAGGGGCCGGCCGCAAAGACTATTTCCTCGCAAGGTATCTGCCGCACTGCCCGGGAGGGGGGGGGGGGGCGGCTCGCCCGTACCAGATCATGCGTGCGCAGTGCCCGAGGGCAGTGGGTGTGGCACCTGAAGCCGCAATGCGAGCAATGTCGGCTGGCGCGACGGGGAGTGGCGCACTACTGCGCGTGGGGTCATGAGGGACACCCAGTGGCAGTGGCAGGGGCAGCACGGACACCCAGTGGCAGTGGCGGGGGCAGCGGCCTCGTCAAGGGTCCTGCAGGCGTGGTTGGCGCCCCCGGAGCTGCCACCGGAGCCGCCAGCCAAGCGCCCCTGCGTGGCGCTGGCACCAGCGGTGGCAGGCCGCCGTCAGCGGCCGGACTGCCGCATGCCTAGCTCACCGGCTCAGCGCAGCCGGGTGCAGAGCACACTGCCCTGGGTGGGGAACACCGCGCGCGCACACACACACACACACACACACACACACACATCCGGTGTCATCGGTATATTCAATGGTCAAAAGTACTCCCAACACCGTGTCTTGCATATACTCCAATGTCCGTACTCTAACACCAGATTCGGGAGGGTCGGCGGAACGGCCAGCGGTCCGGGCTAAGAAAGCAGGGGACAGTCACGCTGAGGCCAAGAGGTCCCTTTTTTCGTAAGTCAGCATCGCGTCGGTCATCCGCTACCGTGTGTTGTTGCAAGCTTGCCCAAACACGGGCCCCTGCATAGGGGTCAGAGCATGGGCATTCGGGGTTGTAGGGTGCGGTCACCATAGATGTACACAATCTCCTCCTGAAAACTCAAACCAGAGCATAACCCAGAAATACCAACCGGCATACTTACTCAGCCTTCGTGGTGAGCCCCCCGCCCCCGCTTATCCAGACACCGGTATAAAGACCAAAGCGGAAACACCACCCCATGATGTTTGGTCACGCCATTGTTGCACACAGCACAAGAGCACACATGCATTCATCACCAATAGCCTCCACCACCAAAACACAAATGCCCACCATGGTCCATTGTCATGAGCACGGAAAGGGGGCTTCAATTATCTCATCAACAGACAAGATGAACCCATCAAGGGGCCAAATGCTCAGTAGCAACCATGGAAATCAATGTAACCCATTCAAAAATTTTGCACATGCTCCTCCTCCTTTTTCCTTTCCGCTTGAAGGCCGATTTTGGTGGCACGCCACGTCGGCAGAGACGAGACTGGTATGACTTCAAGTGGCTCCCCAGCAGCAGGCGTTCTTGATACACCAATTGAGTCTTTGAATGCAAACATGATTCAAGCTGCAATAGTTCATGAGCCTTGGGGATGCTATGTACAGCTACAGTGTGAGAGCCATACACTTGGTGGCTGTGTACGATGGGTGAAGCACACATCTGAATTCCATCAGAGAGATGGTACCCAAGCGCAAAGAGCTATAATCATTTGTTGTAGTAAATTCATGAAGGCAGAATCACATATAATCAATGGTTGCACACCGAGACTACTCCCTCCTTGTGGGAAACGCACGCGCAGTGCGCGCGGTCACGCGGTGCGCGCGCGGTGCGTTCGGTTTTCACGTGCGCTTACAACCTTTTCTTTCCCCTTGTGCTGTTTTCTGCACCTCACCACTATTTGCCCCTCCCTTGTGGTGAGCCCGTGTGCCGTGGCTGCGGGATAGGGCGCCAAGCCAGGTTGCGATGGCTGTCGCGATGGTGGACAATTGCCACGGGTGCCTCGCCCCTCCCTCTATAGAGAACAAATGAAAAATCAGAGGCACACATATCCGTTGGATTCGCATGGAGGACAGCTCAGCGACGTCCTCTTTCAACCGAAATACGAGGAGGACGTGCTGAAAATCCTTTTGATGAACGACTTCTTGGGCAACTTCCGCTGGTTTGGCGGCATCTCTTGTGGGGTGCGCGGTGACGCGCGGATCATGAAGGAGTTGGGACCTCCTCTCCACAGGATGAAGCCTGGTGAAGCCCATCTATTGGATGGCGGATTTGGTGGCCGAAAGGGCTCAATCACCCCATATCCCAAGCCCAAAAAACTGGACATGCCTCCCTGGAAAGCAAAGGCAAATGACGGCCACAGTTTCTTGCGCACACGGTCGGAGCACGTGCTGACAGAACTCCACAGTTGGGGTGTCTGCAGGAACATGTACACGAAGCATGGGTGTGCCCTTCCAGATCGCTTGCAGAAATTGCATTTGATGGTGCGAGCCGTTATGCACATTCAGCAATTTCTCAACGTGCGCACTGTGCGCTATGAGCCCTAAGGCCCTTGGGACCACTTCCCAAGTGGCATTTTCGGGCAGCCAAAGGCCACGAGACGTCGTGGTTCAGATTCCGATTCCGATTCGGATTCGGATTCGGATTCATCATCCTCAGGCTCGTCACTTACGTCTGCTGATGAGGAGGAAGAGGAGGCTTCCTCGTAGGTGACACCGTGATCATCGAAACGCGAAACGCACCGATACGGTTACTTCCTGGGCTTGGGCACCCCAAGAAGTAACGCTCCGAAACGCGAAACTAGTGCATTGAGCACAGCGAAACGCGAAACGTTCGAAACAGCCCCACAGGCTTGGGCACCCTGTGGGGCACTAGGCTCTTCGGTCGAGCGGCTGTACCGGAGAGTTCTACATCCTCTTCTTCCTCTTCCTACGGCCCTCCCGTGGCAGGGGGTGTGGGCGGCCACAACCACCATTGGTGAGGAGGATGGAGTGGAGGCCTCCGTTGTTGTGTGCTTACCCCTTAGGCCACCGCGTCCTTGCCACCCTGTGAAAAATGCAGGAAAGGGTTGGTAGAAACGCACGCGCGGTGCACAACGCGGTGCGCGCGGTGCGTATGTTTCCCTCCTTGTCTTGGGCGGGCGGGGCGGGTGGGGCGGGCGGGGCGGGGCTGTGTGCTGGCACTTCTTTGGCCAAACCAGTTCAAAGTCCTTCAAACTATGCGAGTGTGTGTGTGACGCCCCAAATATTTCGACCAAATCAATAGCGTTTGCAATATACATTACCACTCCACAGCTCCGTCCGCACTGCAGCTTTGTTTGGAAAATCCACTCCGCGTGGCCTTTCCTCCCTCTCAGCCAGGGCAGTCCTTTGGGACCGAGTTTTTTTTTTTTGTTAAGAACCGCCCTTAAGGACCACCCCAAGGGACCATCAACCGCCAACCACCAACCGCCACCAACCGCCAACAGCCACCAACCGCCAACAGCCAATTGCCACCAACCGCCAGCGGCGACCAACCGCCAACCGCAACCACTGCTAACCGCCATCAACCAATCCCCAACCACCAACTGCCGCCAACCACCATCAACCGCCACCAACCGCCATCAAGCGCCAGTCGCCAATCACCAACCGCCAACTGCCAACCGCCAACACATGGTGTGCCCGTGGGCATTTTTGGGAAACCTGGGTACAGGAACACTTCTTTTTTTTTTCTGCGGTAAGGACCGCCCTGCTCTCAGCACAACACAAGACTATGCCCAGTTCTCCATGCACCTACCACAGCCTGCAGCCCCGCATGCCCATGCGCCGACCCCTATGCAAGGGCCCCCGTGCGTAAGTGTGTGTGTGTGTGACACCCAATCGTTTCAACAGAATCCAAAGCGTTCGCTATCATACAGCACCTCTCTACAGCATTGTTCGCACTGCAGCAATGTTTGGATACCCGCCCCTCGCGGCCTTTCCTCCCTCTCAGCGCGACAGTAAGACTATGTACAGCCATGCATTCTTGCTCTTGCAGTTGCTTCTTGGTGTGCCGACCCATTGCACACAGGAGAGGTGAACAGCAGTGTGTGGGATGTGAGGTGGCCTAAAGAACCAAAGAGTCCACATGTTGTGTGGGTTTTAACAGTGGCTGCTAAGCATCGGTTAATGACCTCTGGTCAGCAGCATGAGGGCCCTGGTCACCCCAGGGGAGGGCTCTGTGGTATAGCTGCTGTGGCTGAAGATATTAAGCCACACAAAGCGTATTGAGGGTGCTGCCCATGCGATGCGCGCGGTGCACACCACACACCAGGGCATGTTTGTACGGCTGCAGCCATGCCCTCATGCGCATGTGGCTCTGCAAGTCACCAGGTTGCTCCATGGTGCCATGTTCTGCAGCATACTCAAAGGACGCAGTTCGTGTGGTGCATGCAGTGCACGGGCGGCACCCTCATTGGCTTCTAAGTGTTACTCTCAGAGGGTCTGGGTGTGCAATAAACCGAAGCCTCTCTGACACCAGTATTGTCACCGATCACAGGAAGCTCCCTCTTGTCATGACCCACCACATGTCCTGTGCATTGTGCTCCAATGGCACGTATGGGTACCTCCTTCAAGCAGACAATGGGCTCCCTGGCAGTTACAGTCTGATTCACGCTGATGGCCGTGAAGATGTGCGCCAGTCCAGCGGTGCCTTGGCCAAGGGTCTCGCTGCGGTGGGTGCGACGCTTCTGCTCTTTGGGTGCGCCTTCATCTTCGCAGACCACCAGACAGGAGCGACATCTGCTCTGTATGTTGCCCGCGCCACGCCAGCAGTGCGGCCCCTGGGATATGTGCTGCCCGACGGCCCTCACTCTGCGTCTGAGCTGCGTGCACAGAAGGATCCCAATGCGCCCAAGCGGCCCATGACTGGCTATCTGTACTATGTGAATGAAAAGCGCCCGGACGCAGTCGCTAAGAATCCTGACAAAAAGGTGCCATTGGCCCTGCACTGGTGCCCTGTACTACAACACCTCTCCTCTATGCCACCTCCTCAGTGCCACTACCCTGTGCTATGCTGTCCCCCCATCCACATGCACAATTGCAACATGGGCTCCATTGCGGCCTGCAGCAGCAGGCACTGCCAGTGTATTTGCCGGCCAAATATGTGACTTGCGTGTGCAAGGAGGGGTTGCCCAGGACAAACCCCTGCTCACACAGCAATCACCGCACAAGAAGAAACATCTGTCCGTGAGTCGTCAGTGCCCAGGTCAAGTAGCATAGAGTACAGGCACAGTGTCATTGAACAAACGTGCAGTGACATCGAGCACATGCCCTGGCATCTCTCCTCTCCCTCCCCTTGCCCTGTCCCCCACATACGAGCCTGAGAACGGGATGGCCTGGGACCAGTCCATGCCTACTACCAGAACAGGTACGGACCAAGGGGGCGTTTGTGCACAGTGCACCCACAGCACACGCACAGTGCCATTTGTTGGGTTGAGTTTGCCGGAACTGACCTCAAAACTACCAACCACCCAACACACCACGTGCATGGACCAAAAGCTGTCAATAAACGATGCAAAGCTCCTCATTCCTGTCTAATTTGTCATTCAAAACAGAAAATTAACAAAACAGGTGGATAGGTGTGGCAATGTGCACTTCTGGTCGCCTAAGCTCACATCACTCCTCTCCACATTTACTTCGAGCAGCATACTAGGTCACCGCAATAAACCGTATGCACGGCACACAATGTGCTCTCTAAGCCAAACATCCATAGGGCACAACTGCATGGCCATAAGCTGAGCTGTTGCCGACACTAGGCACAGGCTAGCCTCGGAGGTTCGGTTTGCTTAGCGCAAGCCTAGTGTGCTACTTTCAGGCAAGTATCCCAGACTTTAGTCCCAGAGGAACCTTGACCAGAGAATTGCCACCCTACCGGCCAAATGCACCAAAACCATCAACACATAACGTACAACACCTGGCGTACAATCGGTTTGTGGTGTGAGAGATTACATACTCTAATTTCATAGGGATAGGCATTGTTCCATTGGCATGGTTTCAAAACTGGTGTGCAATCTAGCACCCAGAAATTTGTTGCAAAGATGCACTGCTTGGCACCTGCACACAAAGATTACCTGACAACATGCATATAAGGATATCATTTGGAGTGCACAAATGGCATGGCCGTGAAAGCATATGCCAATGGGCCAAAGTGCTGACCAATGCCCACCACCACGCCCGATAAACAGCCTACAGTAGCCTCCACATAGCGGCCAGCTAGAATGCTTAAAATGCCTGCGAAGGCACAAGGCACAATGCCTACCACCTCCACACCAGCTGCACTGTTCAGCATTCAGGCTGGCGGGGCCAACTACATGCTGGTATGGGGGCCAATGGCTTGAAATATCTCGGGAATCCACCAAAACCCTTCTATACCGACTACATAGGCTCTGCGCAGGGTTCCTAAATTGATGAAAACTAGTGGAGCTAGCAAAAGATTCGTTTCCAGCATTCTCCAACATTCTACTATTCTACTGGTGGGTGAATTGGAGCTAAACATGTTTGGGATGGGGGGCATGATTGTCTATTCAAGCAAGGCCAATTGCAAAGGGGCGGGTGGCATGATTGTTGTTTCCAGGTGGGGGCCAATGGCATGGGGGGTCATTTGCATGGGTTGGGGGTGGGGGTGGGTGTCTGCAAAGGCTCATGCTGCAACACCTCACCATTGTGCAAGTTGTGCCCACTTGCATGATTGCTACGGAAACTGTTTGTGATACAGTGTGCATCCAACCACGGTGCGCATGATTGGCACAGGCCAAACAAGTACTTTCACTCAGACAGGGGTGCCAACTGCATGTGCTGCAGCATTTTGTAGGCTGTCCTTGCTCTCTACCTCTACCTCTACCTCTAACTCTGCCCCGACACCCTGCCCTCTGGCCCAGCATCCCTGCTGTGTGGCCTTACGCCCCTGTGGGGCTGACAAGAAAGTGCTGGACACCATTGAAATAGCAGAGTAGCCGCAGTAGCCTTCTGCGGTACGTCAGCATGAACAACATATTTGGGAACACCATTTTAGCTGTATTGGTAGCAATTGACACTGATGGCACCGGCAGTCCGAGAACGCTTCGCCCTGCTGCAATCCCATTTTGTGATTCGTGGTTGCAGGCTGTGGCACTGAGCACCCTACACGCCTGCCCTGGCCCGCCACTCCTGCCCTACCTGCCCCACGGCACAATACCACCGGCGCCCCCGCACCCTGTGGCACCAGGTAACGGAGATCGTCAGTGAGCTGGCCGCGGAGTGGAAGGGCCTGTCAGAGGCGGCCAAGAAGCCTTATCAGGACCTGGCCCTGAAGGACAGGGCCCGGTACGAGGAGCAGATGAAGACCTACGTGCCCCCACCAGTCGTGCCGGGCGAGAAGAAGACGAAGAAGAAGAAGGACAAGGACCCAAATGCCCCCAAGAGGCCGCTGTCCGCATACCTGATCTTTTCGATGGACGAGAGGAAGCGCTTGGCTGATGCCGGTCTCGCCCCCAAAGCGATCATGACCAAGATCGGGGAGAACTGGCGCGCTGTTGATGCCAAAGAGAAGGAGCGCTACGAGCAGCGGGCGCTGGAGGACAGAGCGCGATACAACCGGGAGCTGGAGGCATACAAGAAGGGGGAGACGCCTGTGGCAACGACAGCAGACGCAAAGGCGGCGGAGCCGAAGCCAGCGCCAAAGCCAGAGCCAGCGCCAGCGCCAAAGCCAGCGCCAGCGCCAGCGCCAGCGCCAAAGCCAGCGCCAGAGCCAGCGCCAAAGCCAGCGCCAGAGCCAGCGCCAAAGCCAAAGCCAGAGCCAGCGCCTGAGCCAGAACCGAAAACGGCCCCCGAAGCAACGGAAACCAAAGCGAACCCAGTCCCAAAGGCAGACGCTGAGGTTTCGGCTGCTGCTGCGGACAAGGCGGATGAGTCGTTCCGGGACGCCTTTGGCGGCCAAAACATCCCCCAACGGCCCAAGCCCAATGTTTTCAAGTGGCCGTGGCAGAAATAAGATGCGGGGGAGTCGGCTGCTGTCCTGGGGCCCGTGCTGCGCTTTGGTGGGTGCGGGTGCATTGCGTGACTGCAGTTGTATCCCACCTCCGATCTCAGAATCGCGGCAATTTCCGCAGTTCAAAGGGAGGATTCCCCTCCCGGGCATAGCAGTTACCTACCGCCGTTTACAGATGTCAAACGTTTTGGTGCGATCCAAATGAATAGCCCTGTCGGGTTCATGTAGAGATGTCCTGCATCAATATGTTGATTGCAGTGGAAGCATGAATGGGGCTCTTCACACAAACAAAAATTTCCCTGCTTTCGCTCTCATGTTCGGGCGCTTATAGGGTGTGGCAGCTGCCCACAGCATTCACCCTACCGTCTGGACGAGGGACATGTACTCCATGCGATAGTCCAGTGGTGCCAGTGATGCTGTATCTGAGCGGGCATACCTCCTCGGCCGTCAGGCCAACGGAGTCCGATTTTCAAAAAACAATTTTTCAAACTTTCAACAACGGAATCCGCTCTTCATGCAATTTGTGATGACTGGTGAGGATATTGATGTGTGGACCACAGCAAACAGCCTTGCAGAACTGCATCTATGTACCAGAAAGATCACTAAAAGGTGTATGCTTGACTCACACACATGCGGGACCAATCGTATTGTATCTTACCTGACATCCCGTCCCGGTCTGGCGACCGAGCACTTGCCAGCAATTCGTAAGCCTGAGAACGAAAAAAAACAAATATAGAAAGGGAGTGTGTGCATCGTAGGTGTCAAGGATTAGGTGTTGGGGGCTTTTGTGTAGCCAGCGCAGATGGGGTATTGCGTCGGAATTGATGGGCACTAGAGCCTCGAGTAACATGTGTGGCGGTGGTTGAAGAATGGCTGCACGCGGTTGGAACAATACTGCGCATGAGTGCGTGGGTGGCGTGCTCCAAAGAGCGCGCAAGCAAAGCACAGCATTTTCGAGCTGCAACTACTTGCGCAGTTACAGTGGTGTGGTGTGCTTGCAGGCTGTGCAGGATTGAGGTGGCGAGGGTAAACAGGAAGGCCCCTTTGGCGGGATGCGTCAGCTTGCACTGCTATACAATCATCACAGAGCGACGCCACACGATCATCAAAGAGCATTGCTACAGCATCACAGAGTATTACTGCCACACCATGGGACACCAACAGCTGGTGCACGGCCCACGCTGCAATTTTTCACTCTGTACGCTCACAAGATGGGCTTCTGGGGCTTGCCCAGTGTCCCTCTGCCATGCTCTGGCTGAAGAATATGCAATCCATAATGGACAAATGCCATGCCGTATCCACCGATGGGTTCCATGGGGCCATCGGTCATGTTGCTGGCACCTCCCAGCCATTCCAACTTTACGTTCCAGTTCCGCACCGATAGCCACTGTCTGCCAGTCAGCCAATCACACCCTCGAAATGCTTTGCTCTTTTACCAGCTCATAATTCTTTCGTCCGCTCCGAATGTCAGTACGTTGCCGTAATCTGCCTCTAATAACGGTCCCGGCAAAATGCTCCAACGGAGTTGAAATGTCCGCGTAATGTATCGCAACGCACTTGCCCTGTGGGGCAGTCATTGTATTTTTCACATCGGCAGTGGCAGTGGATCACAGATTCCGAGTTTAGGCTCACAAACCCTCAAGCACCGATATCTGATGGGCGCTGGCAGTGCAACACACCTTGGCCGACATTGAGGCAAGTCCGGTGGCTGCAGCGATTCGGCAGAAAGCCTCTTGGCTGCCACCTTCCACTTCAGGTGTCTGCACAAATCCCATGTGTCTGCACACATTGGCCCAACCCGGGCCGGTGGATCACTTGGCGAATTCCAAGCGCGCCCCCAAGTTTTGGCTTGTCAGCGTTGGCTTTGTACGGCACATTGGAAGCAATGCTCGGAAATCATTTTCGAAGTATGCTTGCCAAAGTAGCTGGTGCCATTCTTGGCGGAAGTGCAGGGTCGTGAACTCCGCAGATGTCGTCGTACTTGTCAAATAGGATTGTTCCCAGTAACGCCGCTTCGTTGCACATTTTTCCAATCCGTTTGCTTTTTATTCTGTTGCATTGGCAAGGCGCTTTGACGGGCTTCGGGTTTGAAGCTTGGCTACTTTTTGAAGGGGGCCTACTTGGATGGGTGTGGGCATTGCAATATGTTTCCCATTGTTTCTGACAACCAGATGTGGTTATCATTCGGAACAGACACAAGTTTTTTTTTCCAAACCTCAACACATGTTTGAGGCAGACGAATGCGTTTTTGTTGTGGCTATGGTCTATTGTAGACCTCCGCCGCCTCGGCCACTGTGTGCTCCTCCTGTCAGTAATTCGAAGCACACTCATGTCATGAGGGATGGACAAGCGTGCAATGCCTGAGTTTCTGGGCCTTTCAAGTGTCAAAAGATTGTGTGATGTATTGTCCAGTGTAGCTCCCTACGCAAAGTCACCCCTTCCAACCGTTCATGCATCTCCAAGCCACCCTGAGCAGCCACGGTGGTGAGGGCACATTTCACCAATTTGCCATGAAAAATGCCGCCAATGTCTTGGAGGGTGCATCTGCTGGTCACCAATCTGTTGCACCCCTATATATAAACGTGCTTCGCCCCACCAGCCACTCTAAGTGGGTCCCATCCACCGATCTTTGCTCCCAAGTGCGCTGGTGGTGACAAAGGCTGAAGCACCAGCAGACCAAATTCCCTTTTGTTTCGCTTATGGGTGCCCTGTCAGCACGGCGGAGATTTGTACCATTGGGCTTGGATCGCTAATTGACCACCCACTAAGAAGAGCCCCGAAGATTGGTTGGGTGGTCATACTTGCCACACTTGATGCGACAACCACGTGGTCACACGGAGGTAGAGTGGCCCCAACGCGTTCCATTTGGAACATGTGCCCAGACCAGGCGCTGAGGTGCCTTAACAAGACGCTCAGGCGCCCCTACCAGACCCCTAGACACCCAAACCACAGTTTCAGACCCCGAGACAAAACAGTGGAGTGCCCAAACATTTCAACTTAGATTCAACACATCTCAACTCATTTCAATTCTACCCAACGCAATGCAATGCAATGCAATATGATCCACGACGATTTAATGGAGAAAACCGCAAGCATACCTCAAGTAACCCGCTGCATTGTGGAAGACGCCTGGGCTCACCACAACCAGCACCCAAACCAGCATGTGAATGCCAAAGGGCAAGGGCCCTATATATCTGCTGTTGTTAGATCGTGCAGACATTGCTTGTATGCCGCTTCGGACAGTGAGGATTACAGGTGCACTGTGTGCTGTATTTGTGCATTCCGCAGAGCTTGTCAGGAGGAGTTTTGGGGAAATTCCTTCAATGGTTGCCCACAGGACTGAACCTGTCCAAACGCCCCGCGTCATATGCCCCATTAAACCATCCCCGCACAGGCACACAGGCACATACGTATGTGGGCGCTTGCTGGATTTATGCTGCCTTCAAACCTTCCAAATTATGCGTTTATCATCCCCAAAAGCTTAGGATGCCCAAATAGGACGCCCGAAAAGGGCCCAAAAACGCCCTCTGGTGGGGTGGCTGGAAACTTTCCTGGGGAGCGTGAAACGCAGGTGCCCCCACCCCCCCCCCTGACCGTGGCACGTTGAATGATTGTAGCATGCGTAAAATCACACCTTGGCAACTCAGCCATGTGTGAACCGAACCATGTGGTGCAGTTAAGGCAACGTTGCATGCATTCCAATATGGCTTGCGATTAATGGTGTTTTGCGTTATTTGTTGGTGGGTGCAATGAGACTGTGCAAATGGACGATATGTGTTGGTTGGCTGTGGCGATGCTGACAGTTCTCTCTCACCAGTGCAGCATTTGTCTTGAAATGGTACTGTTGTCAAGATCCTTCTGACAGTAGTTGCAATCCAAGGTTCTTGACGTTACTGCACACCGTCATTGTGATACTGTCAGGATCCTGCACCACGACATGTTGTTTGGATCATGACACTAAGCCACTATGCCACTATCAGGATCCTGACAACTCACCAAGCCTGTATGAAGATGATAACAGTTTATGGGAAACTCCATGGAAACCAGTCTGCATGGAAACGTAGACTGATTAAGGCACGTCAAGCATTGCCACTGTCAGGTTCCTCACAACGAAATTGCATGTGTTGTGGTGTACTAGAATCAATGCCTGTGAATTGCACATGCACCTGACAGAATTGGTCACCGAGCGAGCAGCACTAGTGGTGCCGCCTAGTCATTTTCGGTCCTGCTTTATTTTCCAGGCGTGATTCAGGCACCCCACCGTTGCATTGCCAATAGTGCTTCCGGATGGTGTGGTTGCTAGGCAACCCACGTCACATTGCTCTTGTATGCTTAGTAGGGTCTACACAAAGAGGTGAGGAACTTTCTGTAAAATGCGGCCTCAGGTACACTATATCTTTACTCTGCGCTCATGTGCCCGACGTGCCCCAAGCTTTCACCAATGGATTGGGAAGATGCACAGCGTACAAAGCACAATGCAATGTTGCAGTATTACAGTATTTCTATTACAGTAATACACATCAAAAATTCAGCAAGTGTTGTCGGTAGTGTGACACTCTTCTCGCACGATGTAGGCCTGCATACCAATGCAACTACGAACTGGTCATTGTCACAATCTTGACAAGGGTCTTTCGAGCAAATTATACAGTATGCTACAATTGTTCCCAATTATCCAAATCCAAAATAGTAACTCAGTGGCGCAGCTGTACAAACCATGATTCAACTGATAGGGTGCAAGCAAGTCCGAGAGTCTGACCACCAAAGCAGTTTTCTGCTTTGCACCATGCATGCAATAGGAAACATCATGTGAATGTCCAAGTGTTCCGTTTCGTTGCGAATTCGGTCTTTGTGAGGCTGAGATGCTTCACCGGTTTTGCCTCTGTTGCTTTGCCAACAGGCCCTTTGCGGAGCATCTTGTCCTGGTCACCCTCAAAAAGCCCCTCTCGGTCCACCTTGGGTCCGTAGACATCGCCGTCACAATCGAAGAAGCCCAAAAAAGAGCAGGGTGCACAAAGAGTCAAGCCAACCACCCTCGCAGAAGGCAGAAGAAGAACAAAGGCTCTGGAAAAGCCCAGAGAATGTAGAAGCCACTTAGCAAAAGACAACGCCGAAGAAAAAAAGCCTCAACGGAGGATCTTGACAGCACGTTAGACACATGCGCACAGTGTACTTCATCGACTTAGGTTGTTGTAGTTGGTTGGATGGTGATGTCCAAACAAAACGGATTCATCGTATCATTAGGACAAGCGCCGCCATCAACCACCCCAAGCAAAGATGCCAAAGGGAATGCCATGCACGCAGTGCGCACGCAGTGCCCACGCAGTGCGCACGCAGTGCAAAGTTTTGTATGTCGGTAACTACCTGAACCCTAGTTTTGGCCCTTTTGCGGAGGTTTGTTGTTCAATAGTAGGATTTTTTAAGCTTCTTATGCATTCAGGATAAGACAAATTTGCATTGTCATTCATTATCACCTATTTTCACCCATTTGTACCCATTTTCACCCCCCCCCCCTTTTTTTGCATGTTCCTCGTTGTAGATGGATGGTGGATTATGTGGACTCCCACACGCTGACCTTGACCCCAAAGATGTGGCTTGGTGGATTGATCAGTGCTCCGTTGGGCGCTCCAAGGAGCCTTGGGAAGTATATTCACAACTCCATAAACATGTCAACCTCATTGGTGTTGATTGTGTTATAGCGGAGGGATTCTGCATGAAGTATGGCGCGGAAGGTTTGTTGTCCCAGGAGGACCTTCCAATACCTTTGTTTTCTTCGGCAAATTCCAAGTTGGGACAACTGTGCCTATATGTCTCGCTCAAATTGTTCGGATGATGTGTATATGTGATGTACTCTTAAATCCCAAGTACACAGGCCATGTTTATAAGGTAACGGTGGCCGTGGACAACCTTGGGAATATAGTATGGATATGTGATCTTATGCCGGGAAAGTCGGCGGATGTTACGATTTGGGATCAACGTGGTCCTTCGCGAATGCACGGACAATTCTTTGATGTATGAAGTAGGTAATCACGATGGCGCTTACAAGGGTTACAGTGGTTGCAACTGCATAGTGGTACTCTACAACACTACATGAGATGTTCACAGGTACATCAAAGTGCCGGGTTGGTAGTGGTTCAATGTGTGTCCTGTTGGCTTTGTTGCTTTGCAGTGTCATACAGAGGTGGCATGGGGTGGGTTTCACTGCAATGTGCACGCAGTGCGCACGCAGTGCCCACACAGTGCGCACGCAGTGCACACGCAGTGCGCACGCAGTGCAAACACTTTGCCAAAGTACAGCCACCAGTGCTACAACACCCCAAAGTCCAGATTGCGGTTGGGTGCATCCACTACTGCTCAACCCTTGGTTCCACAGGAAAGAAGCCCACACAAATGAGGAAAGAGAGAAAATGTTTCCGTTTCTGCCTGCAAGACATTTGGGTGGATTGGGCTGGGTGAAGAACGGGGAAAAAACTAGGTTTGAAAGTATGGGTCAACCTGGGGTGTTGCATTGCTTTGTTACAGGCATCACCACTCCTTCACCCATGTGCGAGTCATGTTTACCACACTTTGGTCCCTCATTTGCAGTGAAATATTTCTGGCAGCGCCCGGTGGTTGATTTCTGTGCCAGCGGTAGAATGAGGCCGAAACCGTGAGGTTGGTCTGTTTCAAATGGTTTCAACGACAAATTCCGATTTTGGGCTGTGGCTTTTCCCAACATTCCACCAATAAATCGCCGTTTTTTCGGTGACTTTGCACCACCAAGCACCACCCAGTAAAGGTAAGCAAGGCACAAGATATGGGAAATTGCAAAACACTCTGAAACCTGAAATCAAGTTCGCAAGCATATTTGGATTGTGGAACTTGGCCCAGAACTGCGTCATTTCACTGGATTTTTCAACAGGTCTGCTAAACCAACTGTGCTGTGTGCCTCGCGCACACCCCATGTCTGGATCATTTCCATCCGGTCCTCTGCATTGGCTATGATCATTGCATGTTGGATGCCGGAAGGCCCACTGTGTCTCCAGAATGCACTGTCTGCTCTGGACAGTGCTATGGCTTTGGCTTCAGAGCCTCTGGGTATGTGCTCTCGTCCCATATTCCACAACACCCTGTGCTGGACGTGACAGACGGTGGAATGGTAAGCTCATGCAGTACGTTGAATTGCGGAAGGCCCGCCCTCAGCCCAAATGCAAGAACAACACGCAGCCATATGACCTGTGGAAAAGGGAGTGGCGTTGTGAAAACTTGGAGGCAATGCCCCTGGGAGGGCCCAAGGGCGTTGCAAAGCACACTTGTGGCCTTCGGGGCTTCAGAGAAACGAAGTCCTCTGTGGTCGTGTACTCAGTTGAAAGGCCAGTAGACTTGGCATGGGAAAACGGCCTTCAGCAGCAATGGCCGGAGGCGGAGCTGCATGTGTTAGCGCCCGCTGCAGATACGGGGGCATGGATTTGGCTGAATGCCACTACTCTGGATCTGGAGGGCCTGAACAGATCCGTGCAAGAAAGTGTCTGGTCGCGCCTGCCGCCTTTCAGCCCTGCCGCACTTACCGATCATGTCAGCAGGAGGCTGCAGGCTCTGCCGCCTCGGACTGTGACCCTCCTGAATGCGGACGTTGCTGGGCCAGTGTGGGGCTTACTTGAGGCATTCCTCCTGAAATGCACGAGCGCCTTCTTCCAGCACCTCAACCTCAATTTGCACGGCACAGAGTGCAGCGCCTACAAGCGCCTGTTTGATTTGCTGGACCGTTGTGGGTACCTGATTGCTTTCAAAGACTCAATGACCCAGAGTTGCAGCGGGCACACCTGCGTGGGATACACTCTGGTGTCACGTGCGCATGCCCTGGAAGATTTCACAACTGCACACCCGTGCCCCCAGGCCGCTTCTGGTTTGGCATCTAAAATGGCGAGGGCTTTGAAGCCCTTTACCGTTCAACCTCCGCTAAATGGGACTGTCTGCCTGAAACGCACTGCCCCTGTCTGTGGCAAGACCTACCCATATGTCCCCAGTTCAAAGGAGATGCAGAGGCTGGGGCTACCCCTGGGCTGTCCCATTAAGGTGTTCAAAGACAATGTCCCCACATTAGGGTTCGGCAACCGGCTCGGTGTGCTGCTGCTGTTTGCAGTTGTGGGGGAGATCTTGCAGCGACCACTAATTGTACACTGGACACATAACCCCAACCATCTTGGAGCCAGATTCCTGACAAGGTCTCCCTCTCATGGTGGACTTGCACACGTGTTTAGGTCTGTGTTTGTGTCCATGTGTGTGCTTCTGTCTGCATTTTGATGTTTTGTCTGCATTGTGGACACGTTCGCATTATTCATGAAAGAAAACAAACAATGAATGGCGACCCTGGCCTCGATTAGTCACACACAACCAGACAACCCTAGCCCGACCTGCCCCCCTCAAATCTACAACCATGATGGTGATAGTGTCACTAATACAGCGTCACTGAGGCTGCGATAAATATATGACGGAAGGAATGAAATTGTAAGCCAACATAACAGCTGTGGTCGTGTTGCAATTTTGGCTCTGCTCTTGTAGTTGCCATGGCTAAACCCCACAGCCACATGCGGTTTGCTGTGAGTCCACTGGAGTATTGGGGATTGTTCAAATGTGGTGCAAGAGAAGCCTCCCGCCAGTCACAAGCCGTATTTAACAATGAATTCCCATTGCTGCAAAGCCAAGTATATGATTCTTCAACCTATGGCATCTTCGCCGACTACCACGACCACAATACATTACCACATCCAATCATCAATGTGAGGCGCCAGGAGAGCAACGCTTCTCAGCATTGGTCCGTCAAATTTTTCCATAACATTCAAACATGTCCCCAGACATTGGCGCCAAACATCATGCATCTGGTGTCCTCCTTTGAGCAGGGGCGGTGTTCTCTATTGGCTTTCAAGTAGTGCACCAGGGCCAGGTCTGTGCCAACCCAGGTTTATCCCCAACAACCACTCAGCCCCCATGTTTGGCTACCATGCAAGCAATATGTTATGTACAGAGCACTAGCGGGAGGTGGCGGTTCCATTTGGAACAGCAACTGAATGCTGTGTTCTCGATCATGCAGAATGACGAGGACGAGCCCGGGGCCTGGGGGACGGGAGCAGTGAGGAAAGGACGGGGGCAGTACTTTTTGAGCCGCAGACACTAGAGAAGGTCAGCACAGAGCACGACAACAGGAAGCGGCCGCGAGGCTGCACTACAACAGGCTGTGGGCGTTTGATGTAGGGCTGGGGCCAGAAGATACACCTGAGAGCAGAGACAGACCCAAGGGTGCAACCATTCTCTTTGATTGATGACCATGTGCAGTGTGTCGGCCCAGGTGCGGACACGACCAAGAACGGGGACACAGACAGAGAAGAATGCAGATGCAATAGTGCTGCAAGTAGGCTGATCTGGGGTGGAAGTGCGCACGTTGATATGCGAGGCACAATACCTTGACTCTTCACAAGATGCAGTTTCCGATTAATAATGTGAGGTGAGGATTTCTTACTTCACACAGACAGATATTTATGATCACTGTGGTTCATGGCATTGCCATGAAGCCGCTTAGCCAGTTTATGGGGCTGGACTCGTGCTCATCAGCAATGAAAATTACAGGTTAATGTGACATGTTCAACTAGCTCCAGGATCTTTGACAGCGCACTTCATACATGACATGACATGCCGTCCAGTGCTGTACCCCCCCCCCCATTTGTGCCCACTGTGTGCAAGAAACACCCCCTGGTTACACGGTGCTTTTCCTCGCACTACTCTTTTTTCACAGAATGATATTTTCACGGTTTTGGTGGATGTAGGGCAACCATTGAGGCACGCAGGACCAATTTTGATGTGTGTTACATGCATGTGGAATGTAAATTGAGACGCGTGGGACATGTATATCACTGTGAGAAAGGAAAGGGCATACCCCGGCGCAACACGCCGAATTTTTTTTCCTTTGCAATACGAGGCTGCTCATGGTCGTGTGCAAGAACCACCACCTGGTTACACGGCATTTTTGGGGTTGAAAACACTGTCGAAGAACCACCTGATGGTTACATGGCAAACATTGCTGGTTCCTGGGCACGTGGGGGGGGACTCTGGCGGCTATTCCAATGCGCCACCAGCCTTACCTGTGATCTGGGAGCCTCCTTGGGACTCTGACATCATGTGATCTATGCTGTGGCTCTGGCCCTCAGTGTCTCTTGTACATCTGCATCGGTGCAGGAGTACATGGGAGACAGAGATTCAAAGGTTGACCACATTGGGCCCCACTTTTGGAGCGCTCTACTTCGCCGAGGAGAGAGTGTTCTCGAAGATTCAACACCTGGAGACCTTCAGATTGCCTCCGTTTCTAAGTTATCCGGCCCCTGCTCATTCCATCGACCTCATCCCCGAGACACAGTACTCACTTTTGGTGGACAAACGGATCTTCAATCGATTCACCACAAGTGCTACAAACACATGCATCACCCCCGAAACGTGGCTCTCAACGGCTGACAGGTGCGTGTACAATCCATGCTGCCCTATATTGTTTGTACATGCCCCGTGCCGCCCTATATCCTCCAGAGGTGCTGCTGACACAACAGCAGGCAGTCAGACAGTGCATGATGTTGCCACAAAACTGACGCTCTACAAAATCGTATGGCATGTGCACAATGTAGCACCACGATGTGTCAAATTTCTTGGGGTGGCGGACTTTCGCTTTGGGGGGGGGGGGGGGGGGTCACCGGCCCCCAAAATTGGGGGGGGGCGTCTTGGAAAAGGGCTCCTGTGACAGAGATCATTATTCCATTGGTGCCAAGGGTGCTAGAAGGAAATTCTTGTCAACGATGGTCTATTTAAAAAGGGTGATGCATGCATGTCCAGCACATGTCGCCAGAATGAAACAATGTATGGTACTCGAGAGGGTTTATGCCATCCATTCCACAAGAATTCCCCTGCAAGGGGGTTGTGGAAAATGTGTTTTGATGCTTTTTGACACGGCGTGGCATATGCAGTGCATGAGCAGGGGTTATATAGCCATGTCGTTCCTCTGCTTTGGAAACTATGTTGTTGCCCTGATACAGTAGGGCTCAGCTTTCATTTTTCACCTGCATGCCACCCTGGCAGGAGTACAAGCAATGGGAATGCATGCAGGCACTGTGTTCATGTAAAAGTTTGTCTGCTTTGGAGACCTGAATGTGGCAGGGGTTGTGCAGCGACCTCACCCTTCTCTGCTTTGGACACCCCAATGTGGCAGGGGTTAGGAAGCCATCAATCCATGTTGTGGCCCATGTCACCTGGGGCTTCTGTTGTTACCAGTTCCGCGCAAGGCACCCTTGGTGCTTTCGCACCTGGCATCTCGGGGATATGGCAATGGATGCTGGGACGTCTGGTTGGAGATCCTCTTTTTTTTTCCTTTCTTTTTTTTGCTTTTTTGTAGACAGAACACCATGTCATTGGTGTAGCTGTACTTTGGATTTGTGATTTCACTCTTTGAACAGCATATGACAGCACAGTTTTGGAGTGAACAGCATATGACAGCACAATTTTGCAGGTATCAGAATTTTGCATATGCTTTGCGTTGCTGCACTGACCTGCTGTTTGGAGGTGGTTTTTTTGCATGGGTCGATATCTGGTGAGTGCTGCCAAATATGCACGCAGTGCACAAGCAATGCGATGAAACCCCAAACGATTTTGGCACTAGTATCATATCCTCAGCTTATCTTGAAAGCTTATTTAATTTGTCGGCGAAAATTGAGGCAATTTCACCAATTGGTGTACCATTCACCAGGTGTCGCATTACCCAGGCTTGCAATTTTTCCTGTTCAATCCTGTGCATCCGCCCCCATGCCCTAGCCCGTGCCGTGCCTATTGATATTTTCTGAGTGCCTGCTTTTTTTTTCTCTGACCTTTTTATGGCCATGCAGAATCCCGAGCGGGTTTCTGAAAATGTCTACCCATGTGATAGCCGCTGACACCTTATCTGACACTGGCACCAAGGACCAGACAACTGAGTATGCTGCACACTACCCTCATGCCGCCCTACATCCTCTTTATGTGCTGCATACCATCCTGAGCTCTGTGTGCATGCCCCATGCCGCCCTACATCCGTCGTGGACCAGGGTTGCACAACAATTCCGCCCCAAGTCAGACTTGGAAGAGCAGCTTCCCGCTGCGCGCCAGTACCTCGTACTCTATCTGCGGAGGGGCGACAAAGGCGTCGTCACGGGGAAGCGCAACCGCCTGCTCCAGGAGGCCTTAGAGGAGGTCATCCACAGGACCAACAAAGCCCTGCCAGGGCTGCCGTGGGTGGTCCTCTCCCCAGATGGAGCAGTGCGCCGCGAGAAGGTAGCCCTACTGCGCAACCTTTCAGCCCCTTTGCACCCGTATACTCCTGACGTGGCGAGAGCGCGCGCCCTGACACTGAATGCATCTACTGATGGCTTCGGTACGGTTCAGTTGCTGCAGGACTTCTTCACAATGAGCCGGGCTGCTGGGATCTTGACCTCTGACCCCTGGGGCAACCCGACCCTTTCCATCGCTGCAAAGTGGAACTCGGGGGGTTGGCTCCCGATGTACTCGATAGACCCTCGATTTCCGTACGGCCAGAACGCGCAGCACCGGCGGTACGTGAATCGTACCAAGCTCTTCCCTGAGCTGCGAAGCTGGTTCTTTTACGACACCCAGGATGCGTTTGTGGCAGCTGTCGCAGACTACGTCCAGCGACACCGACGTAGTTAGGCAGGTGGCTCTGCCTCAGTGGGCACTTGATGCTGCTTGGCCATTCCCTCCAAAAGCCCCTTGCACAAGCAACACATTGTGCAAACAACACTGGCCATGGTTCCTGCAATTTTTGGAGCCGGAATATTGTGGTCCCATTTCTTGTTGGCCCCCATAAGCAGTGTGTTTGGCTTGCTTGGGCATTAAGTGGTGGTTTGTGAACATGTTTTGTTTGCTGTGCTTGCACAACCCCTTATCCCATCCTCTTGACCCCTCATTGTATCGTAGATGGCATCATCGTGTTCTGCAAGATGCCCAGGCGACTTGGCCTAGTCCCAGGAGACGTCACAAATGGGCAGTGCTCTTGTGTAAAGAACACCAGCCGATGTTTCCACATTGTTTGTACACCCCTGGGGGGTATATCCGGGATACAGTCTCGTGCTATTGACGGCTTTGCAACTTCAAGAGCCATATTTTGGGGATTAGTGGGATACAGCAAGAGGGGGGGTTTCGGGCGGGTTAATTTCATGCGAAAAACTTTGTCTCCATTGGAGGTAGCGAAATCTTCCCTGCCTGAAATTTAGCGTTGTTGGCATGAACGTGAACGTGAATCATGTGCCATCCGTTTGTTGCAGAAATTGCAGAGCATTGTTTTGTGGCTTCCTTTAGAGGTGGCATCCGAGGTCGGGGCTCTTTAACACTGTTTCTGCGCCTGTTTATTGAGTGCCGCCTTGGGGTGGGCGGGGTATCAATGGACTCCACCTCTGGACTGAACGACTGCAATACGGGGCAGCATTCTGCGGCTTAGGAAACTCATTGCTTCCATTAGACCTCCCTTCTGTCATGTTGGTAAATAATTTCTCTCATATAAACTATGAGTCATATAAATTATGGTGATCGTTTAAAGGTCGCTTGTCATGTGGATATTGACATATATACAATGTTCCTAGGACACCCCCTTGTTCTAATCATGTGTGCCAACTGTGAGGACCAGCTTTTAAACAGGACATTGTGAGTTGCAGGCACAAGGCCAAAGTTTGTCTCTTGTGTCACGGCATGGCGATTGTTGATGCCTTATACCCCTACCTCTACTGATGCTGCGGATTCAATTGCACCTGCTTCTGCATTGTGTTTCTGCACTATTTGCCTCACAGGTGACGGCGGGCTTAGCTTCATTGCATATTTCTGGCAAATGTCAAGAGCAACAGATTCCTGCAGCGTTGTGAACCATTATTGTTCGCAGTGGTGAATGCAATTTTTTCTATGGCTGGGGGAAGCATGGGTTTGCATGCCATAGTGCATGCAGGGCAGTTTGAGCTATGGGATTTTCAGAGGTGGCAAAAAGAGCCCCACCCGAGGTGGTGGAAAATTCCCCACCGAAACTTTTCCACGGCGGAATAACCTGTATACAACCCCAGGGCTCCATGAACAGCCCATGCCATGTGCTGGTTGTTAGTTTCGGTG
Source organism: Eutreptiella sp. 'Long Island Sound 2002' (assembly GCA_964036045.1). Classification (NCBI taxonomy): domain Eukaryota; phylum Euglenozoa; class Euglenophyceae; order Eutreptiales; family Eutreptiaceae; genus Eutreptiella; species Eutreptiella sp. 'Long Island Sound 2002'. The sequence continues at coordinate 45,020,869 of OZ038389.1, read as the reverse complement.
ACCAGTGGTTTGGCAGTTTTTAACACTCGGTGACTGCGGTGACCAGCAATTCACAGTAGACGAAATGAAACAACAAGGGACATGCAAAAAGCCATTGTGGAACAAGGGGCAGGCTGAAGCCACGTATTATGTAGACACACTGCTGATTCCTGAAGATAAAGATGACAAGGACAAATAGTGAGATGCATTCGGAAAGGCATTCAATGACTGGTGGGGCAGGTACTTAAGGCCCCATGAGGCAGTCCACTGCTGAGGTACAGTGTCGTTGCCTTTGTAACAGACAATATTAATTACCACATTGGTGCCTTTGGGTGGCATTGTGGACACAAGTTCCCAAATGCTAGTCATATCAGGTCAGCGTATTTGTCCTTTTGTTTTAATGGAGTAGTGCCTCCACCATAGTAAATAATTGGATCAGTGACGAACGGAATACTTTCCTGCATTTGTTCTTGTCCGTTAGGGTTCCATTGTAGGTGGATGGTAAATGGTTTCTTGCTTAATTGGTGTATCAAACCATCCAAAAGCCCGCAAAGAATTAACAAAAGCCAGGAAGAAACATTGAGAACCATCTCACACCCTAAAGAAAATGACAACATGGATCCAGAAACCCTTGTACAGTTTTTTTCTCCAAGTTTTCCTTACAGTTTTTCTCGGTTGTTTTCATTTTTTTTAAAAAGTTTTTTCGGTTTTTTTTTTACGTCTTTTTAACAATTTTTTACAAAGCTGTGCAAATGGCCGGTGACTTCGGTGCCGGCTACTCAGGAGGCCTGGTCTTTTGTTGCTCATACCGCCTAGTCACACTCATTGCTGCTCACCAAGTGACATGCTAGGAACCACCCATACTCTGTTGGGGTACGCCAGTGTGCCGGGACTTCATTCAGAGTACTACCTTTCTGAGCAGATCAAAATGTGTCTCAGACTAGCACACAGGTCTGTAATCTGTGTCATGCCTAATGGCAAGACCCTGTCAAAGAAATAAGGAGTGGGCCATGCAAGTGCAATGATGGTGCATTCAACTGAAGTTCCGAAGGAACGAGGGGTCCGTGCAAAGGGCGGTGTGTGTGGTGGGAGTAATATATTTCCATTGGAATGTACATGCAATTTTCAAACAGGTCTATTTATTTGTGAGGTCACTGCTTTTCCATGTCAGCACAGCACAAAGACCTTGCTGCTGCGTCGGCTGCTTCACAGGCCACCGCTCATCAGTCGGTGGCTTGTGTGGCAAGTCTGCCGCCTTCCCATCCGCCCGACCAGAAAGAGGAAGGGGCAGGTGGGAGTAGCTAAGACAAGGCCATGGCTTGCGCGTATCACATACGCCTGCAAATGTGCTTTCATACTATTTTCTCACCACACCCCTTGGCACAATGTTGCATCATTTGATTTCTCTAATTTTTTTTTACAGCGTACTAACTTTCTCTGTGCATTGATCGCATGTGAAGTGATCACGGAATGGAAGGGTACCAAAATTTGCCGATCAAAATGTCCATGCATCTTGCACGGCACTCTTATTTCCGACAACGCCTTGACAACCCTAATTGATGTCATTCGCCTTATTGTGTTGTTGTTGATCACAGCAACACACTTGGAATATTTGCAGTGTTTGCGAGCGATGAGTTGCAAAAAGTGGAATTATGAGACGGCAACACCGTATTAATTTGGAAGTTTTCCGGAGATTAGACAAGGGAGGGGGGGTACATTTTCTGTTGAGATAACTTGTTTTTGTTGTGTAAGAATATGTGACTGCCTTAGCCACTAGACTGCCATACATTGATAGACTGCTTGCGGCAATGTTTACTTGTCCCATGGTCATTGCCATGGTCATTGGCATTGTCATTGTGTTTGTGTTTGTTTGTGTGGTGTTGAATTTCGTTTGAATTTCATACGAATTCACCATTGTGTGAGGTAAAACAATGAATGGAGTGAGATTTGAGTGAAATTCGTGTGTGTGTGTGCACGCGCGAGAAATTACTGTGTTTGATTTTTGTACAAAAGTGGACACTCGTGCGAACATCACATCCTGCACAAAATGGGGTGTGAATAACATGTGCATATGGTGTGCGAATGAAAAGGGCAGGGCCATCGTGTGGACTTGCCCTGTGCAACAGGATTTTTGAATAAAATGCCAATGGTTTAAGCAAAAATTCACAAAACATTCATGCAATTTGCACAAAAGTCGTCCCTCATTCAAAACAATATTATGGGCCATTCACCAACATAGGTGCCAAAAATATTAGGCCATGTGTGGCCTCTTCCAAGCAACAATGAGTGTGGACAGTTTGTACTTACCATGGACAGATGTCAGTTTGTAGTAAGTGCACCCCCCCCCCCCCCTTGCACACGCACCGCCTTGTCTAAGCACCGGGAGCACAGACGTGAGTGAAGAGCAGCGGGAGCGTAGGAGGCGGCTAAGGGATCATCAAGACCCCTAAAGGCGCAATGACTGACCTACACAACAGGGCACCCGGTTCTTAGCCATAAACCGACGATGGCTGTCACCCCCAGCACGAAATCACTGTTCTGACTCAATAAAGTGGCGGAGCCGCAACCATAATTCGTCCAAACGCGGCGGAGCCGCGCCCACAAGTCCAGCAAGGTGGCGAAGCTGCCGACATGTGTGCGTGCACGTCCCGTGCATCTGCTTCCCAACACATTGGAACTGAGTGGTCCTGCCGGTGGGGTACCGGGGGTGACGGCCATCGTTGGAGTATGGCTAAGGGGGCGCCTTTGGCACAGTGCACGCGCAGTGCAACTATTTGGGCGTCTAGCCGTACCGGAGACCCATACTTTGTGGTACTAGGGGCATCATTGTTGCCCCTAGCATAGGTTTTGATGCTTCTTCCATATGGGGGATATGGCATTTTTGGATTTTCACCTACTTTCACCCATTTCCACCCCTTTTCGCATTTTTTTTTGCTCATCTTCACCATGGACTCCCACACTTTGGTGTGGGCCCTCGAGTTGACGCGACGGACTGCCCGATTTTTGCCTGACCACAGTCGAATGCCCTATGCGAGGCCGCATCCCTGCTTATGAGGAAGCGTGGTTTTACCACAAGTTGAAAACAGAGGTTGACGTGGATTCCCTCCTGCAAGAAACTTTACCCACATACGCGGCTTTGGGACTAGCTGGTAGAGTGAGTGAGCTTTCAATTGAACAAAAAAGAGGATATGTGTATGGCTTTCCGCATTTTGCATGATGTGTTATATAAAGGGAAGGTAGCTTGCATTTGTCTTGAGCTAGAGTAGTTTGGGGGACCTAAATTTAGGGGCATTGGGGTAGCTAGGGTGGCCTAATTTTGAGGGTGTTTGGAAGGGGTCGGTATGGGGGTTCTTCGCAGGGGAATCCAGTCTAAAAGTAGCGCGCAGTGCGCGCGTAGTGCAAGGGCGCCCCTTAAGCACCGGGATCCGTTCTGACCGTCACTTTTACTGAATTTTCTGACCAAGGTTTTTATGGTCAGAAACTAGGCAAAGCGTGATTGTGTGCCCATTGTAGAGGGAAGAGCGGCTGTGTCATGCTTGTGATGAGTCCTTGCTCACTTGGACTTGTGAGTCCTGTTGCTGCCTTGTCTAAGCGCCAGGACCTGGTTTGGCTGTCACTTTCCTGTCTTTCCTGGTGCTTGCGCAAGGGGGGTACAATTGAATGCTCATAGCAAGCCCAGGGCCAAAATGACATGCAGGCTATCCAGCATATTGCACTACTCACCTCCTAACGCCATCTACATGCAACATGTGTTCCTTTGGCGTCAGGGAAGGTAGGGAACAACAAGACACGACTGGGTTCCACAGAGGCTTGTTTGGTGGGGTTCTTTGGAAGGGGGTATGTTTGGAGGCTTTCTTCCACAGCAAGGATGAATATAGTGGGGACCAAGTTTGTGGTGGGGGTGGGGGTGGGGTGGGGGCTCTGAGGGGCCTGAGATGATGAAATGACGATTCTGAAACTCTTTTGTCCCTCTTACTGCAAAGGGTAAATTTTGGCGCCGAAGCCACCAAATTGTTTTCTGAGAGGCGAAAAGTGGTCCAAAATCTGAAAAACATTTCTGTCAAAAAATGTCATGAGGCCCATCAAATTGATCAGCAGAATGTGCTGAACACAAAAATGTATGTGGTGGGGGCCAAATCCACCCCCCTCCCCCTTTTTTTTCAAGGGTCAAAAGTGGTCAAAATTGGCCAACATTGGCTGGACGAATTTCTTCATTGTCATTTTGTCACCAGGGGCGGGGGGGGGGGGGGGCTCTGGGGGACCCTGTCCCACTATATCCCTCCCTGTTACACACTGTATCGTCACAGTAGCGTGCAGTGTGAGGATTTGCCTTTATTCTCACTGAGGATGCACATGCTCCTGGGGGAGTCTGTGCACTGTGCACATATGGTGGGTGCATCAACAAGTACTGCCTTTGCACATACCTCTGGAGGGTGCATTGGAAGGTGCATTGAGTGGTGTGCCATTGTTGTGCAGTGCTTACGCTATTTCCAGATCCCATACATATGAAACTGAGCCCTCAAAAGGGAGTTTTGAATGGCGGAACGAGTGCATGGCTAGTGTACCATTGCACCACCTTAGGGAGTGTGGAAAAGGTTTGTGCTTTGGGGGTTGGGGCGTCGTTCGAGCCCTTGGGAGGGTGGGATTTTCCGTTTTGAGTCATATGCCTCTCAGGGACTTCAGGGACTTATGCTAACACAGAGCATTTCTGGGGGTTGGAGCCATTCTCACCTCATTTGTGTCCACTGAGTGTCCCGTAGGTAGGGGTATGTGGGGTATATTCGGAAAGCCCTTGAAAAGGGCTTTTCGGAGATGTATGGGTCAAGGGGGGTGCAGAAACATACGTTGCCGAAACTTGTCCGTTACCGTTGACAGTTTGGGTTTTTTTGCCTGTCCTGGTCAGGTTTCAGACAGACTGCACCGCACCCCTACCCCCATTACCGGGTGCGCTTTTTTTGGGGGGGGGGGGTAGAGGTACTCCCCCCCCCCTTTGGACTGGGAGGTGAAAAAATTATGTTTCGGAGAAGTTTGGGACAGTGGGAGAGCTGTACGAGGGCAAAATTATGAAAAAATGGGGTAGGATAGCACTGTTTATAGGATCCTACCCAGAGTGGTAGAAACTAGCCACTTTACCTCTAACAATAGCCCATCCCTTCCCTTCAGCCCCCCCATACTTTGGAAATTGGAAACCTTCCCCTTCCTTTTGCTGATTTTCATCATTCACAGTCACTTTTAGCGGTGAACCATGGCTCACGTGACCAATTTTGTCCCTAAAGTGCCTATTTTTAGCAATCTGTGTTGGATGATGTCAAGTCCTTCCAACCCCTTATTAGGCCCCAAACCCCACCCCTACCATCTAAATACCTTCCAAAACAATTTATTTTTGAGTTCCCATTGGGGGGGGGGGGGCGCTGTCCTTACTTCCACACATCGCTCCTCCTGCAATGGAGCAATTTGTTTCAAAACCGAAGCCAGCGGTGGATCCAACCGAGATTGACATAGTTATTATGGGGGTGGTGGGCAGGTGCACCCCGACGACGAAATGACAACAAATGCTGGACTGGCACTGTGGTGAGGCGGTTGACCAAGCTTGGGCTCAGGTGACAGTATGTTGGTTGCAACCGGCTACTGGTGTTGTGGCACCGTATCGGAATTGTGACTGACATTGTCATCGGAGGGTTGGCGTCAGGGGGCTCTGCGGCACGGCACCTCCTGCCTCCATTCCTGCCGCGTGAGAACAGCCCCTGTGCCAAACACGCCAAATTCCAATCGAACCCTGCTTTCTTTCTTCAGCCTCTGCACATGGCCGTGGCGCGTATGCTGCTGCTGCTGCTGCTGCTGCCATGCAGCCGTGCAGAGCTGGTACAAGTGCATCTATTGACCCACCACGGTGCCCATGGACTGCCCTACGCAACTCCCACTCTGTCCGACCTCGACCGCATTCCCAGTGCTGCTGATCTGAGGTGGCCATGGCCGGGGGTCTACAGCAGCCCCAACAACCAGGGCCCGCCCTTGACCACCTTTGGGCAGGCTCAACTCTACAGCGTGGGGCAGCATCTCCGCAACCGTTTTATGGACTCCTGCACCAGCGGTGGGGTCTTCTGTCTTCTGTCGGGTGTAGACCCCCCTTCTGCCGAGACGGTCTACATCAGAGCCACGGACTTGGACCGCACGTTGGAGTCGGCGGAGGCGCTGCAGCGGAGCCTGTTCCCGGCAGATCCACATCGAAGCCCGAGGCCGCTGCATCTGCCAGTGCACACGGTGCCGCAGGTATGACTGGGCATACGTTATATCCTTCTTTTTCGGGGGAAGGTTCGGCGACACCTGGGCTCCCCTTGCAGGAGTGGAGCGGAGGGAGAGCAGCAGAGCCCCATAGCTGGGATCCCCTCTCCCCCTCCACAAAAACCAGGGCTCCATTGACCGGATCCCCGTAAAGCCCCCGGGAATGGCCCGGACGTGACCGGGACGCCAAGTTTCAACAAAGAGTGAAACTGGGATGTTTGGAATCAGCGCGACGGGGGGGGGGTCCGGAACGGTCGTCGTTTGTCTGGGGTTCGGTGTTTTGTTGTTTGACCATTTGAGCAGGTTTCATGTTGGGTGATTCATGGTCCTGGTCAATAGAGTTCCCGGCCACAGCCTCCCATTTCATGGGGGCTCCCTTGACCCCCCCCCCCCCCCCGGCGCGCGAGCAATTGAAAATATGTCGTGGCTTTCAAATAGCAATATTATTGCCAACGCAGGGCTCCAATTGTTTGGCATAACCCCCAAAGTTGTCACCGCCCTGGGGCTTCTCCATGTGCTACTCCTGCAGATGGACGATGTGAGCAACCGTGCCCATGTGCTCTGCCATGCCTTTCGGCAGTCGGTGGCTGCATGGCAGCGCAGCAGCACATTTGCCGCAAAGGTGCAGGAGGTTGAGCCCTTCCTTGAGACACTGCGGTCCGCATTTGAGGAGTCCTACAAAGGCCCCATTGAACTGGCAACGTGGGGCGAGTTCTACGAGTATGTCAGCGGAGGTCGTGCAGAGGCCCCGGAGACAATGCCTTCCCTCAATGCCTCCGATTGGGACCAGATTGACGCACTGGCGGATTGGACTGAGACCGCGCTCTATGGCTCACATGCCGTCGCCGGAACGTACGTCGGAGGCCCTGCACTCAGCGAAATAGCAGTGGGCATGAAGTGGGCCGTAGCGCAGGTGCCTCTCAAGCAGCCTCCCTTGTGATGGGGCCATAGCTGATGTTGACCTGTCCAGCACCAACGCTCCCCAAGAAAATTTTGCTGTAGCATGCTGCGGCATGCTTCAAGCTATTGGGGAGGGTGTAAGTCACTTGTCCCCTCCTCCTTCCCAAAGCGCCCCAAACCACCTGCAAAGACTTAACACATTCAAATAATTCGCAGCTGCTTATTGGTCCCCCATCTCCGCCCGCGTCCGCTTTTTGTCAGTGTTGTTGACATACATGATTGCCAAATGGCGCATTGTGTCATTATTCTCTCTCTGGGACATCCGTTGTATGCCAACGCGGAGCAAAAGTGCACTCTTTCGGGAGTTGCTCAAGTTTTGGTCGAATGCACCAAAATTTCGTTCCCAAGGGGGAGGTATGTGTATACGTTTTGAGATCTGTGAGGAAAGGGGGGGGGTAGGTGGTCACATTTTTGAGCACAGAGCTGCAAATGGGACGATGTAAAGGATGAAGCAATGTTCGAGGTGCAGCCCAGGAGGCATAGGGATGGCAGCAGGGAAATGAGTGGGGGGATGCAGGCTGCATGTTGCAGGCGGTACAGTGCGAGAGCAATGAGTTCTGGCAGTCAAATGCACCAACCTTCACCTGGTAATCGGACGGGGTGCCATATGGGTTACTGTGACATAATATGATATATGATATATACATGAGGCAGAGACGCCATGTCGTGCAGGGGGAATTTTGACCTCCTGACGGTGGATTCACGTGCTGCTAAGACACCGCATAGCCAACGCTGTGACCCTCCCCCAGTCCTCTGTGCCCCCCCAACTACCCCCCACCCACACCAAAACACAAACACACACACGCACACACGTCTTTCCATCGCCATGTGCTGTCGCAGGCTCACCCCATCGGGGGCCCCTGCACAGGGGTCGGAGCATGGGCATTCGGGGATGCAGGGCGCGATAGGCGTATGATGGCTGTACATAGCCTTCGTGTTGTGCTGAGAGGGAGGAAAGGCCGCATTGGGCGGAAAACCAAACATTGCTGCAGTGCGAAGATTGCTGTAGAGAGGTGCTGTATGACAGTGAACGCCTTGAGATTGTTGAAATGATTGGGCGTCACACCCACCCACCCACCCACCCACACACACACACACACACCTGCTCCCCCTCGGCCTTGCCTCCAGGTGACTCCCCACGGGCACGCCCCTCCAAAGCTGCTCTACAACTCTGCGCAATACTCGCTGTTGCTTGGCATCGCTGCGGCCCTGAACGTCAGTCTGCCCGGAGGCAAGCTGCCGCCTCCTGGGGCCATGATGGCGTTTGAGCTGCACAAAGTCGAAGACCAATACTACGTGCAGCTCGTGTATCAGGCCGGCTCATCGGCGTCTATCGAGTCCCTGCCTCTACCCTGCACATACCCAACGCCAGCGCCCCTGCCCTCCCCCATGTGCTCCCACGAAGCGTTCGCGGCCCTCGCGGCCAGTGCAGGTTACGCCGCCCCTGTGGAGTGGTGCGACGCTTGCGGCAACGTGGCCGCGGGCCCATGTGCCGCTGCACGCGCGGCGCTCCCAGTGCCAAGCCCGCAATACCACCACGACGACTCCAGCGGCGGTGATTTATGGGTCGTGTGGGTGTGTCTGGCGGTCGGGGTGGCCAGCTGCTTCGTGGGCATGACGGGCGAGCGCATGTGGCTGCAGCGCGTCCGGCCGCGGCTGAAGGCGCGCATGCGGCCGACGCCCGAGGAGCGCGCCGCCGGGCAGGGCGGCTTCTCCCTCAAGAAACTGGTATCGCGGCGCACGTCCTCCGTGGCGCTGTTTGATCCCCCGACGCCCCCCGGGGCCGAAATGGAGATCGATCACCTGTACCCCTGCGGCGTACTGCCGCACCACGAAATCCCCGATGACGAGATCCGCCCCCGGAGGGCGCCCGCGGCGCCGGACTCCCCCTCGATCACGGTCACGGGGGCGGGCCCGGTCGCACAGACCACGGGCGGCAAAGCCCTGGCCCTGGGGGCAGGCTCCCCGACGGTCAATGGGGCGGGCTCACCGACGTTTGCGGGGGCAGGCCCGGTCGCGCAGACCACGGGGAGCGGCAAGGGCCTGGCCCTGGGGGCAGGCTCCCCGACGGTCAATGGGGCAGGCTCACCGACGTTTGCCTCGCCGACGTTTGCGGGGGCAGGCCCGGTCCTGCAGGCCCCGAGGGGCGGCAAAGGTCTGGACCTGGGAGCCGGCCTTGTGCTGGAGGTCGAGGGCGAGCAGGTGAGGGCCGTGGGCTCCGGGTTGGCCTTTGAACATGGCACGAGTTTCACTGCGGAGTACGACGCCGTTTCTCCGACAAAAGGGGTCTAAGATGTAGCCCCTTCTGTGGCGAGCCAGGGCGATCGGATCCCTCGCTGGGAGGCGCACCGGGGGGGGGAGGTTGGGGGGCGGCTAGTTTGGGTCACTGCCACCCCTGGCACAGCTTGTATCCGCCCCCAATGCCCTCCAACCGCCTGAAACTGCCCCTGAAACCGCCACTCCGATCGCGGTAACTACTCTTGCAACCGCTCCTGAAACCTCCCATTAACCTCCCCCTCCCCAAATACATCCTCGTCCAGAGGTTGATGCAGAGGAGGAGGGGTGGAGGGGGGGGCTGTCCGGCCCCATGTCTCCAGTGGACGCATCCTTGCGGTCGCCCAGCCATGGTGCTCCTGAAGGACTGAGCCCTACGGAAGGGAGTCGGCACTGCACAGCACGCAGCGTTGTACTGCGACTGGAGGCACGAGGCAGGGTTTGCGGCGGGACGAATTTCCACGTTGTGGCACGCATTGTGCAAGCAGAACAACCACTGCCTCACAATCTGCGGAGGCGTCATAATAGGCTGGAGAATGCACCCGTCATGCTCGCCATTTGTTTTTAAGTCAGCCGAGACATGTCCGTCCGGCAGACACGCAGTGTGGGCGGAACCTCCGGAAGGCTGACCTTGACTGCCTGAAGTCTGAGTGCTACTGCCCCTGAATTCTTGTTGTGGCTGCAATCGTGAACAAATGCGCAAGGTCATGCCTGGGACCATCTCTGTCCAAGCAGCACTGGTTGTTGTTTCGATAGTGGTGGTGTCGCAAGTTTCTTGACACATTGTACCTCCTCCAGATTTTCTGGAACTGCCACAAAGCACCATAGTAACAACTAAAACCCCCAATAATGATTTGCATAGCATTTCTAAATGGCACCAATTGCATCAATGGCATAACAACGCTCTGTGGGTTGATTCCAAGTACTTCAAGTGACTCACGCGAAGCAGCATTCTGCACGAGAATTGCTCCGCAGGTTGTTCCTTCGTTGTCGCCCAAAGGCCAGAGCAGGGAGGGGGGCTCCAAAATTGGTTGCAAGTGACCATCACGAAAATATATTGGCTCCCCATGGCTCATTCACACCTCGAAATAATAGCGGAGAATGCATGGGGCTCTCCACCTAAAAGGAGCGAGAAAGGGTGACAATGGGTGGTTTGTGTCACCGTGGGACCTGTGGGAACCCCTTTTTGGTATCTACAATATGGGAGGAGTTGCATCAGCATATTGGGAAGTGTGAAGCACCTGCAACCGGTGACAGTCCACCAGGAGCCTCGGGAACCAGTTCACTTGCAGGCACAGACCTGTGGAGGTAGGGCATGCGAATTAGGCAAGGAATGACAGGGGCCAGATGCGCAGATGCGGGTGAGATGCGCACCAAACACTAACAGGCCCAACAAGAGTTGGGATCCGTGTCTGAGCAAGTAATTTGCGAGTCAATAACTGGCCGACATGTCACAATGGGAGCAGGGGCGCAAGTGACATGTGCTGCGTCAACTGCAACAATCAGCGTTGGTTGTGGTGGCGGTGCATCGGGGGCCCTGCCCCTGATGTGGAGTCAGTCAGCTCAACATTTTGTAGGGACCAGCGCTTCTGTGGAATGGTCCAAGCGACAGGAGGTGCGGTCTGGGCAGGGGCCCGCACCTTTTCAGGAAAAATATGCAAGTGCCTTTGCGCTTGTTCACTCTCGACGTTCTCATGTGGACGACTAACAGTCCATCGTTCATCCGCCATCCCGTCCGCTTCTGCTTCAGTTCATTATCGCACGCATCTCAAACTCTGCACCTCTTTTGCGTTCGCGGATGATGTGATTTGCCGACGTTCGCCTCGGTGGGTGTGTTGAAGTGGCACCCGGTCCACCGTTTCCCCTGTTCTGGCCTCACAGCCTTGCACAAGGGGTTTACGGTGCACTGATGTCCCGCACTCCATTTAGGTATCTGGTCTGACCCTCAGTTCACACCCCAAAATAGGAAATACTCAATCTGAACTAATGCCAAAAACGACCTGTATTGTTGTGTCTGCAGCAGTCTCAGGGCCTGTTTTGCCGAACTGCAGCAGAGGAGGAGCGCATTGATGCGCCAACCACAATTTCCTGCTTCATTTATTCATTTGCTTCCTGTTTCATTTATGGTGAGTGGTCATCAGTTTTTAGCCACACTTATGCGCAGTCAAAACGGACAGAGTTTATTGAGGCCCCTTTGCGTGTAGTTTATCCCACTTTCTTTTCTTTCACATGTACCCACCGAAAAAGTTTGTTTTCCGGCTCCATTGTCTGTGCGGGTACGCCCAGAGGGCTGTTACCCGGCCAGCCATCTGCCGTGAACTCGCCAACTGCTCATGAATACTGGCTCACTGCTGCATGTCCCAGCTAATCCTCTTTGATGTGGTGTAGATACTTGACACTGCCTGTTGGGATCGGCGTGTGTACCATACGGTGTGTTGATGAATCTGACCCTTTTCTTGTTTGGTTTGTCACTGGGCCACTTCGCCACGGGGCTAGCAGGACCCCAGCTGGTCAAGTGGCGACTTAAAGACCAGTTGTTGCCAAGCATCGTCGGTGGACCACCAACTGCCAAGACTCTGGTCGTTTGAGTTCTTGGAGGAGGATACGACCCCTGGACCCTTGGACTTCTGGACCCCTGGACCCTAGGACCCGATTGCGCATGCGCAATTCGGTTTTACAGTCCTAGATCAGTGTTGGAGCAAACCCAGGGGCCCGACTCTCCAGTGAGGCTGAGGGTGTTATTCTGTGTAGTGGTTTGGGTGCCAAGCATCACTTGCCGTCACAGTCCTGCACTGAATAACGTGCAAGGTGGTGAAGCTATTTCTATTAACCATAGTTCCGGGCCAACCACGTAGCATGAGCAACTTGGAGGGCTGAAGGAGGTTTGGCTATAAAGGTATTCGAGTGGTTGTGTGTGTGCAACCCCCTCCTATGATGAATATGCTGATGAGCGCAGCGAGTAGATACTGGTTTAGGATGTTGCTTGCCTTCTTCAGTGGTTTGAGGCTCAGGTGCGTTGAGTGTGGTGTGTGTGCAGTGTGCAGTGCAAAGATTTAGGCACCGCGGCAGAGTGCATGGTGTTTGACCAGCACTCCAAAAGAAGAATCATGGGTGCAGTTGGGGAAGCAGGTTCCAAAAGTAGTGCACAGTGCACGTGCCATCTGCAGTGTGCTTGCCGTGCAACGGTTCCCCTCACTGGGCAGGGTAATGGATGATGTCTGGCTCAGTGTGATGGCATACCATCTGATGTTGTAGAATGTGTCTCAAGTACACAAGTGTCGCTGGATTGTGCCCAGGTCATGGACCCTGGCGAGACACTGATGAGTCTTGGTTTCAGGATCCTGGTGCTTGTGCTCCAGTATGACCCAAACACGTTTTCTTCGAGAAGGATGGCGCAGCATTGTGTGTGAATGGCAGGTGGTGGTGGGGGGGGGGAAGCGGGGCAATATTAGCATACCCAATAATCAACTCCAGCCTGGGTACGTGCGTGCACACAGTGCACATGCAGTGCGGTGCGCATGCACTCTCTAGAAGACGGATTGTGCTTCACCAAAGGCTTCTGGTCTGCAGACTCTCAGTAGCGCTGCCCATTTGATGGAACCCCTGACAGACATCTGTCATACTTTTGCCCTCTGGCCCCCACGCGCCACCGTTTTAGTGTGGAAAGAGCAGTCAGGGAGCGGTTGTGCCATGGGCAGCCATTGCCTGCCCGTGACCACGCTGGTTCCCGTGCGGCATTATTACTGGGGAGGGTGCCTGAGGGCAACCCCCTCCCATAGGCTGCGTTCCTCAACAGGATCCAGTTCCACATGTTGGTTAGCTCTGGAGGACTCAGCCCGTTCCTTTAGGCAACTGAGTAGGACCCGCCTCGTTCTCAGGGCTACACACTAGGAACCAGCTCTGACACCCCAGCCCCCTTCACTGTGCAAAGACCTGGTTCGAGTGGACTGTATAGTCATCAACAACCTGCTGGCAAAGCATCAGCTTCAGTCACAGCAACCACCCCCACCTGCATCATCCCAATCCAGTGAGACGGTGTGTCATGCAGAAGTTGGTTTGTACATGCTACGTATGGTCAGCGCTGAGAGGCTTCGTCCACCTGTCATTTAGTGATTACGGGCTGCAGCCAGCTGCTATGTTTCTGGCGACTGTGCACCTGTTCTCCTTTGGAGAACCCTGTGCATTTGCTGTTTGCATGTCATGTTGTGGTAGAGGTAGGGAGAGGGATATGGATAGTGGTGTAGTGGCCAGTAGCATTTGATACAATCAGCAGCAGCATTAGGGTTTGTATCATGCCCCGCTTCGTATCGTGCCCAAATATTGATAAGGCATTGCTTGCAGTTCAATTGCCCGGATGATTCTTGGAACAAACCGAGAGCAGTGGTGCAGTGAATTTCTCTTTGCGCTTGCTGTACCTGCTCACCTTTGCACCAATCTCAACTATCAAACCCCTTAACAGATCTCCCAGGTGTTACCTCAAAGCCTGTTCTTCATTTCCCCGAATGATCACTGGCATATTGGTGACCCATGCAATTTGCAAAATTGGGCATCAAATACGGCTTGCCCCTGTGCAGAGTGCAGAGGCCAGCCAAAGTACAGAGGATGAACGAACGTTGCGACACCACCTTTGAAAACTCGCAACGAACTCCCAGTGTAAATGAGGATATGACAGTGTAAATCCGCATTTGCGGGCTTTCAGGTTTGAAATCTATTTGTACTGATGGTCAGGGCTGCGGACAGAATGAGACCATGCGCACCAGGCCTGGGAGACAATCCGGCTTTTCCTTTCTCTAGTCCACTAAGGAATTGATCTTGCAGTCGGTTGTGCAAGTCTTTGCATTGTGCCCATGCAGGACACAAAGGACACAAAATGCGCACACCACTATTGAAGTGCAGGGACACCACCATCGGAAAGTGATTCGGAACTTGAATCAGAAGCAGTATTGGAATAGGGATTCCACCATTCTGCAAAATACTCCAAATCCTCAAGCTCAGACAATTTCAGCCTTGGGGAAGCGAGCAGCACGGCATGCGGCCCTAATATCCTCCTCAGTAATCACATCAAATGCTGCCAAAATCCACGTGGCCCACGTTCCTTCTTTTCCCCATCAGCTTGTCCTCCACCCAGGTTGCATACCTCTCCTCCAAAGAGGATTGAACACACCATTGATCCATTTTTTTTTTTACCACATGCCTGCATACGGGGGGTGCACTTAGGGGGACCCACAACTTGGCATGTCTGATGTGGCCGAACTACATTTAGTACCGAAGGAAATTAGGGGAATGCCTTGCCCACAGTGCGCCCGCAGTGCGCCCGCAGTGCAAAGTTTGGCCCTAGAATTGCTTGGACAAGACGACAGCTTGGACGTAGATTGATGATGGTTGTCACCCTCCAGAATCACTCCGTCATGCCCCATTGTTCAGCACAGTTCAAAGTGCTGAAGCCGCAGCACACATTGCCCAGCAAGGCACCATGAGGCGCCATCATCAATGGTGCACTACGTCCAGCAAAGTGCCGTCAGGTGCCCCTACCCATTCTGAGGGGGTACTAGGCGCAGTGCACACACGGTGCGCGCACGGTGCAAGCATTTGAGTTGTTATCAGAACCACTTCCTCTAGTTTAGAGGGTGCTACATACCATTGTTAGGGCAAAAGGCCACAAATTGTCTGCCCGCATCCTTTTGTTTGTTTTCCCACACAGCACTGTCTCTTTCAAGGCTTCCCAGTGGTGTCAATGTCACATACACCCGTTCTACTGGCGCCCCGGTTGTAGCCACCAGCAACCATCCAAGCCACCAAGAAATAACAGCAATAACAGCACCTGTCCATCAGGAAAGACCGGTGACCATCCAAGGCCCACCATGAAATAACAGCAACCATTCAGAGCCAACCAGGGGGAATGGTAATGCTTCAGTGCCTACCAGGTACCATCTACAACCCCTCTCCCGGTAGACCATCTCCTGGGTGCGTGCGGTTGCCTTTGCTGCCTTTCGCACTACTCATGCCAAACATGTCGAGGAAGTTCAAAAGTGGTTTGCTCACCGCCGTTTGCAACAATTTGCGAAGGCTGAGGAGCATCTCAAACGGCGGTGTGGCATGGTTATGCCTGGTGTGAAGGGTGAAGTTGAACGCTTGCTCCGGCAAGCACGTGGTTGTTTGGGGATGAATGGGCAATGCACCGTAGCAAATTTGAAACGGTTGCTCACCTATTTGGACCTTAGCTGTTCTGGAACTAAGGTGGAACTAATGCAGCAGGTATATAACCATGCCGATTCCCTTCTATCTTACATGGGTTTGCCTGCCGATACTGCATCTGTCCCTGAGGAATCCATGGCCGAGGAAAATGAAGATGAGGATGAGGACATTGTTTGTGTTCACTACCTCAGCGGTGATGCATTTGATGGGAATGGCATTCTCATTTGTGAGGGTGCACATTCTGCCACGGTTGGTTGGCAGCAGTTGTGCGTGACACCTCCTCTCTAGGAGATTCCTACAGGTTGTTGGTTGTGTACTGAGTGTGTCTTTGCACAGGTTGGACCAGTTGGCCGCTTGGCGGATCGTGACCACGCACCATCGACGGCTGCACCCTCGAGCTCGAGCTCTTCTAGCTCCACCTCTGCCTCCACCTCTCACTCCAGCTCCGACTCTAACACTAGCTCTAGCTCTGATTCTCGCTGTGTTCCGGCCTGCGACACTGTCACTAACTCTGACTCTGACTCTGACTCTGCAGGCGACTCTGAGTGTGACTAGCTCATGTGGTTCTAATGGGAGGCCATGGTGGGGTGCTACATACATGTAGCCGGAATTAACTGGGGGCCTTATGTCCTTAAACACAAGTACCATCGCCATTGGAACCACGGACGTCCACGGTTCGGTTTTGGGGGTATTTTGGGAGTCCTGTCAATTGAGCCCCTTTTGGGGGGGGTCCAGCCGGAGGGCTCTATCGACCCCCCCCCCCCCAGATGCGACTCCTGGGGAATGCCATGCACGCAGTGCGCACGCAGTGCAAAGTTTTGTATGTCGGTAACTACCCGAACCCTAGTTTTGGCCCTTTTGCGGAGGTTTGTTGTTCCATAGTAGGATTTTTTAAGCTTCTTATGCATTCAGGATATGACAAATTTGAATTGTCATTCATTATCACCTATTTTCAACCATTTGCACCAATTTTCACCCCCCTCCCCCTTTTTTTGCATGTTCCTCGTTGTAGGTGGATGGTGGATTATGTGGACTCCCACACGCTGACCTTGACCCCAATGTGGCTTGGTGGATTGATCAGTGCTCCGCACAGCGCTCCAAGGAGCCTTGGGAAGTATATTCACAACTCCATAAACTTGTCAACCTCATTGGTGTTGATTGTGTTATAGCGGAGGAATTCTGCATGAAGTATGGCGCGGAAGGTTTGTTGTCCCAGGAGGACCTTCCAATACCTCTGTTTTCTTCGGCAAATTCCAAGTTGGGACAACTTTGCCTATATGTCTCGCTCAAATTGTTCGGATGATGTGTATATGTGATGTACTCTTAAATCCCAAGTACACAGGCCATGTTTATAAGGTAACGGTGGCCGCGGACAACCTTGGGAATATACTATGGATATGTGATCTTATGCCGGGAAAGTCGGCGGATGTTACGAATTGGCATCAACGTGGTCCTTCGCGAATGCACGGACAGTTCTTTGATTATGAAGTAGGTAATCACGATGGCGCTTACAAGGGTTACGGTGGTTGCAACTGCATAGTGGTACTCTACAACACTAAATGAGATGTTCACAGGTACATCAAAGTACCGGGTTGGTAGTGGTTCAATGTCTGTCCTGTTGGCTTTGTTGCTTTGCAGTGTTATACAGAGGTATGGGGTGGGTTTCACTACAATGTGCACGCAGTGCGCACGCAGTGCCCACGCAGTGCGCACGCAGTGCACACGCAGTGCGCACGCAGTGCAAACACTTTGCCCTGGTTCTACCACGTGCTCAGGGAGGCAGAGGTAGGACGAGCGAACCCCCCCCAACGCACCCACCCCCGGGGACAAAGCCCGCGACCACAAACACGGGCCAAGCTGCCGCGCGGGCGGCCAAGGGCACCAGGGCACCTCTAGCTCATGCAGGCAGGGCCAGGCGCGGCACAGCCGTGTGACCCGTCATGCCCCGTGAGCTCCACCAGCATGCGCGCCCTACCCTCCTGCCCCGCGCGCGCCACACACACCGGCACGGCGGCATCTCCCTCCCGCGAGTGCCACCGCGGGGTACGGGGGCGGTCAACAGTCCGGCAGGCCTTGGGACCGGACAACCGCGATTCGCCGAGCCCAGTCGTGTCGGCACACAGGCGAGTGCTGACCGTGGGCCAAGGCGTCCGGCACAGGCCTTGACCCAAACCAAACCAAACCCCCCCGTGGAAACGAAAACCCTGCCTCCCCACAACTGTTGGTACTCATGAGGTGCAAGGATCCCAGTGTGTGGGGCCGGGGGAGCAGAGAAAATCACGCGATGTGGCAAGTGTGGATTGTCCAAAAGTGGAAGCCCTTTGTGGTACCACGTCCCTGGGCCACGGAGGAGCAACTGTGGGCGTTCGGGCGCCTAAGATGCCATTGGGTGTGGACACGGATGTACTTCCTTGCACTCTTCTCCAGTAGAGAGTGGAAAGATGCATACCATATGTGGTGGGAATGGCTGCGGACGGCAGGCTGTATCACTTCTTTTGCCACAAGGTTGACGCCAAACTCTACTCGTACCCCGACCCGGTACCCGGAAGTCTGGAGGAAGCATATCCTTGACACCAAGAGGGAATTGATCCCTGAGGACACTGCCAAGTGGGTATGCCATTGTCCGCTCTGCCCCTGAGGATGCATTGTGAACTAACGGGTTAGTGGCCATCACGTGGCATTCGTGGAAGAAAATGGGTGTGGCGATCTTCAGCCAACTTGGACAAGACATGGAAGCGCTACGCCGCCCCACCGGTTTCATGGCAACTCCCAAACACCATCATCCTAACCTATGCGGTGCGTGAATTCCCCTTGTGGGACATGGAGTGGCGCATTGTCGCCATCCAACAATTGTGACCCAAGGATGCATTCAACCCTGACCTGCACATCGTCGTGCAATGGTCGCGACATATAATGGCCTCCGTGGGGAATATGCCGTTGAATTCAATGAGTTTGATGCCTTGGGGTCTAACACTAAGTCCAAGAGGGGCTCCGATAGTGAGCAGGGTTCCGAAGTGATGAAGCAAGCAATGCCATGATTTGTCCTCTCTGCCGGCAAGGGGCAGGGACCGGATCGGGAAAAATTCAGCCGACTACCGATGCGCGACCTGCTGCACAATCAACACTCCCCAGACATTGAAACGCCAGAGTGTTCACTGCATTGACAAACCTAAGTTCAGCAATAAGCTTTGGTTTTGCCTTGGCGGGGGGGGGGGGGGGTTACTGACAGACAGAACATGTTGCCGGCCTGTCCTCTTCTGTTGATGACAGTTTCTTGCATCTGTGTGAGTTGCGCTGCCTAACGGCTTCAGATGGCCCGCACCACCCCCGGTGCCATCAAAAGACAGGGTGTCTGGCGCAGCCATTTCATGGCTACATACTGTCCTTCTGGTAGAACATCAACCCCTACTATCAGAGTCTATTGCATTGCCATCTTGTGCAAGGGTGCAGGGGTACGGGGATGGGATAGACGAACAGGGCAACGGCAGGCTATGCAACGCTATGGAGTGCCCTGCTTGCTTGTCTGCCTCATTAAACTGGGATGGTTGTAAATATGCATCTTGTCACCCGTCGCACACTGAATGGTGTGCTGACTGGCGTAATGATTGGCACATCTTATGCTACATTTCTATCCCCCCACCGCAACGGGTGGGCAGGGGAGGTGGTGGTGGTGGCGGCCGGCCTCCTACGGCATCCCTAATCAGCGGTCCAAGGCCTGTGTTTGTTGCTAGTGTTTCTGGCCTGACTGCGGCTATGTTCTGTTCTCACTCCCCTATGCAGTGTATTGGCTCGTGTTGTTCCCTCTCCCACTTAAATAGGACTCCATATTTGCACTTCTCCAATCAGACATATTTGCGAAAGGCACCTAGGGACGTTCTTGCCTCTTGACAAGCTCATCTATCTTTTTTGTGGCCTGCATGTGCTGTTGTGCTGACTGTGTCTTCAACAACACCACACACCTGATCGTCCACACGTCACCATATCCGGGGGGGGGGGGGCATGTATGATGTGCAGTGGGCCCACAAAATGCCTTGAACTCCGGATTCCATCGCTCTTGTCAACAGATCAGGGTCATCCCCTGAGCCCGCAGACATGTCCTGCACCTCTATGCCTGGCGTTTGCTTGTTCATTCCCATCCAAGACAACCACCTTGAGAACGTAGCTGCCCTGGCAACCCACTTCCCTGCAACTGTCTATCAATATGATTGGCACATATGCCCAGGCGAGTCCAGACAGTTCTTCATGGCACTCAATATCCCAGTGAAGAGGTTCGACCTGCAGACCCTTCTCACAGACCTAGTGTCTGAGACACGCCGTGTAGTCTTCGTCATCTCTGCCCATTTGTCGCACGCCATTGGCAAAGCCCAGCTCAAACTGTTCACAATTCTGAAGCAGCAGTTACCGCATCGCGTGGCTGATGTGTTCCACGTGGGACACTGTATGTACGGCTGCCAGTCATGCGCAATCAAGTCCCACAATGTCCCACTGTTCTTCACACGGTACCACTGTGGTACTCTGGGGTTTACCACACAAACTTTACGGGATCGGCTTGGCATCGCCGCCGGGATCCGTGCAGGAGGCCCGCGCCCAGTGGTCATGATTGCGCCCTCCGTGTTCACCCTCTCGTTGCTGAATAATGCAGACGTTGTGGACGCGCTTGTGGCGCTCATTGCTCAGGACCAGGCCCAATTTGTTGTGAAACCCCACCCGCTGCTTTACCACAGCAACATCACCTACCCCTCGTTTCATCGCTTGGAGGCGGAGCTGGCCAGTGTGCAGAGGCTGCTTGGCAAAGCCACTTGCGCCCCCAATGCCCAAGCCATCAACCAAGCCGCTGGTGTTGAAGGCTGCGGCCTGATCAACACGCCAGAGATCAAGTACTACGATTTCGGGTGGTCCAGTCTGCCGGCGCTGGAAATGGCTGACATTGTGATTACAGATGTGGACTCTTCCTTATCCTTCGAGGCACTGGCCATGCCAGGCCTTGCCATTCTGGCGTACCAGCCTCCGACTCATGTCCCGTCAGATGCTGAGCTGCTGACACATTACAATGTGTTTCAGACAGGGCAGCAGCTGAAGGCCCTGTTTGCCTCCGTCCTGGAGCAGCAACGCGATCATGGCCATCCACCAGCGCCCAAGCTTGTGGAGACACAGCCCTCTGGCGATGAATACAGTCAAGACGCCATGGCACTGACACCAGCACCACCACCACCACCACCACCAGCCTCGTCCTCAGCCCCACTTTCCGAGGTGGTCCCTGCATCTGCCTCCCCCACCCCTTACTTCGCCACAGCCCAGGGCCTTGCCGCACCTGAAGCCCAAACCTCAATCTCGTGCCACAGGACATCTGCCACTGGGCTCACCTTTGTGTCTGCTTCCAGTCGTGACTTTTTCCGGCGATTGTATGGTGAGGTGGATGGGACTGAAGTGTCTCGCTTGGCACAGTCACGTGGGTGGCAGTGCAGTATCGACATCCCAACAGAGACCCTGTCGGTGCCGAAGCTCACAGAGAGCGTATTATGTGCTTTCCGGGGCCAGAGGGCAGGGCTCCACGCATCTGAACAGCTGATACTTGGGTGCCCCTCTCGACCACAGCAGGAATTGTATGCTGAGTGGCGAGCTCACAGCCAGAAGAAGCACAGGGCAGCGAAGCCGAAGCCCAAAGACCGTAATGGCCAGGGCCATTAGCACAAGATCTGAAGCCACATGATATTGCAACTGCATCGCTGTGTGGGAGGAGGCAGTAGGACCAGGACTTGGACTGGGCTTGGACTGGGACTGGGACTGGGTCACGTTTTGCGCCCAGACTGCTGGAAGTGCTCCCAGCCCCTGGCGAACACATTTTTGCGCGTCACTTTTTGCGCCTGGACTGCTGGAGGTCATCCCAGCCCCCGACTGCTGGAAGTCATTGAAGCCCAATGCAAACACATTTTTCCGCATCACTTTTTGCACCAGGCCTTCCAGAAGTGGTCCCAGCCCTCATGTAACCCATTTTTGCACATTGTTTTTTGCGCCCAGACTGCTGGCAGTGGTCCCAGCCCAAGGGTGAAAAAGAGTCAAGATTCCGGGCATTTTGCGTGTGCCCGCATGGGAGGATTTTTCCTTCAGCCTGCCGTAGGCCTCCACACCCCTAAAAAATGTCTGGTTTCTTCAACGCCGTTTTGCCCAAATTTTGGACATATTTGCTTTTGCCTTGGGAGGGGGACTTCAGCAATAATGCCCCAGAGGGTCGCATTTAGGGCGTAGCCCAGGGATACAACCACATGCACTAAGGGTCTTTGCAACGAGCCTCCATCACGCTCTTGAGTGCCGATTTTTGGAACATCCATTCTGACCTCGTCTTGTGTGCCGTCACATCAGACACATGTCATATTGTTCTGTTTGTGTTACGTGGCGTAATTTTTGCATGAGTTTGTGAAGGCCTTCCTATCATATACTTCAGCCTTTTTCAAAATTCATTGCGCAGCGCCATGCCTTGTGTTATTGCTTGCATGCAAGCTTGAACCATTTCTGTGCCCGGAATGTGCGAGGTGGTCCCAGCCCCCGGCGAACACATTTTGCCGCCCAGACTGCTGGAAGTGCTCCAGAGATTTTTGTTTGACATGGTGCAACCCCCACCCCCGCTCCATTCACGCCATCTCCGCTCCACAGATTTTTGTTCCAAAAGGTGAAATCTCCAGCACTGCTCCATAAACTTCATCCCTGCTCCAGATATTTTTGCTTAAAAAGGTCAGACCCCCACACCTGCTCCATGAACTCTCTTCCCGCTGCAGAATTTTTGGTGTAAACTGGTGAAGCCTCCATCCTGGCTCCATAAACTCCAGCCCCCCCTCCCATGCCCAAGTAAACCCTGGGGCCGGTGACCTTGCTGTGGTGTGGGTGCCCGAGTGGCGTCAGGCCATTGCAAACAGACCGGAGAAGGGGGTTGCGGCGGCCGGAGGGGGCTCCGTCTGCTTAAAGTTGTCCACCAGACAGCGCCCCTGGGGGGCCGTGGTGGCCTCAATTTGCCTGACTCCGCTCAAGAGACTTTTGTTGAACGAGGTGAAACCCCCACTCCTGCTCCAGAACCTCCACCTTAACTAGGCTTTACCCCGCCCCCCAAACCCTTATGAACAAACAATTGGGGCTGCATTCGCTGTGGGGGCACGCATTGATCCACAGGGTAGTCCTAGTGAATTGCATACCCCATCAGATGGGGTGGGAGTTGCCGACCTTGCACGCAGTTCTGCCAATAAACTCAGCATCTCTAGGTTGGCATCACTGCCGCAGCGGCCACGGCTTGCTCAACGAGGTCGTTGCCACACTGCAGCTTCAGCTCTGTCTTGGCAACGACAGCTCCAGGCTTCGCCGTGTTTGACTTGCTCCTGCCCTGCAGCTACTGCAGCTGCGCCATGCGAGCTGACGGCGTGACATGCACATGACACACACGCGCGCGCACGCACACACACACACACACACACACCCCCGCCCGCCCGCTTTTTCTGACGAGGCACGGGAGAGCCAACACTCTGGTTACCTAACCAGCAAACCACAGAGGTTCTGATTCCGCAGAAGGGAGGGGTCCAACGTTCCACAGAGGCCTCAGCAGACCTGAGCCAAATGGGGCGTCCAGCCCAACGCTGCACAAGGATCTACCTCTAAAAGTACAGATCACACACACACACACACACACACACACACACACACACAAGGTGGTGCTGAGTTTTCGTTGGCATTTTTGGGTGGTGAGGTTCTGAGACCCCTCCCTCCTGGTGATGCTGAGCTGTGGGCCACAGCCAGAGGGGGGGGGGGGCGGGGGGCAGACCACAAGCCACCCCAGATGGGGACCCCCACCCATGAAGCTCCCCATGCACCTGTTATTACAGGCGATAGGGAGGGGCAGCAAAGTGCCCCTCCAAACCCTCCCCCTTCGTAAGTGGAACTCTGCCAGAGACAGTTTTCGGAGGCTTGTGCTTGATGTTTGTACGGAGGAGACTCCCCTGATTCTACAGAAAATCCCCTGACGATCGTGTGCACAGTGTTGGTGTTGGTGTTGGTGAATGCTGGTTGGAGCGATAAAGGCACGTTGTGTTTCACCTTGGACATAACGTTGGATAAGCGGGTGCCCAAGAAACTTGTGGCCCCAATGGCTGCCAAGACTCCAACAAAAAGGACAAAGCATTTCCGAAGGGTTTAGTGAAAGCACTCTAGATTGTTGAGCATTGGTGACAATGTCAAGATAACAAGGCCATGTGTCGTAGACCCAACAAGTTCAAAGGTAGTTGCATCACATACCGGAAGGTATGTGATTGGCTGCTTAATCTTTTGTAAAAGCATCTTGGGGACCAAAGGTTTGATATCATCGATACAATAGAAACAACAATGCGATGCCCGAATGAGCTGAAGATTGTGCAAAGATTGTGTGAGAATGGTTAATTTACCAATTCTGTTTCACACTAATGATCTAGATTTGTTCCAAATAGTTGACAACGAATGTTGCAAAGTTCAGAATGATTGGAGAAATTCAACAGTACCCATCACAAATAGGAGGTTTCGCAATTTAATTCTTCACTACGTCTTTTTCCTCCCAAGATTCCTAACGGCCCATTTTGGTCAATTTGTCGATTTGGGGCCGCCCAAACGGCTGATTTTGGTCAACTTGGGGCCGCCGTGACGGCCGGTTTTGGTCAATTTGGGGCCGCCAAGACGGCCAATTTCGATTAGTCTAGGGCCGCTGAGACGGCCGATTTTGGTGAATTTGGGGCCACCAAGACAGCCGATTTTGGTCAACTCGGGTCTGCCGAGATGACCAATTTTGGTCAATTCAGGGGCGCCGAGACCGCCCATTTTGGTCAATTTGGGGCTGCCGAGATGGCCAATTTTGGTCAATTTGGGGGCGCCGAGACCGCCCATTTTGGTCAATTTGAGACCGTCAAGACGGCCGATTTTGGTCAATTTGGGGCTGCCGAGATGGTAGTGCAGAGATGTTGTGTCATGCTCTATAGGGGACCAAAAGTTGTGTGCCTTTGTGTTGTGTATTCGGTATTGCCCCTACATGTGTCACGGTTTCTTGTGCTTTTTTACTCAAGTGCTCCAAGGGGCAGTCCCCGTTGCAAAAATTTTGCCAGCCAACATAGTGCCCAAACCCAAATCCGTGTGTGCCCAAACCTAAATCACAATCAATGCACTCGCCGCAGAGCGATGGGAGCAGGCACCCGGGAAAGCATTCAACGTGGTCATGTGCTTCCACAGCACCAACCCCACCTCCCAAGACGAATTAGTCGTCCGGCTCCTCCTCCTCCTCCTCCTCCTACCCAAGCCGATGATACCCTCCCCTCTATTGGGGCAAGGGACGGTGTGAACTATCGGATCACACGTGGGCCGCATACCCAACTGTTCGGAGGTGCCCCCCCCCCCCCATGCACTCCGTCGGCCCAAATTTCAGCCACCACAAAGCGAGGGTGCAGGCCGTGGGCTGGTTCCCCTTGGGGATCAGGAAACAGGGGAGCAGACCTTTTGCTGCCCCTACCCCCCCAATGGTGATCGAGGTCCCTCCCCTCGCGGACAGGGAGTGGACGCCGAATGACAGGGAGTGGACGCCGAATGACGAGTATGTTGGGATCTGGGACCCGCATGGTAACCCAGCAGGTGGTCCTCCTCCCAAACAAGTGAGCAGGTAGACCCATCCACCACTACCCCCCCCCCCCCAGCCTGCGCCCCCGATGGGAGGGGTGCACGGAGTCGGCGCCCTCAGGGCCTAAAAAGTGGGGGCTGTGAAGGGCTCACAGCTTGACCGCTGTGGGTATCCCTTGAGCGGCTTGCCCAGGGAACCTCCAGGTGTGCGCATGCCCCTCCAACTTCATCACAGACGCCCAGGCCAGCACAGCCCCGTGCACTCTAGTGTAGTTGCGGGCGACCCCTGGAGGCCAGACAGCCACCTGCCGACCCCTGCCCCCCCTCCCTTCCTCAACGGAGAGGCCATTCGGGTGTGGTGCCCTCTGGGCCCCCTCGTCTACGCGGGCTGTAGCGCCGCAGCCAGTGCAGTCAGCACCGGTGGCACCCAGGGCAGGGAAGCACTCTCTGCGCCCTGGTGCCCCTCCACCTGCCCGGGGTACGCCCTCGGCCGTGGGGAGCCGGACCCAGCCCGCGTGGCAGCACCACCTGTGCCGAAGGCAGTCAAGGAGTGCGGGTCTGACCCCAGTCGTGCCACGTACCACCGCCTTCCCGTGCCAACAGGCAGTCGTGGAGTGGTTGGGTAGCATGTCCTTGTGACGTGGAGGTTGCGAGCCCAGGCCCACATCTCCCCCGGCGGGCTCAGAGTCAGGCTCTCCAGCCTCCCTGCCGGGGCCTGGAGCACCAGGCACACACTTCCCCGCGCCATGTGCGCCAACGCCGAACAACAATGGAGCAAGCAGGTGTGCCACAGCCCCCCCCCCCTCGGACACACAGGGGCACATACACACAAGCACGGCGGCATCTCCCGCCCGCGAGCGCCACCGCGGGGTCTGGGGGCGGTCAACGGTCCGGTAGGCCTTGTGACCGGACACCCGGGTACAGCCGCCCAGTCGGGTCCGGCAGGGAAGGCGGCGCAGACCGTGGGTAGGCGACCAGGCGAGGCCTTCACCCAACCCAACCCAACCCAACCCTGGCAAAAGCCCCCCCCCCCCCATCACCCCACCCAGCCCCCCCCCCCCTGTAGCCCCCCTGAGGGGGCCTCCGGCCAACGGTTTGTGTGGCGGTTGGGGGGTGTCCCGAACCGATGAACCCCCCACCCCCCCCTAGGGGCGGCAAGACGGCAAATTTTGGTCATTTTGGGGGCGACGAGACGGCCGATTTCGCTCAATTTGGGGCCGCCGAGACGGCCGGTTTTGGTCAATTTAGGATGCATCAACAAGACGCACAACCCATACAGCAAACCTTCTTCTTCCTACCTAACTGGCCCAGAGGAATGGGACCCCCACCTGGTGGTAAATCCCACTGTGACCTCCCCCCCTACCCCCCCCCCCCCCCAAGAGCTGGACGGGGGCGCCACCTTGGGTCAGTCTGCCCACTTCCCCCGCCCACGGGGGAGTGAAGCAATCCCTGGTTGACGGCCGCCTACCCCCCCGCAAATGGAGGGACAGGTTGCCATGGTACTATCGCCTTTGGGCCCTGGTATGAGCGACAGTTGGTGCAGTACTTGTTCTGTTGTACTGTTCGGTGTCTGGCACACCCAGTCTGAGTTACATGCCCATTCTTGACTTGTGTGTGTGTTCCTACCCCCCTTGGCAAACACACAGGTGGGAACAAGCACCGAGCTTGAGATGCCAACATGGACGAAATTGGTATAATTTTTGTTCTACACAGCAGCAAGCACTTTTATGTTCACACAATGAACAATAAAGGGCACAATTACTAGCCACGCATGGGGAATAAGCAGATCGAGCAAATGAATAAGCGCCTCTAGACTAAGGAATGTATGTGATTCACAAATGGACCAATGAAGGCCTCACCCCAGTCATCTTGGTCATCTCGGAAATCTTGGTCATCTTGGTCATCTCGGAAATCTCAGCCATCTAAGTCGACTTGGTCACCTTGGCCATCTGGGTCATCTCAGTCATCTCGGCCATCTCGGCCATCTGGGTAGACGCACTGGTGTCAGATACCACCTACCCAAAATGGTACCACCCCCTTGGCTCGAACCAGCCACCTTTGGTTTCTGAGTCAGGGGTGACTCTGCGTACGTTGTTGAAGTCATTAAAAAATCACCTTCGGCTTCATTTGTGCAATCCATGCTGTTCCAGCATTTGACGGTGCCAAATCCACCGATGAATTTCATGCCCAAGATCAACCATATCTTGCAGAAGAATGGCAAAATGGCATCAGTTACATCACAACAATGGGTCCATTCTGATTTTGTTCAAAGTGGGACAGGGGGCATCTCAGACAAGTATATGCTAATGGCCCATGAATAAGGCTGTGCTCATGGCACATGAGAGGGAGGGGTCTTGTCACCTGGAAATTGCACGCTTGAGTCCTGCCTGCTGTTGTTCTCAGCCTCGGAGGTGCTGTTCTCTGCATCGGGCACACGCTCTGATGCTCGCATCGCCATCGTCCAACGGGCCCCCACCACCCACCGCCATGTGCTCCACCAACGGCAACTACTTCACAAATGCTGGAACACCCGACTGCCGAGCCTGGCCCCAGGATTCGCTGATCAAGACGGTCTGCGCCGGCGTCGTGCTTGTCGCGCTGTGTGCGGTGGTGCGTGCCCTGGGGCCCCCTCCCGCCTCCGCGGCGCCGACCTCGTCCCTGAGGGCTGTGCAACCCCTTCCCCGTCCCGTGTCACTGGCCACTGTGTTGAGGCCCCGCGCAGCGGTGCTTGGGGCCCCGGTCACTTCTGCGGCTGCCGCAGAAGCGTCACACGGGAGCGTGGGCCCAATGCGTCCCAGTCAGACCCCAGACGATGAGGCCGCCGCAACAGACCCAACACCAGCAATGGGCCCTGTCCTCGCACCCGGTGCGGCATCTCTGTACTACCTGCCGCTGGCACTCCTGCTGATGGCTGCGCTGTGGCGACTTGTTCCCCGTCTGCGTGCAGCAGACGCAACGCCCGTCGAGAGGCTGCCATGGGCCATGGCCGCCGTCGGGGGCACACCTTCCGCAGAGCCCGGCCCCGCTGATGCTGCTGCTGCCCGTGCAGCCCTGAAGGCCGAGCTGGCAACGCTCCTGGGGGACGCTGCGTCCGGTGCGCAGCGCACGGGCCGCAGCAGCACGTTTGCCGCCCGCGCGAGGGTGGAGCAGGTGGTGCGGGAGCTGGAGGCGCTGAACCCCACGCCCGTGTCCGTGAGGTCCCCGCTGCTGCTGGGCGAATGGCGCCTGCTCACGACGTTCAAACCGGGAATTGGGGAGACGGATTTTTGGAGCATCGAGTCCTGGCGCAAGTACATCTGGGAACAGGGGCCGTCCCCCGTCCAGACGCTGGTGCTGGGGAGCGGCAACACCTCCAACGTGTCGCAGGTGCTGCAGGACCCGACTGCAGAGGGCAACGTGTGGCAGAACGCGGTCCAGTTTGGGGGTGGGCTGCGCCTTGTCATCGAGGCAGCGCTCGAGGGCGTGCGAGACGACACCAGTTTCTTCTACCGCTTTGAGGGGGGCTTCGTGGAGCTGCCCTCCGGCGGGCGGCTGCCGTATCCAGTGCCTTTTGGGCTGCTGGAGCGCCTCCGCCCGGGGCAGACCAAGGGCTGGTTTGCAACGACGTATTTGGATGAAGATCTGCGTGTCTCTGTGGGGAATAAGGGCAGCGTGTTTGTGCTGCGGCGTATCCCCCCGCCCTGATCACGGTTGATTGCGCTCAGGTTCATTCCAGCGGGGAAAGTGTTGTTGTTCGTTCAGACGTGAGTAAATTTTTTCAAAGTACAGTGTGGCATCTGGCACACTGCAAGGTGGTGCGTCGCGAGGTTGGCGGTGGGGAGGGGTGTCAGGAAGGTTGTTGCCGTTCACAGTGTGTGCTGTGCATGTGGCCTTAATAGTGTTTTCGGGTGTGCACTTTGACCGGTACGTGCCCCACGGATGGCACGCCCTGGCACATATGCCACGGCATGCACAAGGTTTGCCCGGAGGTGTGAGCACACCATTTTTGACCGCTTGCATATATCTGTCATACTGTCTGACCCTCTTTGGGCAGGGGCAGGCAGCGCCAAGTTCAAAGCAAAGTTGTCTAGGACTGAAACTTTGGACAATCAGTGCGTCACTGGATGTGTTTTGGTGTTGGGCTGCAGGGCACATGCGCACGCAGCGGGACGAGGCACCAAACGTACCCGGGATCATCTCACCCTGTGAGATGATGGCAGGCAAAGCAGGTTACCCTTGCGACAGCCGGACCAGTGCGCCTCCATGGGTGTGGGGCAGACGTTGCCTTACTGCCCACACCGCACCGAGTAGGGTAGGGCAATAGTAGGTCAAGCAGCCACTGGCTGGTGTGCCACAGATGAGCCTGACCCTCTCTGAGCCTGGCCCTGCTGACCATATTGACCATCAGAGAGCCTCCAGGTAGTGGCCGCTGAGCCTTGGTGTGCACCGGTGCCGAGGGTCCAGACCCTATGCCTTGAGCTGGGTTTGGGCAGGGATGACGGTGCGCTTGTGGGCGACTGGTGGAATGGTCCTGCGCTAGTGCTGTTCGTCGACGGAGCCCATGACGGACTGCACTGGCGCATGGGTGGTTTTACCGAGCAGGTTCGGGTCCGGTCGGAAGTGGCTGAGCGATTGCGGTCCCAGAGCCAGCAGCTGGTGGAGCTCCACATTTCGGCATGGGGCGTACGGCTTGTGTCAAGGCTGGGGTATACGACGGTGACCTTGAGTAGTGATTCTGAGGTGGCAATCGCTGAGCTGCTCACGGTCCGAGCCAAGAGCGCGCTGAGCGCCCAGCAGAAGGTTTTGAGAGGGCTGGTGCGCACCCTTATGCTCTGGGGCCTCGTGGTCTGGGTCTTGTGGGTCCCCTCTGATTTTCAGCTGGTTGACCCCCTGGCTCCAAGGTCAGTTCACAAGGGATAAGATGCGGGCCGAGAGAATGGCTTGGCTCATTTATAAACTACTTTTACGGATACCTCGGTGGTGGAATTTAGAGGTGTCTAGTGTCTGGCACGGGGTACGTCTATCTAGCCAAGGCAGGCGTTGGTTACCACGCCGGGCGGTGGCTTTTATTTTTGTGTGCCTGCTACTGGGGGCACTTGCTCCGTGCCAGAGCCTTCGGGCCCTGCACACTTTTATTTCTTTTGGAACCCCCCCCCCCCCCTGTCTAAGCTACGCCCTTGTCCAAGCTACAGTAGGCGTAGGGACCGTATTAATTTGGTACCTAATTTTAATTCGGTACCAAATTTAGTGCAAGTCCAGGGTTTGACGAATTTGCCGGGTACATAGGGTCATGTACACATTTGTTGTGAGTGTTTGCCCACTTGAACCCACATAACTCTGATTTTGGGTGTATTTGTGCATTATATTCCCCCTTCTTGCACTAGCTCACCATGCAATCATCTCTTTTTGAACCCGGACGCCCGGTTATTTTCACACGTTCCACCGGTGAGCGTGTGGATGCCACAATGAAGGGACCATCGGAGAAGGGGGACCAGTTTGCGGTGTTGGAGTACATGAAGGCTGGGCAGGTGGTCACACACCCCTGTGCCCCCCTTCAAAAGATTGAGTTCTTCATTCGGTCCCCTTCCCCGGAACCAACCTCACCACCACCACCTTCGCCGGTTGCTGAAGTTCCGGCTGAACCGGAGGTGGTTGCGCAACCTTGTCCAAGGCCAAGGCACACCACAAAGGTCCCCCCCGGGGCTGCTGCAGCGGGGCAGCTCACAATGAAGGACTTCTTCATGCGCCCAGGATGATACTGAGCCCCCCACCAAGTACCGGTGCGTGGAGGCCACTGGCACCTCCTCGTCCACGGCCGTTTCCATGGACTGCACAAATGTGAAGTCCAAACGACGCCGCACGAGGACGGAGATCGCAGCCGCCCCCCTTCGTCGTGTTCGAAGTGCGCACGAAAAAGTGGAGATCATCAACTACGCCAAGCAACATGGGCTGCGCCGTGCAGCCAAAAAGTATCATGTGAAGTCCCCCAAGAACATCGGGGAATGGGAGGAGCAAGAGGACGAGTTGAAGAAGTTGGCCCACATGAAGGGTGGGCACCGGAAGAGTCCGCCAACCGGGTTGTGGTGCGCATCAACGGCCGCCACAAGAACAACATCACCGCCTTCTTGCACTTCGCGGTTCAATTGGAACACGGGCATGATGAGGACGGCGACCCGTGCATCAAATTCGGACGGGTGGTGAAGCTAAAACCCGTGTTAATTTGGAAGGGTGAACCCCAAGGTAAAATCAAAAAAGAAGTCACCGCTTTGAACCGGAAGATGCGGCGCATGGTGCAAACGGTCACCAAGAAAGGCAAGACCAATGAGGCTGCCATGCTATTTATTGTTAAGGAAACTTTACATCACTGCCCCAAATTGTACACCGTACATTCAAGCATGTGATAAAAAGATGGTCAATGGGGCATTCAAATCCTCTTTGGAAGAGAGCTATGCGGAGTGGGTAGAGGATAAATTGATGGGGAAAAAAAGGAAACATGGGCCCGTCCCCGTCCCTTCGCGGGAGGAGACCGCCACGTGGGTTTTGGAGGCATTTGATGCAATCACCGAGAATGATATTAAGGCCGCATGCCGTGCGGCCTACTTCCCCAAAGGGATAAAGTTGTCGGAGCTTGAGGATTTGACCTATTTTGGTAATTCTGATTCCGATTCAAGTTCTGATTCTGATTCTGATTCCGGGACGGATACCGATGCGGATGATTGCATTGAAGAGTCCTCTTCTTCGGATGATAATTCTAGTGACTCCGATGATGCTCCCACTGAAGTTGTTTGGGCTAAGGCTGCCCGAGGTGTGTGGGGAATGGCCCATGTCTTTGATGGGAAGTTGTACTTTACAAGAGACCACATGCAAGGCAATTTCATTCCCAAGAATTTGAAGTTGCCCGAGCCCAAACCAGCCCCTAAACCTCGGGCAAAGGCATCTTCAAAGGCATCTTCAAGTGGCAAACATGTGCAATTGTTCCGCATGGTGTGTCATCGCAAGAAGGGTTTCCAAGCCGAACATTTGTAGGCTTCTCATGCTTCATTGCTTGTGAGAACATGGGGTGAACCTGAATTTCCATGTTTCAATCGCTTTCTTGTGTTTGCATGCCTTTGGGAACATGGGTGGAGGTTGAGGTGCACTCATACTATGCGCTCATTTACGTGTGTGTCGGTAGTTGTATGTGTCGCGCGCAAGCTACGCCCGTGTCCAAGCTACAGTAGGCGTAGGGACCGTATTAATTTGGTACTTTGGCGTAGCTGAGACAAGGGGGGGGGGTAGTTGTTTGTTTGTAGGGCCCTGGCTGGAGAGAAGTACACTCAATCTGAGTTACATGATGGCTTGTTCAGTGTGTTTCCTCCCCCCTTGGCAAACCCTTGTTTTATACTCAAAACAATTGTTTGCCTGTCTGTCACGTGCGTTTTCCTTTTTGCCCCCCCTCCCCCCGACTAGGGATAAGGGGAAGGGGGATGTCATGCGCGGTATGGTGGGTGCATGTGGCTGGTTGTGTCACTCCAACAAGATTCATTGGGTGGTTGGGTCCCGGCGGTCCCGGAGACTATCCCGGCGAGGGCGACCCCTCCCCCCTACATAGGACGAGCAGGGCACGGCCAGCGTGTCTGCCCGCCCACCCCCCCACCCCACGGAGGGGCAGGGTTGTCGCTGCTTTGTATGGCTTTCACCTCCCCCACAGGGGGGGGGCGGACACAATCTTACTATCGTCTACGGGCCATGGCGTGTGTGTCACTCATCACACCTCATGCCCTGCGGGGCTGTGCGGTGCCTGTCACACCCAGTCTGAGTTACATAAAATGTATTGGCTTGTGCAGTGTGTTACCTCCTCCATTGGCAAACTCTAACACGGGGGAGGAGGGCTGGTAGTCAAGGCCCCTCTCTCCGTGGGTGGATAGGTTCCGGGAAGCCCTCCTTCAGGGGTGAGGCCCGGGGCTTGCGCGCGGATGACTTCCTTTGTCTTGGGGGCAGCGCTGGGTTGGAGCATAAGTTTCGGGAGGTCCTGGCGCCCACGCCTTGGAGACGGTGTCGCTGGCATGCTTTGCGGAGGGGTGGAAGCGGTGCGTGTTACGCTCGCCACCCCCAAATGCAGTTTTTCCTCTAGTGGGGCTGCTGGCACACCGTGGGTATGGCCCTGTGGTATGATCAGGGGGGGGGGAAAAATGCGGTCGCCGGGATTGGAAAAAAATGCGGAAAAATGCGGAAAAAATGCGGAAAATGCGAGAAAAAATGCGGCATAAAATGCGGTTTTGCTAAAATGCTATAGGACTCCCAAAACCCCTATGTTTATCAAGACGCATGTTGATCTGTTGACACCATCGCTCCATCAATGTGAAGACTACGGCCCCGGCTCAACATGCAAAGCGTGGTAGGGAAGTCTCACCCTTCTACTGTGGTTTAGGAGGAGGGGCGTTACACCCTCGGCAAGAAGCAGCAGAGCCCCAATACTGCCTCCACCCCATACCCCATTGAAGCAACCGGCTATTCGCCCCTCAATGGATAGCTTAACCGCCCGTAAGAATACAATGGCGGCTGCATCCAGCTTCAGCGACTTGTAGGAGGACAAGTTTGTATCCATGTCACTGAGGTTGCGTGGGTTGAGCACACGCAGCTGCTGGAAGAACTCAAGTTGTTCAGCCTCCTTCTCGAAGCGATTCTTCAACGCATTGAGCATCTCCTCCATCACACCAAACAATTTCCGGCGGATACTATCTGCGGACCTGGGCAACTTCTTCAACGCCTCCTCAATCCGCGGATGCAATATCTTCCGCTGCAGAGTATCCTCCCAATGGAACTGGACGTCCTTCATCTTGTCGTACACGAAGCAGGCCACTGGTCCATCGGATTGCGCCAAGTTGATGGCAGCCATGAGCACGGAAGTGTGATCTGTGATGAAAGCCAACCGCACGACACAATTCACTCCTTGCTTCGTGATGCAATCGTGAATCTCATGCATAAGGGACAAATTCTCCTCGTTGCGCTTCGTCTTTCCAGCATCCAGAACCACAAAGTCCTTCCACGCCTCCCAATTTTCACAATACCAATCAGCACCATCTCGCCACGATGTCCATCTCGTATCTCCAATATTGGGAGGGACCGTCTCCAAGCCAGAGCGCTCTCGCCAGCGGCGTCGGCGGGCAGAATGCATTGGTACTTTAACCAGAGAAGATGAGCGATAAAGAAGATTGATCATGGAGAACACGTCGTGCTTCCGGAGGATGTCACCAATGCCAGCTAGCTTGTGACTCCAACACAAAAACCACCGGGCGTTCCTCCAAACATGCTGCAACACGTGCTTTGCAGCGGCGACCACGGTGCTTCCCTCGTCGGAAATGACAAAGTTGATGCGGTCTGGATGAATCTGCGCAGTGGCTAAGGAGCTCAGAAGGGCACCCGCGATCTCTTTGTGCTCCACACCCCGCTGCGGACCCTTGCCCTCGAGGAAAGCAACGTCGATGCAGAACTTCAACCGGCCTCCAACATGGGCAATAATTGCAAGAACGGGCACCCCGCGTTCATCTGTCCACTCATCAAAAAGTAGTGTGGTGTTGCGGTCGGCAGTCTTCTTGTGAATTGCTCCTCGGTGCCCGTCAAGCACACGCTGGCCGTTGACTTTGGGGAAGTCAGAGCTGCCTTGCGGCAAGCAACCGGCAATGGTGGTGTACTTCTGCAACCAAGCACGCACAAGGGGGTGATCCAGCTTGTCCAACGGGATGCCGGCACCGGCGAAGGCAAAGACCGTATCATCAGCGGCCTTGTTCTTGTCGTTGCATGACGCCACAACGGATTGTAGGCTGGGCTGCCTCATTGCGGCTTTATGAGGTAGAGCATCTGCCTCTGCCTCTAGGCGGCGCTCGACCCGTGCCTTCTCCCTCTTCTGCATAGTCTCAACGGCCACCTGGTGCTTTTTGGAGTCCAAATGACATTGGACTGTGCTCTTCGTTGTGTGGCTCACGGGGCATCCACACGCATCGCACCATAGTACTTCAATACCAAGATCATTGGTGCGGAGACTCAGGGGATGGCCAGGGAATTGTTCCTTCCGCTTCCCAGGGCCCATGGTGCAATACTTTGCGCCGGCACCACCTCTCCCCTTACCACGTACTTTGCGGCGGGGTGGGCTATTTCCATCATCAGATGTGGGCTCAGAAGGAGGGCAATGGGAGGGCATAGCATGTGACATGTCTAAGGGAAAAGGAGCCATGTAACAAACAAAAGTGGCGGTGTTGGGAAGGTATGCAAACACTGACTTGACTACAAAACTACCCTTTAGTTGAACTACACAATGCCACTTGAATGTATCCTCTTGAACATTACACTAAGGGACCTGCCCAGAAAATGCGAAAAAAAATGCGGAAAATGCGAAAAAATGCGAATCGCATTTCCCCCCCCCCCCTGCATACCACAGGGCCATACCCACGGTGTGCCACCAGCCCCACTAGAGGAAAAACTGCATTTGGGGGTGGCGAGCGTAACACGCACCGCTTCCACCCCTCCGCAAAGCATGCCAGCGACACCGTCTCCAAGGCGTGGGCGCCAGGACCTCCCGAAACTTATGCTCCAACCCAGCGCTGCCCCCAAGACAAAGGAAGTCATCCGCGCGCAAGCCCCGGGCCTCACCCCTGAAGGAGGGCTTCCCGGAACCTATCCACCCACGGAGAGAGGGGCCTTGACTACCAGCCCTCCTCCCCCGTGTTAGAGTTTGCCAATGGAGGAGGTAACACACTGCACAAGCCAATACATTTTATGTAACTCAGACTGGGTGTGACAGGCACCGCACAGCCCCGCAGGGCATGAGGTGTGATGAGTGACACACACGCCATGGCCCGTAGACGATAGTAAGATTGTGTCCGCCCCCCCCCTGTGGGGGAGGTGAAAGCCATACAAAGCAGCGACAACCCTGCCCCTCCGTGGGGTGGGGGGTGGGCGGGCAGACACGCTGGCCGTGCCCTGCTCGTCCTATGTAGGGGGGAGGGGTCGCCCTCGCCGGGATAGTCTCCGGGACCGCCGGGACCCAACCACCCAATGAATCTTGTTGGAGTGACACAACCAGCCACATGCACCCACCATACCGCGCATGACATCCCCCTTCCCCTTATCCCTAGTCGGGGGGAGGGGGGGCAAAAAGGAAAACGCACGTGACAGACAGGCAAACAATTGTTTTGAGTATAAAACAAGGGTTTGCCAAGGGGGGAGGAAACACACTGAACAAGCCATCATGTAACTCAGATTGAGTGTACTTCTCTCCAGCCAGGGCCCTACAAACAAACAACTACCCCCCCCCCTTGTCTCAGCTACGCCAAAGTACCAAATTAATACGGTCCCTACGCCTATTGTAGCTTGGACACGGGCGTAGCTTGCGCGCGACACATACAACTACCGACACACACGTAAATGAGCGCATAGTATGAGTGCACCTCAACCTCCACCCATGTTCCCAAAGGGCATGCAAACACAAGAAAGCGATTGAAACATGGAAATTCAGGTTCACCCCATGTTCTCACAAGCAATGAAGCATGAGAAGCCTACAAATGTTCGGCTTGGAAACCCTTCTTGCGATGACCAGACCGCATCAACTTTGTCATTTCCGACGAGGGAAGCACCGTGGTCGCCGCTGCAAAGCACGTGTTGCAGCATGTTTGGAGGAACGCCCGGTGGTTTTTGTGTTGGAGTCACAAGCTAGCTGGCATTGGTGACATCCTCCGGAAGCACGACGTGTTCTCCATGATCAATCTTCTTTATCGCTCATCTTCTCTGGTTAAAGTACCAATGCATTCTGCCCGCCGACGCCGCTGGCGAGAGCGCTCTGGCTTGGAGACGGTCCCTCCCAATATTGGAGATACGAGATGGACATCGTGGCGAGATGGTGCTGATTGGTATTGTGAAAATTGGGAGGCGTGGAAGGACTTTGTGGTTCTGGATGCTGGAAAGACGAAGCGCAACGAGGAGAATTTGTCCCTTATGCATGAGATTCACGATTGCATCACGAAGCAAGGAGTGAATTGTGTCGTGCGGTTGGCTTTCATCACAGATCACACTTCCGTGCTCATGGCTGCCATCAACTTGGCGCAATCCGATGGACCAGTGGCCTGCTTCGTGTACGACAAGATGAAGGACGTCCAGTTCCATTGGGAGGATACTCTGCAGCGGAAGATATTGCATCCGCGGATTGAGGAGGCGTTGAAGAAGTTGCCCAGGTCCGCAGATAGTATCCGCCGGAAATTGTTTGGTGTGATGGAGGAGATGCTCAATGCGTTGAAGAATCGCTTCGAGAAGGAGGCTGAACAACTTGAGTTCTTCCAGCAGCTGCGTGTGCTCAACCCACGCAACCTCAGTGACATGGATACAAACTTGTCCTCCTACAAGTCGCTGAAGCTGGATGCAGCCGCCATTGTATTCTTACGGGCGGTTAAGCTATCCATTGAGGGGCGAATAGCCGGTTGCTTCAATGGGGTATGGGGTGGAGGCAGTATTGGGGCTCTGCTGCTTCTTGCCGAGGGTGTAACGCCCCTCCTCCTAAACCACAGTAGAAGGGTGAGACTTCCCTACCACGCTTTGCATGTTGAGCCGGGGCCGTAGTCTTCACATTGATGGAGCGATGGTGTCAACAGATCAACATGCGTCTTGATAAACATAGGGGTTTTGGGAGTCCTATAGCATTTTAGCAAAACCGCATTTTATGCCGCATTTTTTCTCGCATTTTCCGCATTTTTTCCGCATTTTTCCGCATTTTTTTCCAATCCCGGCGACCGCATTTTTCCCCCCCCCCTGGGTATGCGACCGCACGTTCTAGGCCGTCGTCAGGCCTCTTCGCCTGCCTGACGGCCTTGGGGCCTTGGGGGGGGGGGCGAGTCTTCTCACACCTGGAGGTTTGGGCTCCCAATTTGTTCGCAGCTGAAGCGGAGCCCCCACTCCCGGCTGCTTTCCACCCCCAGAGTGGCCGGCCTTCCTCTTGGACCCCCTCCTACGTCAGCGGCTTGGGGGCAGGGGGGGGGGGGTACTGACTCCTGTCGAGAACGGGGGGGTGGCTGCAAGAGCCGCTCGTAAGCCAGCCACTCCCCCCCCCTCCCCCGGGGTCAGGGTTGGGATCAGAGTCAGAGGGCACCAGGGCACTCTGGTCATCCTTGGGTATGGTACCCATGGACAGTGATGAACTGACAGGGGAAGCATCCGGGGAGCCAGCGCTACGTGAAATGGGACCATACTCCTCAAGCAGTACAGAAAGTGAGGAAATGAGGACAGGACACACACACCAGGGAGTGCCGTTGAGTGAACTGTCAGCAGCGGACACACTGTCCTTCAGCACGGATGTGAGTGACACCAGGCGGCAGCGCAAGAAGCGAAGGCCCAGGAAACGCAGGAACCCAGGACAGGGTCGATAATGACAGAGCCAGAAGCCCTTGCACAATGGTGCGGACATTTCACAGGTTCCAAGCACAACAATGCATGTCTGAAATCTGTGTTCTGACGCAGAGTTTTTCAACACACGAGCTGCGTTTTGTCGCAGCGAGCAGCAGCACACAAAGGAGACCTCCAAGCAGCTGAACGCCGCGTCCTGTCGCGGACAGGCACCCAGGCGTTATGCCGTCTGGTAGGACACAGCAGGAGAAGGGATCACATCAGCAGCGGTATGGCCCATACACACACATCCAGCCAACCCCAAAGAAGGTCAAGCCTCAGCGAGAACGCCAGCGTTTCAAAGTGCAAGCACTGAGTCAGCTGGACGCCATTGCGAATGAAGGACTGCAAGCAGTTGAAGCAGAGCTGACCACAATGGCTTGGGCCCGCAACCAGCAGATCTGGCTCCGACTGGACCAACCACATGACACCAGGATGCACTGTGAGATTGTGGACAACCATGGGGAACCATTGCTGATGAGCAATCAGGAGCTCTACTCGGTGATGGTCCAGATCAACTGGACCCTGAAGTCTCAGGCTCTGGCGAACA
The DNA here is from genome assembly GCA_964036045.1 of Eutreptiella sp. 'Long Island Sound 2002'. Lineage (NCBI taxonomy): Eukaryota > Euglenozoa > Euglenophyceae > Eutreptiales > Eutreptiaceae > Eutreptiella > Eutreptiella sp. 'Long Island Sound 2002'. Next base: position 44,981,631 of record OZ038389.1, on the reverse strand, counting down.
TGCAGGTCCAGTGGCGACCCAAAAGTGCAGGCAAGTGGCACCCGTTCCAGTGGGAGGCGATCCTCCACTGTCCGACGGCAGAGGGACACAGAGCGGTGCCCTCCTCGGTGAGCAGAACTGGAGATTGCATGCATGTGTGGCTGGCAGGCCGAGCGGACCTCTTGCGGCTGTTCCAAAGAACGCTCTTCAGGCAGGCGGACCCGGTACCCGGGGACGCAGTGCGGTTCCTCTACACGCTGCTGAACACACCCACATGTGAAAGAAGATACGCATGACAGGGGGTGACACACAGGAGAAAAAGATTGGAGCGCATGGTGCAGATACCCAACCGTCGTGGCCCAGTGGATACACCACACCTCTTCTGTCCTGTAGAGGATGGTTCGAACCCCGGGGGAGATAGAGATGCACCGAACGACCCGGACCCCCCTTTTTTTTGGGCCAGAGGGAGAGAGAGAGAGAAAGAGAGAGACAGAGGGTACAGCACAGTGGGAAAGGAACAGAGAGGAGCAACAGGAGAGAGAGAGAGAGCAGGAGAGAGCAAGAGAGATTGGGAGGGAGAGAGTAGGAGAGAGACCCTCAGAGCAAGAGACGGGGGCTAACCGGCGCAAAGGGAGGGTGGTGGGTTTGAGCTGACCAGGGTGTATGGGCGCCAAGACAGCACGGAACAGTCAAGTGATGAAAAAACAGGGCGCCGTAGCGCCCCTGAGCCACAGGCTCGACACGTCGTCACGTGTTGAAAAGCCGAAGCATGACTGGGGCTGCGAGAGTGCGGCCCACGTGAGGCAGTTGGAAGCCAGTGGGCAAGGACAAGTGGACAGCATGCGCATGAAGGGTGTCGAGCGAAAAAGGTAGGCGCCACACACGGTACAGCAATGATCTGTTGAGATACCTGACAGCAGGAGCACAAGCTGAAATGTTGAGACGCCTCTGCACCAACACAGGCGCCTTTGCGCCCCTGAGGCACGACTACGACACGTCCTTACGTGCCAGGGAATGAGTGCAAGGCAGGTGCACGACCTGCAGGGCAAGGGTTAGAGTCTAACCGGCACTGTGGGTGGGTGGTGGGTGCGAGCTGACCTCACTGTTCAGAGGAGCAGCGCCAATGCACAGTCAGCAACCACCTGGTGTGGTACAGAACTGGTCTACGCTGCAGTGCAGCAAGCATGACATTGAACAATGTGGTTATGACCATGCGCCTGTGACACGGGGGCGTATGCGAACCTAGTTTCCGTTGCCTCATGGCCCCCGTGACCTTGTGACCCAGCCAGAGCTCTGGTCGGGGGAGGGGATAATGGCTCTGAGGGGGACCCCCTCTTCCTGGAGATTTTAAAGGCGTGCACCCCCCACTGGGAGCACTTGTCGTCTGACTCTTTTTGTTGATCTTCGACACGGTGGAGTTTTTTCGCCTCCAGTCTGCGGTGCCGGTTTTGGTTGGCGCCATGGGTCGACTAGAGCGGGAGGATTGGAGGGGACTGCTCCATGTTGCAACGTCCCCCACCCCTCGGGCGGGTAAGGTGAATCCTGAGATCCTAAACAATGGGCTTGGACCGGTGGGCAGCCACGTCATTCCACAGGATACATGGGATGAGGCGGTTCCGGCGGATTTTTGTGGGGGTGGGCTGCGGGTTTTTCACGTGAAGCAGCCCTTGGGAGGATGCACGGGGTAATAGGCCTCGGCATAGGTGTCGGGGGAGGTTGCTGCATTTGCGACCGTCCTCAAGAGGGTGTGGTTGCTCTATGATTTCCCTAGTGACCCCCCCCCCCCACACCTGCTGGCCTTTCATCATTCCAAAGACGTCGGAAAAGGTATCGCTCATGCTCAGCTGTGTTAAACAGAATGGCATGGATGGATGTACCCCACCCCGGTTTTGGTGGCGGTCGTGGGAGCAGTTAAGTAAGCTGCTCATCACATTTTTCCGAGGGGTTCCATTGTATGGAACCCACATCAATTTAAAAAATGCCTTGTGGAGTTTTGTTTTGCCTGAGTCTGCAAGAACCCTATTCCGGCTGCGGTCGGGTCCCAGTGGCAAGGTGGTGGGGTTGGATGGATGGAAATATAGCCCTTATATTTGCCGAAGGGCTGTGGCGCAGTTGGTCGAGGTTGTCGTCCCCCCCGATATTTTGTTGGTGCACTACCTGAATGATTTTCTGCTGGTGCAACACGATAGGCAGAACTTGAAAAAGCATACGGGGGGGGGGGCGTTGGAGGAGGGGGGGGGTTTATCGTGAGTCCTAAGAGCGTCGTGGACCCGTCTACCCAGTTTGTGTTCCTGGGGAAATGGATTGACCTCCTGAACAGAGTTGTCTGGTCACATGAGGTGGCCCATTTGTGGCGTGGATTCGGCTGGCGGTATGGTGTTCACCTAGCCTGAGTTACATGAAATGTATTGGCTTGTGCAGCGTGTTTCTTGCCCCCTTGGCAAACCCGTGTTTTATACTTAAAACAATTGTTTGCCTTTCTTTAACCGGCAGTTCTGTCCGCCCAATCCCCCACCCGCGGGAGGGTTCCGACTAGGGATAGGGGGAAGGGGGATGTCATGCCCCGGTATGGTGGGTGCATGTGGCTAGTTTTGTCGCTCCTGCGAGATTCATTGGGTGGTTGGGTCCCGGGGGTTCCGGAGACCATCCCGGCGAGGACGACCCCCCCCCCCTACACAGGACGAGCAAGGCACGGCCACCCCACGGAGGGGCAGGGTCGTCGCTGCTTTGTATGAGAAAGTAGCATGTGTTTGGCTCTTCTTTGCAGCCTGGTCATGATGGATGTCTTTCATTTTGTCCGTAAGATGAGGACCATCCAGAGCGCACCAGGAAACAACAGCAACCATTCCAGAGTGCACCAGCAAATAACAGCAACCATCCAGAGCCCACCACGAAACAGTAGGAGCCATGCAGAGCCCACCAGGAAATAACAGCCACCATCTCGAGCCCACCAGGAAATGACAGGGATCGTCCGCAGCCTACGAAGAAGTAACGAAGAAGCAACAGTGTGTTTGAAGCTTCAGGATTCACGGAGGTGGCGAAAATTTCCCCCTGGCGACATTATTCCCGTTTAATTTCTCCCCTGGCTAATGCCCCCCTCCCCCTGTGTGTAAATGGATCAGGGCACACATAGCCCCCATCAATGTCTCCAGTCTACACAGTGGGTCCGATCACACGTGGGTATGGAGCGGAGTAAGGGAGCGGATCGCAGGGCGACATGCAGGGCAGCCCAATTACAAGTGTGTTGGCTGAGCCACAGGTGACTGAAATCTGGGCACAGTTGGGGAAGAGATGGCAGATAATAGCGCTGATGACAAGAAGTTCAGCATGAGCATTTCTATTCTTTATTCCCACTACTCCCAAGCAGAGAGCTTTTGATCCTAATAGATAACAGACCAGTGAATACCCTGTTCTGATTTTCTGAGGGGGTCTGTGGACCAACTCAGGTTGCTCGGGTGTTTGGGTGGCGATGGGCGGTGGGCGGCTTAAGGGCGCGGAGGAACGACCAGGGCATTGTTTTGGGTCTTTTAACAAACACACGTCAGTGGGTGTTGCTGTTGAAGAGTCTATTCATCATGCATGTCCGCACCCATGGTGAGCATCAAACCCATAGCCCGAGACCCTCATGGCTTCCGGAGCCTTGATTTCTGCTGTCTGCAAACCTTTCTCCACAGCCCTTCTCCATGGCGGGCCCTGTGCCCCTGCCGGAGTATGAGACGTCAGAGCAGCAGGTGGAGGATGCCTGGTTTGAGCGGCTACAGGCCGTCCCGATCCTGAGCTCTTTGCACATTCGCACATTGGTCGCCGAGGCGGCCTCCTACGAGCCTCAGATCCGGGGTGTGGTGCGTGCAGTAGAGCGGGCCTTGCGGGCCCGCACCGACAGTGACAGCAGGTTCAGCGTGCTCAGACTCATGGACGCCATCTGCCGAACGCACCCGCGACGCTGGGCCGAGGCTTTTTCGGTCGATATTGTGAAGACGTTCTGCAAAGCTTTTGAGTCGTGCCAAACGGTGGATGGCGATGAAGAAGCAACGTACCTGAAGCTACTGCAGCTCTGGGCACGAGAGCGCGTCATATCTACAGAGAAGATTCGGGTTGTTTGCACAGGGCGGCGGTGTGGAGACAAAGGGCAGGGGTTTTTGTCTTCGTGCCAGAGTTGCGCACCCAGTTTTACGGCGGACCGCAACATACAGGGGGGGGGGGGATTTCGCGCAGTTGAAGAGGCATGGTTTCATATGACAACATGGCTTGGCAGGGGGGTGATGGTAGTGCTCCTGAATCTCAGTCTGACCAGGGTGCGGTTGCCGGCAGTTGATCTGTCAGTTCGTTGCCAGAGTTCCTAGCCAAGAGGGGAAAGGGCTTGCATCAGGTACAGTCATGTGCAGCAGTCCCTTCCAGTCCTGGGCAGTTTGTGACTGCTTTGACAGGCCATCTCAACACGTTTGCAAATGGGACTGAAGCAGCGCAAACAGGCGATGTTAGGCAACACGCGGCCCAGCGCCTGCATGGCCCGCAGAGTACTGGATCAACATGTGCAATTCTTGGACTCACTCACAAGACCATTTCAGGGTCCAGGCACTGCGAAACTCAGGTGCTCTATCCCCAAAGCACAGCCACAGTTATTGCCCCTGCTGCCTTGGCTTCCGCCCTACCCGCTCCTAACGAGGTCAAGTGGCTCACGTGCCATGACACACGACGCCTGGACCAGAGCTCAAAACTTGAGAGATGGGTCAGAGATGATGCCAACGAGCCAATGAGGGAACCACATGTGCCAAGCGTCAGATTGAACAGTAACGTTTTGATGACGTACTTGCAACGACAGAAGGTGGGAATGGGCCAAAAACTCTGAATTCAGGGAAGGGTGTGGGTGCACTGATGTGGAAAGCATGTTGGAACGTGGAAATGTTTTTACGTGTGGGAGTATTTATGGGTGCACCACGGGGATGCATTGAAACGGGGCGTAATCACCCCCCAACCACCCACATTTCTGTGGTCCGAGCTTGTGTCCCAGCCGCGCTCTCCCCAACTGCCCTCCCCAACAGCATTTGTAACCGACAGTAACCGCTCCGAACCGCTTTTCCAACACCCCATCGCCCTGACATCCCCTCCTCCTTCCAATGCATCCCTGCCCCAGTGCATGCCCCGGGGTGTATCCTGAGAATTGCAAAGGGAGGTTCGGGTCATCCTAAGTTGGCACCATCTGCGCCCGGAAATGTTCAGGACAGCTGAATATCACTGGAGAGCCCCCACACCCCCCTTCAGACAAAGCAGTCCCCCCCGGATGTTCCACACGGTAACAAAGCAGCATATATGAAACATTACCCCCTTTGCCCAGCAGGCTCGATTGCAATCCCTCGCTCCGATTGCGGGGCAACGCCATCGCACGGGCACGGGCATACCACCCTTCATCCGGACCTTCTCCTCAGGGAACCGCCTCTTAAGGGTCACCAAAAGGAGTGGAGGGAGATCAGCACCGCAGCATCTGCGAATGCCCCGCCACCCCACCCCACGCACACGTGCACACTCCCCTCACGGTTCCACGGAGACAACGCCGGGCAATGCAGCGCACCGGTGCTGTGTCACGCTTGGTAGACCCCGGTCTGCCACAATCTCCACATCAGGTATTGGAGAGAGCGCCCTCAGAACGGCACGGCCTGGGACTGACTGAACGCTCGTGCCAGCGCTGGCAGGCAGAAGCTGCAATGGCAAAAGATGTGAGCAGCGGAACACTTCCGGTCCCTCCCACAGAACTGTACCCCCCCCCCCCCCATCCGCCCTTTATTCCCAACACATCCGACCCAAGCCAACACAAGCAGGTCATACAAAGAGATTGCGCTGGACACCAGTTGTACCAGCCTTCAGGGAGCCCCCCCCCCCCCCCCTCCCCCAAGATGCCACATCAGCGGTGGAGAGCACTCTCAAAATTTTCTGGTCTGGCAATGACTGAATGTGAAGCCTGTCAGCCCCAGCAAGAGAATGGACGCCGCGGGGGCAGAATGCTGCAATTGTGAGCAGTGGGACAGATATTCCACCATCACGCACACAACTGCCCCCCGCTCATCCCCATCGCCCCACATACAATGAGCTTGAGGGCCCGGCTCCAAGAACCCAACCGGCAAATTACTGCGTCTTTGTGACCCCCCCTGAGTGAGCCGCTGCGGTGGGCAGCAAGGCAACACAATGCACAGAGAGAGAGCTGTGGCGATGACCATATGCCCGTGACACAGAGGTATCTGCGACCTCTGTATCCGTTGCTTCGTGGCCGAGTGAGGCATACTCTTTCAGCCTTTATGGCGCCCCCCCCCCCCCCCCCGAGTGGAACAGTGTTTCTGACCAGAGCACTGTCTCTTTTGCTTCATCTGCCAGCACTGAAGTATCGGTTCCCAGAAAACGATTACGACTCCGATTATTAATGTATCCAACCGGCCTATCGACAGCAACACGACACACAGACTGGGACAACCACAGCAATCGAGAGCCAAAGGACTGTTCGATTACGGTGACTGAGATTGGCAGGACAGACAGTACATAGTATGCAGATGTCATTACCGCCGATCTATCACATTATCTTTCAGGTTGCACTTCCGTTGTTGACGGTAGATGTGCGTGCTTAGTGACGGGTGAATCTATGGTATCTCATCGAGATTTGTTCATAGCATATCCCTTGAAGATCAGAACCGATGCAGTGTGAATGATGATTGCGCCCGGGTGGACACAGTCCAGGCTACTTTGGACAAGAATGGAACTGAGATGGCGATGAAGGCCATATGAGGGCGGGCGCGGCTGGAGCTTCGTGGCGGGTCAACACGTGACCTTTGGAGCCCCCCACCCCCCCTCCGCCCCCTGAGTGACACCAACTGCCAGGGGCTTCAACAGCTCAGGCCTTGAGGAAGCAGGGGTCAGCCCCACAGTACCGTCCTCAGTACACCAGCGGCTTGGACCTTCTTAGACAGAAGCCCTCCCCTGACCCCCCCCCCCCGTCCCGACCATCTTCGCATCCCCCGCGTCCCCCTGCCTCCGACCCCTGCCCCATGGCCACAGCGCGCAGCAGAAGCGGCCCCGCAGGCGCGCAGACGCGGACCAGCCCCCGGGTCTGGGGACCCCTGGGCCCGGGCGGACCCCCCGTGAGCCGATGGACTCGCCCTACACCCCCGGCAGCCCGCACGTGGGGACGCCCGGCTGGACCCCTGGCAATACCCCCAATCCCAATGCAGCGCAGGCGTTCGCAGGTGTGCCCCGACTGCTGCTGTCCGAGGCGCCCGGCAGTGCGTGTCCTTGAACAGAGCGATTAGAGGACCGCCACCCACTTACTCAACCTTTATGGCAAACCTCCGCTCCGCCGCTTCGATTTCTTGCGGTGTTATCGCTTGTCAGGGGCATGCGGGCAGTCAGAACTGGGGGGCCTGCATCCCCGACAGATGACGCCACATGGGAGGGAGGCAGGGTGGGAGGACGATGAGGAGGCAGACAAGGAGCACGAGGAACAGGCTGGGGGGGGTTTCGGATCCCCAGCTTCAGTTCCGACTGGTGGCATAGTGGGATTGAGCCAGACACCGCTTCCCTGTCTCCTCCCGAGACCTCAAAACAGGAGTTGCTTGCGGCCAGCCCTCCCCATCTCCCCAGCTGGGCGTCCAGGGCAACCACGGTCCTATGGGTTTATTGTCAACAAACTGGGGGCAGGCCTCAGGGTTGGGAGGTGATGAGGCCAGGACTGTGGGCAATGGGCTACTGTAATCAGTGCCTATTGAATGGAGGTATATGAATACCTCTTCAGGGTTGTGCTGGGCCATGGGAGTGGGGGTAAGAAGCACCCTAACGGAGCGCCTGCCAAGCTGTTGGTCACCACCGGCCAACCGATGGCGGTCACATTCATCGGTTGGCGACGAGCGCCGGCACCTGATTGCCCAATCCACTCATCCATCCATCCACGATCCAAGGGGGGTGCCCAGCAGGGCTGCCCTGAATAAGTCTTTTTTTTGTTAAGGACAGCCCTGAAGGACAGCCCCTAGGGACCACCAACCGCCAGCGGCTGCCCGCCGCCAATCACCAACCGCCAACAACCTCCAAAAGCCGCCAACCGCCGACCATTGTTCAATATTGCCACCAACCGCCGCCAATCGCCAACCATTGTTCACTATTGCTTCTGTGGTCTTGTGCCTTGCCCATGTCTTGACCATGAAGCAGAGAGCGTCCCCGTGAAGGTTCGTTTCTGTTGGCGTTACGAGCCCTCTTTTCTGACACCCCTTCCTGAGTGTCCCCATGCATGCATCCATCCATCCACGTCCCCTCTGTGGGCACACCTTTTTGTGGCATGTCTCTTGTGCAGGCTGCCATGTCAGAACCCACAGCCTTTGCCTCCGCGCTGCCATCGGAAAGTCCGCTTTACTCACAAGGCTTTGGTTGTCAAGGAGGAGGGTCAAGCCCCTCACCCCCGCCGACAGACATTCCACTCTGACCCCCACCTACCCCCCTCCCAGACAGCACTCACTACAGTGGCAGCCAATGGTGTTCTCACTTGTTCTATTGTGCCATCAACAGGCAAAATGCCATGATTAGCTGTGTACATAGCCTTCCATTGATTTCAAAATGTTGTGGTTTGAATCGTGATGAATTCACCCAGAGCTGACTTCAGCCAACACGTAGGTGTGGCACAGGACATACAGAACACATGGCACAACAACCCCTGTGGAGTGCGGTGCACCTATTCCACAATCAATGCACTTTCTGCTGCTTGCAGTAGAGCTGAATCAAGCATATTTAAACATATCTAAACCTTCAAGAAACGGAGCATGCAACAGCACAGGTGGCGATGCATCCTTTCAATGCACAAAAAAAAAATCAGTTCACTATCCTGTTGTATTGTAGCATTACGGCAGCATGATGACTCTCACACTTCATGTTCTGTTGTTGTTCATCCCTGAACCCTTTTCAATGATGAGAAGTGGCGTTCAATGTCACATGACGTGGCAGGCAATATCAAAAATATCCCAACGAGATATGTTTTCAGAGAGAAGTCTCCCTACCTCGCTAGACCCTTTTTCCCAAATTTACAACTTTTGAAACTCTTCCAACTTCGTTATCTTAAATAAAACTGTCATTTTGGGCCTTGGTACAATGGGTCCGTGGGGACGGGGCCTGTCATGGGAGGTGGGGAATGTTGACTTCGTGCCAACAAGAATGTTTGGCATTGGCAGTGAAAACCCTGCTGTTTCCCTTGTTGACGGGCCTCCCACCAGCTCCGAGCTGGTTTTAGCACGTTTGTGCGGATCCATACAGTAGTTGCATTTGTTGCTTTGTCAAAAATTCCGTACACATGCCTGCCAAAGCCATTGTCGCACACAGGTGGCAACAAATTACTTCACGTACAAACACTGAATGCACCTATGCATCAACTACCCAGGGTACATGCACTTTTGACTACTCAACATGCATGTAAATTGAAGAGTGAGTGTATATGCACGCAGTGCATGTCCAGAATGTTGCTTCAAAATTGCCAATTGCTGTGTATGCACCACCCCGCTCCCCCCTTCCTTTTTCAGCCCTGCCCCTTCCAAAATGGCTCCGATAACACAGAAGGCCCGTACAGTTGTCCATTGTCGTCAGCCCTTCACATGCTATAGTGTGTCGCATGGTGCGCATGGTGTGTGCGCAGACTTGCTACAGACGTTCCACTCTCTCCCACAAAACTGCACCCCCTCCCCCCCAACACACACGCACATCTTCAATGCACACCACCCCACAACTGACCTCGACCAACAGGCATCTTATACAAGGACATGACGCCGGTTGTCCTACACAGTGACCAACTTGGGGTAGATCCAATGAGCTTGTCCCCTTTTGGCTCAGTAAATGGGTCGTTTAAGATGTTTGTTCCCCTCATCCTTCTCCATGTGGGACCTTCACGAGGGCCCGGCCCACAATTTCTTTCAGCGCCTGTGCCAACTACCATGATTTTAGGACGGACCCCAGCATATGCGGACGAAGACGACTCTGATGTGGAAATCATCGAGGTCAAGCCCCGACGGAAGGTGTTATTTGCACACTTCAGTTCTTGTGCAACATTGTGCCACTGTATTGCCAAGATATTTTTGCACTGCGGCATTGGTGTACCGCTGCACTGTTGCACTGTTGCACAACAGCATTTCGCGAATGTTTTGTGGCTTTTCATCTTCTATTCTGCTATTCATTACTTTTTGTCTATGGCTTTGCACAGATGACACTCACCCAGAAACCTTGTCTACGCTTGCACAACTACCTGCAAACAGTTTCTCCTGCGGCCCCAGCCCCCTCTCCAAACCAAATCGCTTCCGCAATTTCGGTAGACAACAGTTGTTGCAGTTTGATTTGCTTACCTCTGCGAATGGTTTTGCTGAAAAGAAAAACGACCGCAAAAGCCGACACTTGGGTCGACAGATTTACCAAAAGAGCCCTGGCGAGTCACTGCACAGTGCACACACAAAACACGGTGTAAGGGTTTTGGGCAGAATTCCCAAACCCCAAACACATGGGAACTACAAAGTATGCCATGGAAATCCCTTGTTCGTTGGAACGCACACACACAACTCAAACATTGCCGCAGTGCGGACAGAGCTGTAGAGAGGTGCTGTATGGTAGCGAACGTTGAACGTGAATTGTTGAATTAATTTGGGCGTCACACACACCGTCACAGACACACAGACACACACACACACACACACACACACAGATGTGCGGGGGCATCTGCACAACATCTCTCAGGCACAACGCTCAGCGGATTTCATGGATATCAATGCCCCACCGACCAGCCCCTCCCCCTCACATCCGCTCGCTTCAATTTTGGATGCCCTGGGGCTCGGCCCTCTCCAGCCCAAGGACATCACTCCAACTCAAATCCTGCAGTTGAAGGAGCTGCTGTATGCCTTTGAGCAGGAGACATCATCCTCTGCAGAGGTATGCCCTCATTCCTCCTCCGCTGGGTGGGAAGCAGTGAGTGTGTGAGTGAAGGAGTGTGTGGGTGTGAGTATGTGAGCAAGCAGTTTACGCTTGGCTCAACAACAGTCCACCACCGTCCGTGTGTGTGTGTGTGTGTGTGTGTGTGTATGTGTGTGTGTGTGTGTGTGTGTGTGCGTGCGTGCGTGCGTGCATGTGCACGCTGGCTGGCCACGGGCAGCCTTCCTTCATTTTTTCCCTCAACTGTTATGCTGCTTCAGCTCGGCGCATAGCCATCTCCTATGTCATAATAATGCTATTCTGACTGGCACTTGGGTTGCAGCCTGATGATATTTACAATAGTGTGTGTGTTTGTGTGTGTGAATTCGTGTAATGCAACGGAGCTTCTGTTTTGTGTGCTGCTTTGCTGGCACTCCCACTGCCCCAGCGTCCCTCCGTTGCTGGCCGATGGGGGCACAGGGCATCGGCAGCCAAGTATATATCCCCTCCCCTTGTGTAAAGAGCGCCTCGCCCAACCAGCATCATGTGCTGCTTCCGCAATTTTTGGACCCAGGGACATTTGCGGTCCCATTTCTTGGATAGAAAAGCAATAGGTGTATTTGCTGTGCTTTGGCAATGGTTCGCTGGTGGGGAATGTGGTTTGCCAGTGTGCATGTTTGGACTGTCCGAAGGGGATGGGGTACGTGGGGCACCAATCCCACGGGGGCCGATCCTGGTCAGGACCCGACCCCAAAATGGTTGTACAGATCAATGGGTTTTGTGGGCGCCAGAGGCGCCGGAGATTTTGTTTTAGGCATACGGCAGGGGGAAATTTTTTTGTTCGACCCTATGTGTCTGTACTCAAAATACTCAGAATTTTGTGGAGAATTCAAAAATGGCTGAAAAGCACAAAAAAGGATTTTGACCCCAACCCGGCCTCCGGGTCGGACCTTGGCTGATGGAAGCCTGAGTTGATGGGCAATTTTTCTGAAAATTTTTTTACACCTTTGTGCATATTCAAAATGATCAGTGTGTCATGGGGATCATTTTGAGGTATGTATGTTGGGGTACCCACCGACACCCCCCCCCCCCCCGGGAGCCCGGCGGCTGACCGCCCAACCCGCCGACCCCCAAGGTTTGGGTCAACCAAGGGGGGGGGGGGGGGCTACAGCCCCCAAAACTGTTGCACACCCCTCGGGGTCACACATTTTCTGGCGGCGGCCCCCGTGACCAATCCCCACGCGGTCCATTTTCGGGTACAATGTCATGAGCACGTGCTTCATGTGGCCATGCGTAAACAACACCATTGCCACTCGCTTGCTCACTGACTGACTGACTGATTTACTGACTGACTCACTCACTCATTCAGTCATTCACTCATTCAGTGACTCATTCCCTTGCAACCCACCCTTTCATCAATGTGTCGAGAATCCTTGCTTTCTGTATCTCTGTATTGCACCCAACCCCAAGCCCTACCGTCCCATACCACAAGGTTGGTGAGTGCATGATGAGTGTTTCCTCTCTTAAAAGAATATATTTTGCCCACCGTTCTGTTCCCTCTGTGTCATACCGAAATTCCTGAAGTCGGGTCATTTTCCTTCATTTGCTGCGTCACGTGCGAACCCTCTGGGTCTGCTTACAGTGTGTCTTTGACGCATCGTTATGAAGAGTAAAAGACCCATTCACTTCTCTGTCGCTGCATCTTTGCTTGCGTGTACATCTGCAGCGATGCGGTAGGCCAGTTCCCCGTGTCTAGGGCCAGTGTCTGGGTGCCAGTGTCTGGGAGATGTTAATGCACCGGTGTCCAGGACACTGTTGTTGTGCACGTTTGCTCGACGAAGGGTTAAAAAGCGCAGGCTGTGCATGCTTCGGTGTCTCAGTCCTCTGGGCCATTGCCCGCAGTGCCTGCCTGCCGTTCCGTCCTTGTATTGTTCAGGTGGACCAGCTGCAGAGATTCATCACCCTTCTTGAGGTGCACCACACCTCCTGAGCTTTTCCCACACATTTGACCTTGCACTCCATCTGCTGCTGCTCACCTGAACCCCATCTTGCGGAGTCTGTTGGCTGGGTGGGTCTTGGAAGTGCTTTCGGTGGGACCGTTTTAAAAAAAAAATCAACGATGCCATGACCTGAGCGTGGTTCCCTTTGGCAATTCGGTGCAACGGACCATTTCAGCCCATGTCAGAAATAGTTGCTGGCTCCCAACAGCCCTGGCCTCTTTGGTCAGCGAATGGGCAGACACATCCGAATGCTTGGCACGGGGATTGTGCTCCATCGGGCTAGTGGGGGTTGGTTTGGGGTTGACGGTCAACCACGCTGGGCTTTTGTTGGTTTACTCACATATGTGTCGAGTAGTTTGACCAGGCACATGCAATACAAGACCGTGGGGCCCAAACAGGTTCTATCATGCATGGGGATCCGGTCTGTGGCAGCCGAATTACCCCCCCCAACCTCAGGCCTTTTGGGTCCCAGGTGGTGCCCGTAGGTCAATGCCTCGATGCTGCATTGAGAATTGGTGTCGAAGAATTTTTTTTACAAATGTGTGCATGATGCGCGTCCTTTCCTGTGCATGATTGTGCATAGATGGCAATTTCTCAGCGTGAGTCCGCCTCTTTGGGGGTTGGGCCGTGGTTGTTTGCAATGGATTTTGGCAGTTGTGATGAACCTGGACATTTTTGGATGCGGTGATTGAATTGGGTTCTGGTTCTTGGCTGAACCAGCCTTTTGACAGGGTTCCATTTTATGTCACTTACTCACAAGGCCGGAGCAACCACCGTCAATGTTGGGTGATTGAACTGTGGAGTGGTGCCGCTTGCCACGCAGAGGCAAATGGTGAACCCCCCCAACCTAGGCCCCCTCTCCCTCTCTCTGGGCCAGTGGCTGCGCCCCCACCCCACCCCATCCAGGCCTTTTGGGCCCAGATATAGTGCAGAGTGGAGTCGGTGAAGACCTGATCTGTTGTAAAATCACGTCGAAGAGAGGTTGTTAGATCAAGCATAGGTGCAGACGCCATACACCCCCCTTTTGGGGGGTCGTTCGCGTAGCATACCCCAGGGCATGATATTCGATGTCTAACCCCTTGTAAAATCATTATTTTGCCCGACAAAACGATCCCCCAATGGATTTTTTGATTTTGAGGCCTCTATACCCCTGACCCCTGAAACTAGACACCACATTTTATGGGGCGGGGCTGGGGGGGGGGTCAAAAGTTTGTGCTTTGGGAATGCCATGCAGGCAGTGCGCACGCAGTGCACACGCAGTGCGAAGTTTTGGATGTCGGCAAATTCTCAAAACCTAAGTTCAGCCCCTTTTCACAAGTTTTTGGTTCCGTACCACGGGTTTTTTGGCTTCCTAAGCATTTAGGATGTGGCATATTTGAATTGCATAGTATAGATATGTGACCTTATGCCCGGAACCTCCGCCGATGTTATGATTTGGGATCAACGTGGTCCTTCGCGAACACATGGACAGTTTTTCGATTTTGAAATCGGTGCACATGACGGCGCCTATAAGGGCCGCTTGCACACCACTGTACCTTATATTGGTCGGAAAACTTTGACAGCCAACAAGAGTATAATGATGCCCATGGCTTCTATCGTGCAAGGGTGGAGCACCTCTTTGCACGGTTGTGGCAATGGAGGATTGTCCGCAATGTCTGGACACGCTTTGCAACGGAGCTGCATGGCCATGTGCGTATTTTGCTCCACCTTACTCAGTTTTGCATTCGCAGACATACTAGGTATCAACCCTATGGACCTTGGCCTCATGTGCCAGAGTCTGTATGGGCACAGGAGGAGGCAACCGTTGTAGAGGAGGAAAATGATGACGGTGTTTGTTGCCAATTGTGTGGCCACCGTCCTGGGGATGTATCCGAGTGTGGCACTTGCCACTTGAACATGTGTGCATCTTGCATGCCTTTGCATAGTTGTACTATATAAGGCTGATTTGCTTGTTCATAACGACAGTTGATTACCAAGTTGAAGGCAGTTTCGTTGTTCTCATGTGGGCTTTGCTGCTTCGCCGTGCTACTAAACAGGTGACAGGTATTCTTGGGTGAGTATCCCAGCCTCTGCGTGCGCAATATGCACGCAGTGCCCACGCAGTGCAAGAACTTGGCCTTTGAAGGATTTGAACCAGGTTCAGGTTTAAAAAAAACAAGCAATAAGCCGGCCGGCCGGCGCCAGATCGGTTGTAGGACGAGTGATCTACCACTTGACCACCAATTGCTCCTGTAGACTGACAGTTCCCCACTGTTTGTAGCTGTAGTCTGCCACTGAAAAAAGCCAAACTGTGTGTTTCTGCCTGCCTGTCTGCCTGCCTGCTTGCCCAACTGACTGCCTGACTGACTGCTTGACTGACTGATTGGCTGACTGTCAGCCTCTCTTCAAGGAGCCTTGCCGAAGGCAACAGAATTCCGAAGGAAAGGTGTGTCATGCGGTTTGTCGGTTGCTGTTTAATATGACCGAGTATAAGGCCGCCCACTTTCCTTTTTTTTTTTCCGGAACAACGGAGCGCCCCGAGTAGACTGTTGCGCATCAGAGCACCAACCGTCCCCCCGTTCACGGCCAAACAGTTGTTTTCTCTGTCTCAAAATGGTTTGCCGCCCGGGCTGGAGGCCCTGTTGATGCAGATGCCGATGGTCCGTGACAAGCGTCTGCTTCCCCAAGACATATTGTGTTGCTGTTCCCCAAGGGGGGGCAGGCACCGTGTTGTATGCCACCCCCCCCTGCCCCGATCCGATTTTGGAAGATGGCGTCTCCAATGCAATTTATCTTGAACAGCCGCGGCTGGTGAACAAATGTGGTGTGTGGGGTCGTGGACATTTTCAGTGGTACCCGCCGTGGATAGCCTTCCAGCCGCCGTGGCCTCCCTTCCAAACCGCCGTCAGTGGCCCGCCGCCGACTGACGGGCTTTGTGCAACGGATGCCACAGCCTTTTCTCTTGCCCACTTCAGGTCAGCTGCGGTCCACCGGGGCTGCTCTCGCCGGTGCTCTTGCCGCGCTGACCTCAATTGCCCTGTGCCTCACGCTGCCGCCCCTTTCAGAGCCCTCACGCTGCTGTCCCGTGGAGGATTCTCTGGTGCACGGTCCCGGACGACGGTGCAGTGCGCTCTGGTTGTCCTGGGGTGTGGTGGGGTAGAGCGTGTTTCTAGAGGAGGGTGCGTCCCATGTCACGATTGCCCTGGCCCCCGCCCTGCCCCTCCATGCGGTGCACCGTGTGCGCCTCCCTCCATGTCATTGTCAGAACGAGGTCACGGCCAAGGGAAGGGGGCAGAAAGCCCCCATGGCTGTGCGCGCCGCGGCACCGGCCTCTGCACCTCCGTATGGCCCTCCCGAACCAGACCCCCCGAGCTTTGTGGCCGCTATTGTGGAGGAGGCACGGGACCCACGAAACGCTGCAGCCCCCAAGTCTCAGGCCCCGGGTGTCGCTAAGGCTGCAGCCGCTGCACCCCCTGCGCCTGCGGCTGTTGCGGCAGCGGCCATGCCCCTGCAGGCCACACCTGAGGCCCCGCCCCGCGGCAAAGAGATGGGCAATTTGAAGCGCTTAATTGGTGTGCACCATTTGTATCATGTCTGTGTGCTCCGCAGGGTGCCAGTGGTTGGCATGCCTCGAGTGTTGGGGTATGCCCCGGGTGTAAGGGCATGTCGCTACTGTAAGAGCATGTCCATGCTGTAGCAGCATGTCCCTGGCGTTGGGGCACACCCATGGTGGAAGGTGCAGGGCTGTCTTTAAGAGCCCTCCCTTTTTTTGTTAAGGACAGCCCTTAAGGACAGCCCCCAAGGACCACCAACCGCCAACCGCCGCCAACTGCCAACCGCCATCCGCCGCCAACCGCCACCGACTGCCCTGCCAGCCACCAACCGTCAACCGCCGCCAACCATTGTTCACTACCGTTTCTGTGGTTTTGTGTATTGCCCATGTCTTGACCATGAAGCAGAGAGTGTCCCCATGAACGTTCGTTTCTGTTGGCGGTACGGATCCTCTTTCTTTTTTCCAACAACAACCGCCCTGGGAAGGTGCTCTCATAGTGGAAGGTGCACGCCCATTTTTCTTTGCAGGTTCGCTGCGGCGGCCCTCCGGACCCCAACCCCCAGCCGCAGCCTCCTCTCAGGCCATAGCCTCCACCCAGCCTCCGTCCTCAGCTGCCACACAGCCCGGCGCAGGGCAGAGCACATCCACGGCGCCCTCGCCGGCATCGACACGCTCTGTCAAGGAGCCCACATTGCATCCGGCGGTGGCTGCACTGTTCGAGCACAAGGAGAGGGCCACCAAGCGGAAAGTGAAGGAAGAGGCCTCGAAAAGCGGCGTCGCACTGCCGCCTGGAGTCGCTGCGTTGTACCACGACAAGTACCAGTGCAACCGATGCGGACTCCGGCTGAAGACACCGCAGATCTTGGCACAGCACCTGCAGGACCATGAGCAGCTGAAACTGGTGCGAGCGCAGATGAAGTTCAGGGGCTGGCATTTCGAGGTCAAGGATTGGATGATCTATGTGTAAAGGAGGCGGTTGTGGTGAAGAATTCGGGGACGGTGTGAACGTCAGGCTGTTGGCCGTTTCTGGACTGCAGCGAGAAAGGGACGGCAGGAGAGACAGAGGGAGCAGGAGGAAGGGAGGAAGAGAGAGCAGGACGGACGGCGAGAGAGAGGGGGGGGGGGTTGGGGGCAGGAAGGGAAGGGGGCGAAGGAGAGAGGGGGTTGGGATTAGGTGTAGATGGCTGAGGGTAAAGCACGCCATTGGGCGGGGGGGCGCGATGGCCTCCCTGGCGACACCGCTCACAGGCCCGGCCTGCAAAGGCATGGCCTGCGCTCCGTTCCCCCGACAGAACCTGTGGCGACGGGCGACTGGCCCCCTGCCCTCCCCCTCCCCCCCGCACGCAGCTCATGTCTCTGGCCCCGGCTCTGAGAAGGAGGAAGAGCTGGAGGTAGGCAGAAGGAGAGGCAGAGGGGGGGGGTGAGTGAGGGGGAGTAGACTTGTTACGGACTCTCATGGCGACCGAAAGCTCCGGCCCCTGCATTTGGACTGCGTGTGGACCACTGCAGTCGACAGAGGCAATGGTGACGTAGCGGTGTGTCAAACGAAACACCTGCAGGAAGCAGGCTGAAGCAGGGGGAGGGGGAGTAGGGGCAGGGAAATGACGATGCCAACCAGTGAGACAGCCCCCAAGCAGGGCTATCACCATCATCACTGTGCACATGGGGGGCTGGGGGGGGGCGTCAGAGGGGCTATCACCATGAGGCCATTCCACGTGGAGGGGGCCGTTTGACCGGAGGTGGGACACCGACTTTTCGAACAAAAACTGTATTGAGGATCAATACACATTTGACCCGCTTGTGGCAGAGAGCTCCCTGTTCGAGATGTCTTGAATTCACGTGGCGTCCGTGCACTATTCACCTCACGTTCAGCTGCGTCCTGCACACAGAACATTTGCATCACAACAACACTTCAGCCACGCCCCTTGGGACAACGACGGACAACAGCCATTTGTCCATTTGCTTGGGTTTCGTTTTTCCGTTGATTTTGCGGGGTCCTGATTTCGTTGGTGTTGAAGAACACAAACGTGGCAACACTCTGACGCATGTGTGAGGCACAAGTCAACAGCATCGCGGACATGGCCACCACAATGTGCTGGCTCATCTCCAGAAAGCCCTGGATCCTACGGCCAGGACGGGGGGGGGGGGGGGGCTGCAGGGCAGAGCGCTGCAAAGCCCAAAGCGAAGCCAAAACCTCATATGTCCGGAGGGTACATGCCAAACCCACAAACGTGCCCCAGCGCCAGCTCCAATTCGTCTAGTGCAAGCAGCACCTGCCGGTGCTGTTGCTGCCACGGGGCTGCGGGGGTGAGGGTGGGGGTTGCGGTTGCAGGGGGGGCAGCAGCGTATGGCAAGTGGGGAGGGGCAGCCCTTTTGATCCACAGCTTCCATGCGCAGTCAGTTGCCGACGTGGCCCCTTCTTTGCCTCAGCATCTTCTTGAGCGGCAGAGGCCGATGCAAGCCGCCATCCTGCTCTAACCCGTGGGGCGTCACGGGGGCTATGACCATCAGGACTGTGGGTATTGTGCAAAAGGGCGGGTGGCATTGGAGTGGGCTCACTGGTTGGTCCGCCAAGCGACGAAGGAAGCAGCAGCAGCAGAACCAATGGGGCTGCCCATGCAGTGCAGTGCATCACCAGCACGACCTAAACAACGACGTCTGATAACCAAAGAGGAGGGCTGTGAAAAGCGGACTGTCGCAGCCGGAAGAGCTGACGCCATCGCTGGGGACCCGTTGCCGTGGCGGCAGGCCCGGCCCCTTGGTGGGCGGGCAGGGAGGACCAACAGCGGTAGCGGCGGTAGTGCCTGCCCCCGCCTGCCTGGGGGTGCGGAGAGGCGTGAGCTGCACCGTGCCGCATCCACGAAGACCGCAGTGTGCTGGTCTTGCCTCGCCTCAAGGGGGCAGGGCGTTCATCGTCCAGTGCAACCGCCGTCGGTTGGCCTACTACCACCGTCGGTCGGCCCACAACTGCCGTCGGTTGGCCCACAAGCACCGTCGGTTGGCTTGGCACGGCTGTCGTCGACCACCGATTGATGCCAAGTGAACAGAACGTTGTGGTCTCTCTCTGTACCCACACATGGGGCTCAGTGCGGGAGGCTTGTTTTTTTGACCGAACAAAGCTCCTGATGCAGGGCACAGACTGTGCGTCCGCCGCAGTGCGCGGTGGCCTGGCTGACAGGGCAGTCGGGGCGCTGTTCAGCCAGGCCCCACAGTGCACGGGCCCCAATGATGATTGCCTGCCACAAGCACAGTGTATCGGGGCAGGGTGTGCCACTGGGGCTGGCGTACACAACTGCAGGGGAGGGCACGGCAGGGCCACGGTTGTGTGACCGCAAAATGACCCCAGGCAGTCCTCCACTTCCTGCGCTGTTCTGCGTGGCCTATGTGTGTACGGGCGCAGTTTGTGTATTCTGTTGAGACCAACCTTGGTGGCCCACGTGCGCTCACAGTATGCCGCTAACTGCTGAATGTGCATGATCATGGCACTGCGGCAGGTGAAATAGGGGCGGCAGTTCAGGCCGCAGAGTGCCGGCCCCCCCAAAGGAACTAAAGAGCTGCAGCGTGTGACCACACGCGCTGGATGCAAATGGCCTTTGGTGACCAGGCGCTGCGCATTTGCCATTGCCAGTCGTAAGACCCGGCCTCTCTCCCGCAGTGAAAGGGTGGTGCCCTTAAATTTTGCCTGTGGAGCGTGTGGGAGGGTGCGTTGCGCAAATTCCTCAAAGTCCAGTGCGAATTCCAAGAACGTTACTGTGCCTGGTTCAGGGGCCCAGTGCAGTTCCCTCAGCCAGCGTAGCAGGTCCGCCAAAAAGGGCATTTCCCACTGCCATTCCACCTTCTTAGGGGTACGCAAAAGAAGTAACCCTTTGTCTTCCGGTCTGGGGAGGGGTCCCACCAGTTGGTGGTACGGGTATTGCCGAAGCTGCTGTGAGAGGCTCGACCCCATGAAAAGCATGGGGGATTGTGTGTCTCGTAACTTGCGGGCCTGCAAAACGGCTACTAACATATTGTGCAGAGCTGTCATGAATGCGAGCGCTGTCCCTGACTTGACGCTGTCTGTGTCTAACTCTGGGGCTAATCCACAAAGTCGTAAACATGGGGGCCACTGGTCCATGAGGGGAAGGCCTGGGATCTGTGCTGCCGCCGTCCTGATGCCCGGCAGGTGGGTGTCCCGCACCGTACTCCAGGCTGAACACTGCCAAAAAATGTGCTCCTCGTTTTCCGGAGCATTGCCACAGTACGGGCACGTGAATGTGGCTCTCATGCCACGTTGATAGGCCCGGAGGGCTGTCCAGGTTGCTCCTGATAGGATGCCCCGCAGGATAGAGCGCTGTAACTCTGTGGCAAATGACGCTATGCTGGGCTGGACCAGGCGCCGGCATGTGGTGTAATGAGCCCCCGCGAAAAGGCGGGGACGTCTCTGAACCAGGCTGTCCAGCATTTGCGAGCGCAGCTGTTCACGCACCTCGTGCTTGATAGTGTTTTTATCCCCGTATAGGAGGAGGGGTTCCTGGCGCCCAGGCACTTTCCATCCCCACCATCCCTGCGTAGCGACCCAGCCACACTCCTGTGCTGTGGACATGGCTCGGCCGTATGGGCCGGAGCCTTTGTGAAATGTTGTCATCTCCCAAATGGCCTGGGCTGTGATCTGTCCAGCACCCCTGTTGCGACACAGCTGGGATAACCACAGGATGCGATGATACTTAAGTACCAAGGTAGGTGCAATCCGGTGCCCTTTGCACAGCAAGGTGAAAAAGATTTCTTTGGCCCTGCCGGGCCGTGGCCGTCCCCAAATGGTCTGCATGACCTTAGTCTCGAAGGGCAGGAGGTCTTTGGGCTGAAGTGGCACTATTTCTGCTGCGTGCAGGCCAGTGGCCGTGATCATTGTGGAGATGATGTCGCATCTCCTTTCAAAATTGCCCTGAGCGCCATGCACCCTATCCAGGAGGCTGCAGGCTCTGGAAATCCTTTTCATGATGAGCGGTCCCGAACAAGTCGCGTCCGTGGTGCGGACCCCCGCGCCCAGGGACTTAAACTCAGAAGAGATAGGGAAGGGCACCCCCTGTAGTGCTGCCTTCACTGGGTGACGGGCGTCAGACGAAAAACCGACAGATTTCTTTGCGTTCACCCCTTGACCCGTGTCCTCAAGCCAGTCAGTGGTGCAGTCTAGCAGGGGGGTGAGGGTATTGCTTCCGGCTGCAAACCCATAAGTATCATCCGCATACCCAAGGGCAGTTAGGATGAATTGCAGGGCCTGCGCTGGCTGATCGCTGGGGGGAGGGCCTGTACTGCGACTTTGATGCCCTGTTGCTGTGCATCCAGCACCCGTTTCCAGACCGAGGTCAGGAGGTTGATGAGTATCACACTCAATGGGCAGCCCTGGAGGATGCCATTGGTGGCATCGAAAAAACTGGCCAAACATCCCATTATTTTAAAGCACCTTGTGAGGGTGCGATACATGCCAGAAAGGGCCCTGTGTGTGCCCAAATCCATCCCCTGCGTCAGTGCAATATGCAGCACAATGGATTGTGGGATTAAATCAAAGCATTTTATGTAGTCTAGTCCAAAACCATGCAAAACTGTTTTCATCAGTTTGTGTAGCTCAATGAGCATGGAGATAAAGGCGGCCGCATCAGTGGCGCCGCGCTTCTTGCGAAAACCGTATGCGTGCGGGTGGATCCACAGTTCCTGCCACACCATGCACTCCTCTAACCTGATCCCTGCCCAGACCCTATAGATCTGGGACAGTACGGACAGTGGGCGCTGCTGCATCGGCATCATCCCTTCCCCTTTCGGGATCAGCGAGACGTATCCCCTCGCCAGGACCCTGGGCCAGGTTCCTGTTGCCTCAACTAGAAACAGAATTTCTGACAGCATGTCCAGCAGACAGGTGGGCAGCAGTAAAAGGTCCGAAACACACCAGCCATCCAGGCCGGTGGCTGTGTGAACACCCATCTTTCTAAGGCGTTTCGCGAGCCGGGACCCTGTGACAGGGGTGGACTGCATCTGCACTCTCTTTATCAGAAACTTATCATACTTCTGTGCAAAAGCGTGCACGTCTGGCTCTGGGGTGTCTGCATATTTTCGCATAACCTGGTCCCAAGAGGCATGAAGAATTTCATCCATGCGGGGGATGTTCGCCGTTGGTTGGCTTGTGTCTGGGTCCAGGAGCATGTGTGTGTGTGTGTGTGTGTGTGTGTGTGTGTCAATGCAATCAGTGAAATATGATGGCTGACACTTGTCACACACGGTCAACTTCTCAAGATCAAATCTGTTGCAACGGGTGCGCATACATCGGGGCAAGATGAAATGGCTGAGTAGCCCTTGCCGTATCACAGAACAATGAAATGGCTGTGCAACCCCTGCACAGGCTACAGGTGCTTGGCCGGGCCAGATGGCCAAATAGTTGCACTGCACATGTACTTGCGCCAGGGGTGCCCCCACAACAAGGCGAATGACACAGGGGACCCGTAGCAGTATCTGTAGCCACGATGCAGCCAATGCTGCCAGTCCTCCTGAACCTAAAGTGCAGGGCCTTTCGGTAAAGAGCGTCTTAGCCCGAAACAGACACCACCTCTGGGCCACCCTTCCAGAAGCTCTGCTCCAGAAATGCCAGGAACATCGTGGCAGGACATGCTGTGACAACAGTGCAATTCGTCTGGCAGTGTGGCGGGCCGGTACACCCAAGGGACCACAGCATGGGGGGCACTCCTTACACTGACACCACCCTCAACAATTACGCCCCCCCAGAGGGAGGGGGTTTGCCATGAAATCTGAGCAAAAAGATGGGAGGATTCACCAAATGCTGACTCGTGGTGTATGCCAATGGCAGGGCCTGGCAATGTTGACCCTCCCCCATCTCAAAATGGAGAGCATTCAAAGTAGCTGCAGAACCCCTGCTGTATTCAGGTCCCAAACTGGGGAGGAAAGAATATGGCTGCGCAGCCCCTGCTGTCTCAGGGCCCCTACTAAAGAAGAGCATGGGGTCTGGTGATGTTTTGGGGGCAATATCCACACGACTCAAGTGCCATATTTTGGAATGTCCATGAAATTCAAACGTGCTCAGTAGAGTGAAATGGTGTCTTTATGAGAAAATTTTCATGGATCACACATGGGCAAGAATGGCTCGCACACTGAATAAGGTCCTAACATTTTAACAGACGTCCTTAACATTTTGCCCCCCCCCCCCCCCAAGAGGGGCGGACGGGGATTGCAGTGCAAAAAATGCAGCTGGGCGCCCCTGATGAACCACTGTGAACGACACCCACAGGAAGCATTGGGGCCCTTTGACCAGATCGCATGGAGGGGTTCGCATGGAAGGGAGGGGGTCCAGAATAGTGGTGTTGGGAGTGGTTAAGGAGGCGGTTGGATGGGTTAGCAAACAGAGCCATTGCTGTGGATTGCAAAGGCTAGGGGAAGGGCGGGAGCAGTGGGAAGCAGCTGGGTTTGCAGGCTTGGCCAGTGGATCAGCCCCTGCCCCCCCCCCCCAACACACCACAGACACCGGCCCTGTCTCTCACATCCTTTTCCTTCTGCCCCCCCTTGGTCCCCCACCGGCATCTCCACCTCTCCCCACACCCCCAGCCCCCAGGTCCATGGTCACTTGTCCAGGACATCTGCATCTGACCAATTGGACACCCCGTGTTGACCCATAATTTCAAACTTGCTTTCCCCCCGGGTGCTAACGAAGCTGAATCCGCCGAAAGGGCAAAAGGTGTCTTGTTTGCTGCCTGCCCAAGGCAACACTGCACACCCGAGGGCAAACAATGGATCCTGTGAGGGGCCGCCAAGGGGGTTGATGGTCGGTATCTGATTGACTGAATGCCCCCGCCAGAGGCACTTTCAGCCCTTAGTCCCAATGTGTTGCTCATCCGGTAAATAGGGCTGACCGGTGGCGCCTCGCACATGCAGTACAAAACATATCGTGTATGTACACATCGTACTCACCTGGCGCAATTGGTGGTTGTACTTGCACTCCTGTAGCTGTGATGTGACGGTCGCCATGTGTCCGTGTGTGTGTGTGTGTTGTCCTTTGGTGGGTGCCGTGTCAGTGGTTGAGTCGCCGGACTCGTGCCGTGTAGGCGCCGGTTCGATTCCTACTACCTACATGGCCCCTCCGCCGAAGCGAAGGAGGAAGGAGGAGGAGACACAGCTGCTGCGAGCGGCTAACGGAGCAGGTCGCGGAGCGCACTGCTGCAGGGGGTGGTGGTGCAAAGTTTTTGCCAAGCATTAGGGGGGGGGGGGGGAGAGGCCCGTAAAGATCAAAAAGATGACGAGACACACCTACCGCAAGCCGGCGGTACCGGTGGAGGAGCGAGCTGCTGCCAAGCCTCGCACTACGTGGCGCCTCGGCCACCGCCGTGCTGCTACCCCGAAAAGACACCGTCCGTTGTGTCTGTTGCTTGCTGCCGCTATCTCATCTCCACGGATGACTCGGATGGAGGATGGGCTCTGTTTGAGGTTGACCCAGACACGTGGCGGCCTGCCTGCGTTCCGCCGGGGCAGACGAGGGCAGACGAGATGGGGTACATTGAGGTGGCCATATATGTATAAGGCAACGACCAGCTCGGACCCAAGTGTGCAGCCGGAGGTGCGCCCTTTGTGTGCCATGACGACGACTCATTGTACTACGAGGAGGCAACAGGATTAGAGCTGGTGCGTGCCACCTTGCCGTTGCTTAACGTCAACAAGCAGGAGTGGCCAGTGCTACCCCTTGCCCCCACAGCTCCGCCGCCGCTTGCCGCCAAGCACCCCCGCCAGCCGCGTGGGCAACGTCGCCAACATGAGGAGTATGCCAAGGACGAGGCGGCACACGGTGCCCCCATTGACGGTATCTCTGTGCCCTCCGCCTAGGAAGGTGCCGTGTGCGCAGTGGGGCCCCTGTGCCCCATGAGGGGCAGGCTGCACAGGGGGGGGGGGGGCGCGACCCCACGGTTCTGGGCGCCAACGACCCCCCCCAACTAACTGTTGGCCGGAGGCCCCTTGGGGGGGGGGCGGTCTGAGGGGGGGATTCAGGGAGGGCGAATGGGGGGGTTGGGTATAGGAGGGTTTGGGGGGGGGGGCTCCGGGAGGGTCGGTTGGGGGGGGGGGTCCAAATGGGGCGAATTGGGGTGGTGGTGGGGGGGGGGGTCCAGGTGGGGCGATTTGGGGTGTTTGGGGGGGAGGGGGGGCACAGGCTCCCCTTACCTCCCCTTGCCCTCCCTCTAACCATACCATCACCATAAACCTAACCCTAACCTTTGCAGCCAGCTAGTATGGCCATGCCAGCCATGTTGATTGGGCTGAACAAGCTCCCCCAAATTTCGTTCGTGGCTGCTTTTGCCACATCATTGCTCCATTTTGGACCCCAACACTCACTCCGACCCTAGCGTAGGGTGAGAGCTGGGGCTAGGGTTAGGGCTAGGGTTAGGGTTAGGTGTAGGTGTAGGGTTAGGAGTAGGTTGAGGGTTGGGGGTGGGCGTTAGAGTCAAGGTTGGGTTTAAGGATAGTGTTGGGGTGCAAAGTGGACAAAATTTTCCTTAGGGCACCTTTGGTGTTCATGGGGTGTCGGGCGCCTTTGGCGCCCATGGACGCCTGAGGGCGACACCTTTGGCAACTAACTGTTGGCCGGAGGCCCCTAAGGGGGGGGCGAGGGGGGGGTAGTTGGCGTCCTAGGAGCCGCGGAGTTGCCCCCCCCCCCCCTTGGGGTGGGTTGCTGCCCGCGACTACATTCTTGCCCTGAGTCCGGATTTGTGGGATGGGGGGAGGTGATAGAGCCCCGGACGCCCCCCCTTGAGGGCAAGGCTGGACTTTCCAAAGTTTAGCCTGCCAGATTTTGTTGTCTGCCGCCATGGCGCGCCCATGTGAGCTCCATCCCTCCCACCCCCACGCCTCCAGTGACAGGGTAGGGGGGATAACCCAACGCCACTGCCGGTGCTATAGGGCCCACATGCCTTCCCTCCAGCCCCGCATCCCCCTGCTCACCCAAGAACAGGGCGGAGTGGGGAGCGGCAACTGTCGTAGTTGATGCAAGCGGAGGCCGAGGTCCACCATTGTATCAGCCAGCACCGGCTAGCTAAGATGGAGCTCAAGAGCTCCCTATGTGCCTCTGTCTCTTCCTAGCCGATTGCCCCGTGCGTCGTCGCGAGCACTCTTGATCTATTGGATGCCCCAACTCTGTCTGAGAAGATTCCTGCCTGCCCCCGGCCAGCCGCAGATGGCGCCGGCGGGGATGCCTCAACGTGCTTTGGAGGGGAAGGATTCTCACAACCCCCCCTTCCCCATGGCTGAGAGAACGGAGGGGCGTAGCCTCCCGACGGCAACATAGGGTGGGGAGAAGGTGACCACAATCATCCCCTCCCCACGCCGCGTGAGGGCAAGCCATGCCCAGCCTATCCCCTCACCACACCGCATGAGGGCAGGCCAAGCAGGTCGCGCCTCAAAACAAAGTTTTCGCGCCCAGCACGCCACGTGCAGGGGGCCTGTGCCCCCCCCCCCCCCAATTCAACCCTGGGGAGCACACCCCCAGCCGGCCCACAGCTAGCCCAAACCGCATGCCCACCCCACATTGGGCTACAACGGCAAGAGGGGGATAATAACGCGTAACTTGACCCCGCGCGACAGAGTCCTTCTCTCGCGCCGTGCACTTAGCGGTCTGAAGGCGGCAAAGCAAGTTTAGCTTGCCCCCCCCTCGCACTAACCCCGTACACGACAACGTGTAGGACACAACAAGACTGATCATTTGTTCCAGGCGAAAACAGAAACATTTTTGAGCATTGCGCCGCGCGTGTGTGCGACGCAGCTCAAATAAGTTCTAGCCACTTGGCCTGCCAAGGGACATTTGCGCACCATTGGGGTACATCGTACATCGCGGGGGACACCTAGAACATAGGTCACATGGCCCACAACATTTTTATGTCCCAATGCTCAGCAGATTTTTCCCAAGGCCTAAGATCTAGACATGTGTCCCATGGCCCATGTATGCCAAGGATGCGGAAATATGTGCCATCACCCAAGGATCCCAGCATGGCGTCACAATTCTTCTAAGCGCCCTTTGTGTTTGTGGCCGAGCATGCGGCCACTCCTCAATGGTGGTACTTGCACAGGCTACCTAGGCTCCCTGTCCGATTGTCCTGCTTGCCCCCCACCCAAAGCATGTGCTTGAGGGGGGATGTGGGCTAAGGAAGGCTTTCAAAGGCACTTACCGGTGGTTCAAAGCTCCGAGATAGCCAAATTTGAAGTCCCCAAGTCCCCTAACACGCCTTGGAAAAAATGGGGAAAATGGAAAAATGGGCGAAGATAGGGAAAATGGGGGGGATTCATCGCAGGCTCACGATAGAATTGTGTGAACAACCTCTACAAGTGGCAGAAAAATGGCGAAAAAACGAGGGGGTAATGGGAACATAACGGGAGAAGAATGCGACGACTTACTCAGGTTCCCCAATCCCATTATACCCATTTTTCCGAAGGCCGCACACCTTCCCATTAGCTCCCTGAAAAAAAACTAAGTATCCAGATGGGAAAATGAGGGAAATCGACATTATCTATGGGTATCCAAAAACTTGAAGGCGTGGCGGTTGGGCAAGCGGTTGGGGGGCCATTTGTGGCGGGTGCAAACCGGTTGGAGGGCATGTTTGGGGCGAACAGAGGCGGTTGGCAGAGCTGACCATCATCCCAGAGAGGGGGGTGGTAGGCCCAGCCCCAGGCCCTAGGCCCCAGGCCCAAGGCCCCTGTGCAGCCGATGTGCAGCCGATGGTGAAGAGGTCAGTCTTCCGTCCACACGGTTTGTCCACCAGGCGAAAGTCCACACAGTTTGTCCACCAGGCGAAACCTTGCCCCCCCCCCCCCCATGAACCCCCCCCCACCACTGTCGTGACAGTTCCCCTCCTTGGGAGCCTCATGCCTGAGGATTACGCCCCCCCCCCCAAAAAACATGTCATGCACTCTGTGGCGGATTCTGCAACAGCTCGTCCCTCTCGGGGTCTCACGGGGGAATACCCCCCTCCCCCCCCGGCCCCCCCGTGGGACTGGGTTCGGGTTAAATTCTCAATGGGTCGGTGACCAAACGCCACCACTGATGGCCCATTCCTGAGACGGCGGTGGGATTTGTGTCGACAGGCACACTGCCTGGGGTCATTTTGCGGTCACACAACCGTGGGGAGGGGGGATACGTCTCGCTGATCCCGAAAGGGGAAGGGATGATGCCGATGCAGCAGCGCCCACTGTCCGTACTGTCCCAGATCTATAGGGTCTGGGCAGGGATCAGGTTAGAGGAGTGCATGGTGTGGCAGGAACTGTGGATCCACCCGCACGCATACGGTTTTCGCAAGAAGCGCGGCGCCACTGATGCGGCCGCCTTTATCTCCATGCTCATTGAGCTACACAAACTGATGAAAACAGTTTTGCATGGTTTTGGACTAGACTACATAAAATGCTTTGATTTAATCCCACAATCCATTGTACTGCATATTGCACTGACGCAGGGGATGGATTTGGGCACACACAGGGCCCTTTCTGGCATGTATCGCACCCTCACAAGGTGCTTTAAAATAATGGGATGTTTGGCCAGTTTTTTCGATGCCAACAATGGCATCCTCCAGGGCTGCCCATTGAGTGTGATACTCATCAACCTCCTGACCTCGGTCTGGAAACGGGTGCTGGATGCACAGCAACAGGGCATCAAAGTCGCAGTACAGGCCCTCCCCCCCAGCGATCAGCCAGCGCAGGCCCTGCAATTCATCCTAACTGCCCTTGGGTATGCGGATGATACTTATGGGTTTGCAGCCGGAAGCAATACCCTCACCCCCCTGCTAGACTGCACCACTGACTGGCTTGAGGACACGGGTCAAGGGGTGAACGCAAAGAAATCTGTCGGTTTTTCGTCTGACGCCCGTCACCCAGTGAAGGCAGCACTACAGGGGGTGCCCTTCCCTATCTCTTCTGAGTTTAAGTCCCTGGGCGCGGGGGTCCGCACCGCGGACGCGACTTGTTCGGGACCGCTCATCATGAAAAGGATTTCCAGAGCCTGCAGCCTCCTGGATAGGGTGCATGGCGCTCAGGGCAATTTTGAAAGGAGATGCGACATCATCTCCACAATGATCACGGCCACTGGGCTGCACGCAGCATAAATAGTGCCACTTCAGCCCAAAGACCTCCTGCCCTTCGAGACTAAGGTCATGCAGACCATTTGGGGACGGCCACGGCCCGGCAGGGCCAAAGAAATCTTTTTCACCTTGCTGTGCAAAGGGCACCGGATTGCACCTACCTTGGTACTTAAGTATCATCGCATCCTGTGGTTATCCCAGCTGTGTCGCAACAGGGGTGCTGGACAGATCACAGCCCAGGCCATTTGGGAGATGACAACATTTCACAAAGGCTCCGGCCCATACGGCCGAGCCATGTCCACAGCACAGGAGTGTGGCTGGGTCGCTACGCAGGGATGGTGGGGATGGAAAGTGCCTGGGCGCCAGGAACCCCTCCTCCTATACGGGGATAAAAACACTATCAAGCACGAGGTGCGTGAACAGCTGCGCTCGCAAATGCTGGACAGCCTGGTTCAGAGACGTCCCCGCCTTTTCGCGGGGGCTCATTACACCACATGCCGGCGCCTGGTCCAGCCCAGCATAGCGTCATTTGCCACAGAGTTACAGCGCTCTATCCTGCGGGGCATCCTATCAGGAGCAACCTAGACAGCCCTCCGGGCCTATCAACGTGGCATGAGAGCCACATTCACGTGCCCGTACTGTGGCAATGCTCCGGAAAACGAGGAGCACATTTTTTGGCAGTGTTCAGCCTGGAGTACGGTGCGGGACACCCACCTGCCGGGCATCAGGACGGCGGCAGCACAGATCCCAGGCCTTCCCCTCATGGACCAGTGGCCCCCATGTTTACGACTTTGTGGATTAGCCCTAGAGTTAGACACAGACAGCGTCAAGTCAGGGACAGCGCTCGCATTCATGACAGCTCTGCACAATATGTTAGTAGCCGTTTTGCAGGCCCGCAAGTTACGAGACACACAATCCCCCATGCTTTTCATGGGGTCGAGCCTCTCACAGCAGCTTCGGCAATACCCGTACCACCAACTGGTGGGACCCCTCCCCAGACCGGAAGACAAAGGGTTACTTCTTTTGCGTACCCCTAAGAAGGTGGAATGGCAGTGGGAAATGCCCTTTTTGGCGGACCTGCTACGCTGGCTGAGGGAACTGCACTGGGCCCCTGAACCAGGCACAGTAACGTTCTTGGAATTCGCACTGGACTTTGAGGAATTTGCGCAACGCACCCTCCCACACGCTCCACAGGCAAAATTTAAGGGCACCACCCTTTCACTGCGGGAGAGAGGCCGGGTCTTACGACTGGCAATGGCAAATGCGCAGCGCCTGGTCACCAAAGGCCATTTGCATCCAGCGCGTGTGGTCACACGCTGCAGCTCTTTAGTTCCTTTGGGGGGGCCGGCACTCTGCGGCCTGAACTGCCGCCCCTATTTCACCTGCCGCAGTGCCATGATCATGCACATTCAGCAGTTAGCGGCATACTGTGAGCGCACGTGGGCCACCAAGGTTGGTCTCAACAGAATACACAAACTGCGCCCGTACACACATAGGCCACGCAGAACAGCGCAGGAAGTGGAGGAGCATCGACTACAGCGTGCACTCTAGGGGAATCTGCAGTTGGGGCTGGCTCCGTCCTCGGAGCAGACCACTTTTGCCAAAGGGGGGGGGGGGCTGCTCCTCCTTTGCAGCTGATTTCTTCCCTGTGATAGGGGATGGGAAGCTCCCACAGCGCCCCTACACCGGGACACGCAGGCGCGCAAACACACACAGGGCGCCACCACCGGCGCCGCCGGCTGATCTGTCAAAATGTGCCCAGCACTCTGCTGACGCATGCACGACCTGCAAGAGACTTCGGCGCACAGCTGAAGCATGCTGTGCGCTGGGACATCAAGCTGATGACCACATAGCACGCAGACCGCAACTGCAACTATGCCCACTGCATGGCTTGCCACCGTGCCCGAGGTGCACACTCAAGCAAAGGGGAGTGCGCCACTGCTGTCAGCGGGGACAACATAAAGTGTGCACCCCAGTGCCTGCGCGCCGGAAGCGCCCACTTGCTGCACATGCACAACTGCCCAACAAACGACCACGCCTGCAAGGGCCTGCACGTATCTCTACGGGTCTGCTGAGGTCCCCCCACCAACCCCCCACCCCTCCAGCCCCCAAACGCAGGAGGCCGAAAACACCCCCCCCTCCGTCCCCACCAGCCCCAGTTCCACGGGGGCTGGAGGAGACCGTGGCCGAGGATGTCGCCCGCCCGCTCTTCGTGACGAGGCACGGGAGAGCAAACACTCTGGATACCTAGCCAGCAAAATACAGAGGTTCTGATTCCGCAGAAGGGAGGGAAACAACGTCACAAAGAGGCCTCAGCAGACCTGAGCCAAATGAGGCGTCCAGCCCAAAGCTGCACAAGGATCCACCTCTAAAAGTACAGATCACACACACACACACACACACGTGTGAGTGACTAGGTCACCGTGGTTTGATCTTCATTGTCGTGTCCCAACCAATCTTTGTGGACTTCTAAGAGACCAGTGCGTATCGTGGTACAGGTGGCGCAGACAACAACCGCCATGTTCTCTTCATCAAGTCATCTTCTGTGCAGTACAAGTATTCCCCCCGTGCGTTTGTGCCTGAAAACCAAAATTTTCCATTTTTCATTGATTATGGGTGTTTTTGTTGTTGTATGCAGGGTGATATGAAGCAATAGAAAGGCAGACAAGGCAACAAACCCGAGCACAAAACCCAAGAGACACAGGAGACTAAGTGATAGAGAATTTGCATCTGCTTTCGGCCATAGTGCTCAATTGCAATGCAATTGGGGGGTGTTGCCTGAACCGTGCGTGCACCGTGCGTCCTTTTGCGTATTTTGTGTCTACCAGATCCACAATGCCTGAATCTGACCTGCCCTGGCTTGTCGCCGGACTGCCTGTGTACTACCACCGCTCCAACGGGGATAGGGTGTCGGCCACTGTCGTTGAATGCGCCGCAGGGCACACATGTTAGTTCGTTGCACTGCATGATTCGCAGCCACTGTTCTTGCAAATCCTGTTCTCAGGCCACAAGATAATCATCCCGGACACGTCAATTGTGGTGCAATGCCACTTGAAACGGACACAGCATATGTTGGTTCTGATTTCCCTGATTCTTGATTCTGTGGCGGATGAAATTGAACTTCCTGTAACCCAACCAGTGTTGTCGCCTGTGTTGTCGCCTGTGCATGGTTTGTTACGGAGGTGCGTGCAAGGTGCAGAAATTGGGAGCCTGGAACCTGTGACAAGCATCAGATTCAAAAAAAATTCCCAGTACGCCAGTAGGGGCTGCAAGGTGCAGAAAATAGGACCCTGGAACCTGTGACAAGCATCAGACTAAAAATGGAAGAATCCTGGTATGCCAGTATGGACTGAAAGGTGCAAAAATCAGGACCCTGGGTGTGTTTCTATGGGGGCCATTCAACGGGGTACAAGTTGGGCAACCATCCCAAAAACATTGAACCGTGCACGCACCGTGCGACAACGCCCCCTTGGAAAGAGAGTTGCGAATGCAGGGCTATTCTTGGGGTATCTGTTCCTGTAGTTTTGTGCGTGTTGTGCCCACCCCTTGTGTTTTTCTGAGTCATCAGGATTGCAGGCCCCTCTTCAAGTGACAGAACATTGTAAAAAATTGACAAGGCAAGCGCCGTAAGAAACCGCAGGCCATGGAATGACAACAGCAGAAGAGGCAAAATGAGACGATCAATTTGAACAAGATTAAGGTGTGTGTTGCAATGTGCGTTATGCACTTGAGATTTCAATGAAATTTACAGATATTGAGATAAAAGGTTTCGGGTAACCCAGAAAAATCTCCAAGACCTCTGTGCCCCACGCCCATGCGCCCACGGGTGCGGATATCATTCACCACTTGGCGTTTGGGGTAAGCTAAACACCCGGGGGGAGGCGGCCGGGCCCGGTCCTTGTATGCAACACCCCGCAGCCCCCCCCCCCCCCCCGCCCCCGAGTTTTGAAAGATAGCGGTGTGGGGGCCATGGCGCCAAATTTTTTGTCCCATGCTTAGTTGAGAGGGGTACTCTGCCTTTTAGTCCTTAAGACCCTTAAGACTTTCTTCCTGGCAAAGACAAGATATCGCTAATATCGCATACATACCTCTGTACCCCCAAGCCCCCAGACACCCCCTTGAGGTATGCATGTGATAGTAGTGGGTTGCGCGCAGCCCCCCCCCATCCGGCCAAGCTGCCAATACCCCACCCCCCCCACCCTCCCGCCGAACCCCCCACCCCACCCTCTCGCCGACCCCCCCCCCCCCCCCCCGCAAGTTTTGACAGATAGCTGGGGGGGTATCGCATCAGGAGCAGTCGTAGTTGCCCCCCCGGGGCTAAACACACCCCCTGACCTGACGAAAGGCACCACCGGGCAAGTAGGGTGCCTGTTGCATGCCCTGTCTCCCTCACTAATTATAATGATTGTGGGAAATGTAGTTTGGAATTCCAAGGGCTGGTTGTCTTGATTGGGGAAAACACGCAGATGGTTGGAAACCACCCTCAAGGGTTGACACAAGAGGCCTTTGTAAGTCTTCCCCTTCGTTCCCTTTCGCCACAACGCAGGGTCTCAAGTGAGGTGCTTGATCTAACAACCCTCTTCAAGATGGTTTTGAAGAAATGCCACGCACAAACATCACCCACTTTGGGGACACATGCTGACAATGCCGGCTAAACAAAGAGGCCCAGGCCCCAAAAACACCTAGCAGGCGTGAGAGCCACAAGGCCCCCCATTTTTTTTTGGCGGGGGGTATCCGCGTAGCATACCCAAATGTATGATATTGGATGTTTAACCCTTTGTAAAATCATCATTTTGGGGGAAAAAGCTGTCCCCCAATGAAAATCACCTCGAAGAAAGGTTGTTCGATCAAGCACAGGCCGCCCTATTTTGGGGTCATTCACGTAGCATACCCCAAGGTATTATATCAGATGTCCAACCCCTTGTAAAGTCATCATTTTGGGACACACAATGATCCCTGAATGAATATTTTGATTTTGACCTCCTTACCCCCCAGCACTGGGGTCAGCCTTTGTGGGGGGGGGGGGGTCAAGGTGTGTGTATCGAGCTGAAGCTGGTGTCTGGGTTAACCTGAAACATCCACGGCAAAACCGAACGGATGCCAACGGTCAATAAAACAACGAAAGGATCCCAATCCCGAGCCGGCAGGCAGGCACATATGAGAGTATCATCCTAGTGAAGCCAGAACAGATTTTCAGAGCCCCCTTGATGTTCAAGATCCTGAGTGGTACGTGTGAGTGCTTGTAGGAGGACACTCGAATGTTGAGGTACAGCCATGCGGGGTGTCACATCTTGTATGCTCTGTTGCCTCCAAGCACCTCAAACTGGCCAACTAAAGGCAGCCAGCCTGTACGTCAGAGGGTGAATGATGCCGGAGGGTTTCACAAAAAAGAGTCCCGGGCTCTCAGGTTTCAGCTTCAAGAAGCAGCGGCTTCTTGTTTTGTCCCATGAACGGTGCCAAAGGACCAAGACGTGAAGCGACACAGCGGGCGGAGATGTGTAAAGGCACTGGGAGGTGTTGAAGGCATGCTAAAGGCACTGGTCACCTTTGCATCTGCTTGACGCATAGTGATCATGTCTTGAGCACACAGCGTCTTGCAAAGATGAAATTCTGTCATTTCAGGGTGATGCTTCTTCAAGTAGGCTAGATCCACTGCAACCTCAGCAACGTCACAGCAACTGCAAAGAGATGCGCGTTGAACCAGAGGAGTGTACAAATGGACAAACACGACACTTTGTTGTGGTGGTCGCGGACCATGGCTGAAACCCACATATCCCGAATTCCGGGGTAAACCACCGAGGCCTAGCCCAAATGTTGCAAAATAAGTGGCAGGTGCGGTGAGGCACGGGACAGTAACTGTTTTAGACCAACCAGAAAGACCAGTCCATGCAGAAATCAACCTTGCCCATTCAGAAGAAGCAGCGGAACCACAAGGGCGGATATGCTCCTTTCCATCCCTGTGACATGTACTGGGCTACAGCACCACAGATCAAGGGCCTGCATAGTCAGCAAACCTTCTAAATGGTTTTTGAAGCAGGGACGCGAATAAGAATGGCTCTTTTTTTTTGGTCTGGGCGGTGGGGGGGTGGGGGGGTCACCACACCCCCATCGGAGTGTCATCTTCAGGGAACACCTCTTTAGCGGCGCCAAAGGGACAGGTTGAGCAAGGCAGGAGGGAGGGATAGGGATAGCACCGACCCTTCAAGACACCATCAATGCGAATGCAAGCTTGGTCATTTAACGCCACGGGCAAAATGTCCAGATCTGCACTGCACCACTGATGTGTAGCACGTGGCCACCTGGAACCCCTCTCCCTCCAAAATTTCACGGTCTCAGAGCGATATCAACCAACTGTTCTTGTGGCCCTGGGGGGGTGCAGGGGCAGGTTGGTGAAAGCGGACATGGTGAGACATTACCTGGTTGGCCAAAGCGTGACACCGTGAAATGTGGTGGATGCTCACAGTGAATGCTCTGCACGCGGCTCGCAACCTGGTTTTCCATGTGCGTGTGTATGTGTGTGTGTGTGTGTGTGTGTGCATGTGTGTGTGTGTGTGTGTGTGTGTGTGTGTGTGTGTGTGTGTGTGTGTGCTATTGGCAGTCAGCTAACCGTTTAGCACATTTAGCAGTCCATTGCTTTCAAACAAACACACAAACATAGAAACATGCAAACATACATGCACGGGGACAGGAGGAGCGATGCGCAGCCAGGAGCGTATGGGATGGGCTTTTATGCGGGGCCAGTGCTGCCCTAGGGTGCTAGGTGAGGACCACGGTACCAAGTGGAGGAGCAGCCGAACCGTCCCCGAACGGAAGCGGGGCGAGCCCTCTTCACCCTGCCAGGCAGATGCCCCCGGGCCTGGCGCCCGGAAGCTCGGCCACGATTGCCGCGGCTCTGGATATGCGACACACACCAGCCGCCTATGCGGCAGTGGGCAGGGGGGTAAGGCACTGCTGCACCAGAGGCCACCCAAGGCACCCCCACCGCCCCCCCACCGCCGCGGAGCCGCGCAACAGGGCCCTAGCGGTGAGAGTACGTACCCCCGGGGGAGGGGGGATGCCGTCGACCAAGCGGCGCAGAGCGCAGCGGCAGCAGCGCCTTGGCCTGAAGCCGCCAAGGGCGGGCCGGGCACCCCCCCCCCCCCCGCACCGGCCAAACGGGCATGCGCGCAGCCACACAGCGAGGCACGGCATGGACATGCATGGACGGATGTGACTTAACCCCCCATATTCCAGAGGTTCTGGCTCAGGCGAGGCCCCCAACTAAGACTTGAGAGGGAGCCAGACAGGACAGCTGCATGACTGCATGTATGCTTTTGGTGGCGCCTCAGGCGACTGTGGGGGCCCTTGAACCAATGGCCCCCCCTCTATACTATTGTTCTTTCTTCATGCAAACATACATGCATACACACATTTATAAACGAGCGGGGCTGAGTTGCCTTTCCCGCCAAGTCCATGGCAGGAAGCACCCACTGATCCACAATGACCGTGCACGCTGGCGTGTGCCGACCCTATGAGTCTGGCAAACCCCGCCCTGGGAAAGCTGGACGCAAATTTGATGCAAACCAGCTATGGGACACAAGCCAGTAAGTAGTATCCTACAAGTGTGTCTGCGCAGAGGTCTGTGTGTGTGTGTGTGTGTGCCTGTGAGCGTGTGTCTATATACGCCAGTGATACCGAGTTGCAACTTCCGTGAAGCTCTTGGTAGGCAGTACACAGGTATGAGTGGCAGTACACAGGTATGAGTGCCCTGGAGCCCGCTCAAGGAGGTGCACAGTGATCCAACCCGTTGATACAGTAGGTGAAGGACTGGGCCCCGACATTGAGGCACTCTGATACTGGGCCTTTGTTTCGCCGGGGTTGGATGGTTGCATCCAATAAATGCATACATACATCTCTTGCTTGCGGTCTGACTGATCTGTGCTGGCCTGTGAGACCTGCTGTTCCGTGACCGGACCCTTGTGGCTCTTGTTTTCATCTACCGGGCATTCCACTGTCCTCTCACAGACGAGCATTCACCATTTTTCTGGATGTCACATTTTGGCCTACCAAACATCAATAAGTAGCACTTTGTTTGAAGTCCCCCCATATGTCCTTTGTGTGTTGTGGTGCAACATTGTTGCCCACACCCCCTTTGTGTAGGTTTCACCTACTTTGGCAACCAACTGTTGGGGTTGTGGGATGCACACCGGGTTTTGGACCGGGACCTCTGTTCTCATCCTCCAGGTGTTCAACAATTGCGCTTTTCAAAATGATTCTGTTTTGACATAATGACGACCACGAAAGGTTAACAAAAATGGTGCAGCCTGGTTTGCGCCCTCTGCGCCTCATTTTGACAAACAATAGCGATGGCAAATGCGCGGTCTTTTTTCCAGGCAGAGATCCTTCAGTGTGCATGGTGTGTAGTGCATTGAATTGCACCGATGAGATTTCCTGTCAGGGGAGGAAGGTTCTTGGTTAGTGGGTTATTGGGTAGACAGGGATTGTGCATTGGTGTTGTGTTCTTCTGTAACCTACTGCAACGTCTTCTGAAGGAACGCCTGGAGAGGCCGATAGAGCTGAGGGGCCTCAAAGCGAACGCGGACGTTGCCCTGTGGAGTGGAGGGCTTCAGGACGATCTGGAACAGCAACGAATGGCCGTGGATTGTCTTTGCGGCCAAGTATACGTAGCGTTGTGCTGGATGTTGTTGGTCATGGCCAACAAATACGATTCTGATTCCATGGAGTTCCAGCTTGGCCTGCAGCCCAGCCTGTGTCGGGGAGGAGAGCATGATCATAAAGGAAGACTCTTGGCTGATGGTCCTCCACATGTTCAAAAACTCCTGCTTTTCGATGGTGGCAGCCTGGCGGAAAGGCATGGTCAATGCAGCATTGGACTGCAGAGGGGAGGGGGGTATTAGAAGAGAGGAGGGGGGTGGTGGAGGAGATGTGGAACCCAAAAGTTTGTGTACCAAAAACAACCCAAATCAATGTTTCTTTCTCTAAATCTCATTTCTCCCTGCTATGAAATCTGGGTTCAAAAAGGGGGGGGTTACCCCTGGGGGCTTGCTGAGAGATGCAGAGTTAACATGGAAAGATAAGAATGCAATGGGCTTCCACAGATGTTGCAGTACGAACACCAACCAACCAACCAACCACTCACATGGATGTGTGTGGAGTGGGCAGGAAGAGGAATGGAAATTCTGACATGGAACCAAACATGAAGCGGGTTAAGAAACACTGCATATGCCAGCAATAAACACAAACCGGCACCAGTGAGACTACTGGGGTGGCGGAGATTCACTTCGGAACATGGACATAAACCCGCAGCACGTGGTGCCTGGGTTTTGTCGGGGCTTCAAGGCCTGCGAGAGCCACACTCACCAAACCAACCCATCCCTGCCACCCCCTATCTTACCCTTTCATTCCCTATGCATTCTTCTCCCTGCTCCCTCCCTATTGTCCTGCATCGCTCCGTCCTGCCCCACACCGTCCTCCGTGTTTCTTCCACACGCTTTGCCACACCAGTGAAAGCCGAAGCCACGGTTTGTCCAATAGGAAAAAGGCCACATAGCGGTGAGGCTCATCGTTGAGCTGGCTCCACTGCAGCAAACCCAATGGTCATAACGCCAGGTGTCCTACCACTTGCCTGGGCTGTGCACCTGCTGAAGCCCGCTCTACACCTCCCAATCACGTGTGTGCATCTCCCCATTTAATGTCCCCCCCATCCCATGACTCCCCACTTACCCCGTCTCTCCACTTTGACCTTATCTCTACTTGCCCGAAGGGGGGCATATACACCGATTGCACGAGAGCACCGTTCACCTGGAAACCAAGCAGGAATGAATATGGGCGCGAGGCAACCCCTGGTTTTAAAGGTACCAAGGGTCAGGAGGGCAAACCCTCTTTGCAAGATCAACCGTGGACAATCAGGACAGTCAATGACAGGCAGTACCAATGGTGGTGATGTTCACCATCACAACTGATTTTAGAATGGCAAGGAGACTGACAGTTCTGTGAGCTCAGTGTGGCAATTGACACAATCCTCCCAGAGTTTGTGGTGTCCTGACACACCGGTTGTGGATGGCTGAGGTGGGGTATCTTGCAGCGTTATTTGGAATTATGGGGGGCGGGGCTACTGACTTGAGGACAAAGAGGCTGAAATGACAGCCAGAACCAGGTGCAGAAATAACTGCGAATGAGGCAATGCATTCCACAGGTCAAATCATGTCCCTTCATGATAGACATACAGTAGCCACAGTGGGTGAACAAAAATTCTATTGCCTTTGGCAAGGCACCTGGAAGATGGTGGTTCGGTGCTTGTTGTGCTTGAAGTTCTCTATGCGTGTGCCGGCTTCCGGGCGGCCGGCGGCTTTTGTTCACCGGGGTACCGGTGGGGGGGTGCTGGCGGTGGGCGGTCGGCGGTACTGGCGGCGTAGGCGTCTGTGTGAGTTGCTGTGGCTCTCGGGGAACCTGCGGTGGTGTGGGTGTTGCTGGCCTTGGCGGCGGTGGTTTGGGACGGTGCGCTGGGCACCTGGGCGGTGTGGGTGGACGTGGGTGTGCGTGTCGGTGTGCTCTTCATGTGGGCGCTGTTGGGGGTAGTGGGTTGGCCATTGTTGTGTGCGGGACGGTTTGTGGCGGCCGGTGGGGCGTGGTCAGTGGCGTGGTGCTCTCCGTGGCTGGTGGTGTGGGGCTTGGCCGGCGTGGGTCACGCGTCGACAGCCCCCGGACTCCACAGTTGCCTACACTGATTTTAAGGTTAGAAACACAGAGAGTTAGGTTAGAATAAATGACAGACAGTAAGAAATTCGCTGTCTGCAGTCCTGGACCTGAAACTGTCCCGAATCCCGATCATAGCGTAGGGGCAGACCCCCATACACATCATTGATCGAAGTGTGCATTCTTTACAGGGGTTGTGTGAAAACAAAACCGTTTTGTAATTTATGTCTTGCTGCACAGAACAAAAAAGAAGAATTTGTTTGGGTTGATTGGTCAATTGAGGTAAATGAATTGGTTAGTGTAGCTTCGCTCAAATGTCATTGGTCCACACCAAACCGCAAACCTAACGTGCCATGCTACCCGATGCCACTGCTGGTGACTTAAGTAACTGCACATTTGGCGGAGAAAAAAATATGATGATCTATGTCAACACCTTGCACTTAGTGCGGAAATGCTAATTTGCGCACGAATGCAAAAAAAAATACACGTACATTCCAATGGGGGGGAAGAACCACATAATGTTGACAGCCACAACCACAGCAACTACGGAAAACATGAAAGACACAGAAAACTGAAAAGAATCCGAGAAAGGATGGAAACTTTGCAAGATTGTCGCCATCTTATTTCATAAGGAGCTGTAGTGCCTTCACACAAATTTACAAGAAGCTTGCATCAAACCATAACATGCTGTTTGATGCAAAACTGCTATATCGTAGCGCAAGTGATAAACAATGCGGACTTTGCTGACATTTTTGGAAAAACCACACGACCATCATCCTATGATGAATAATTAAATGGAAGTTGACTATTACGTCTTTTTCTTAGTCTTTTCTCTAGGCAGACTCTTTCTTATCTTGATTCAAAACTACGTTGATTTTCGTGGGAAAACACCTGAGCACGTTTTTAAACACTTGCTAAACATTTGAGCAGTGTTTTGGCTATTGAGTGATAATGATCACCGAAGTAGTCAACAAACGCCATGTCGACTTCAGCTCTACGATTTAGAAAAGCACAGCCTGCATCATTCATGTACATATGCACGGAGAAAACATAGATCTTTGTGTTATGTGAAGCATCCGAATCAAGCCGAGTCTCTTATATTTAGACATTCTGCTTAAGCACTGCTGTCCAACTCCAAATCCATTACAAAGTAACACCTATGCACTTATTTTGCCGAGCTTTGCCCATGGAATCCTTTGTGTTTTTAGTCACTTGGTGTGGTGCATACGCCTAAGCAATCTTTGTTTCACCAAAGTGTGAACCTCGAATGCACAATACACGATTCGGAAGAGATGAAAGACATCATTGAAGACAGTTACCATTGCGCATTTTATTGTGTTTTTCATGGTTAGCCATAGGTGCGTGCGCATGTAAGTTTGTTTTAATTGATGCACATATTTTTTCTTAAAAAAACATTGATATTATATTTCTTTTGGATAAACTTGTGGAAAAAAAATGATTCATGCACAACTTTGTCACGAAAAAAATCTTTCAGTCTGAAACTATTTTGGTCTAACCAAATCAAATTTTGTTCATATTTTTTTTGCGAGAAAATACCATTTTCTTTTTCTTTGATCTATCATTTTCTTTGATGGCATTCTTCCCAAGCGGACAATTGTGATCACCTTTTTCCCCTCATTTTCTTTGTCTTGAAACTTTTTTTTCCAACACTTCACCATGCACTCTTGCATCAAAACAAACCAAATAAACACAAACTCACCGAGAAAGAAATTTAGAGGCCACTACTCGTACTGGTCTCTAAATTTGTAATGATTTACGTGGTGATACAAAACCTCAATATCGGGCCCAAACTAGCACCAAAGTGGCGGTGCACGCCATGATGATGGTAGTCAATGATGTCACCACAACAACTAAAAAGACCAAAAAAGAAACAACGGCCAATGCTACGATGTTTGAATGACCACTTTGAACTTAAAAGTTGGTCATTTTCACAACAAAGGTGGGAAGCATTCCCGATTCGACTGGCGAATGCCGTGTTCCATCAGGGTGGCATGGCCCAAAAATGATCAAGTGCTGCAAGCTCAACGACAACAAATTCTTTTTCGACGCTTCTTAGCCCGAGATGAAGATTAAAAGACCACTACACCAGGTCTTCATATAAATCTGTAACACACCATTGGGCCGCTTATCATTTCAAAGTGGCCTGAAATCCTAAATTGCCAAGGCTAACTTACCTAACTTGGATCGAAAAGATAGTGAAGACCGTTTCTCTGGCAAACTCTCCCTACCTTAGCAAACAAGGAACAAGGGCTAAGAGTAGTGCTTGAAGGATATCACAGTGGCTAAACCAAGCTCATAAGCTCCCTAAAGAAAATACCATATTGAAAAGTTGTCGACGAGAGGTTTTGGCAATTCGTCTTGTTTGTTGAGGTAAGCACCATGTAACATACCAAAAACAACACTTGAACACACTTTTCATTTGACAAGCCATTCCGTAAAATAGACCGGTGCCCAAAGCTGGCAAAAATACGATAGATCATAACTCGTGTTGCATGTATTCCCGTGATCCATTCAGTAGAGAGTGTCCTCAGATCAACAAAATCAATCGGAAAAAGTGGAGTACTGGATATCGTCGGTTCAAAACTGGGTTCAAACGAATCAAACCAAACTCTCATCTTCTAATAATTAATTCCGTTTTTCAGGCATTTTAGAATTATATTTTCAAACATGTTAATGAAAATACGCACAATTTCGAGGTTCAATGTTGGAATGGGAAAAAGCGTCGCCTGCACTATGTCGCTAGTCGCGCGTGATCAGACAGGTTGAAACAGCCTTCGTTTTTAACGTGCAAATTCAATCTTTCATCTTTCTTTTTTGTAGCTTTTATGCACAATGGCGCCAGCAGATTCTAGATGTGTATTTCTCAGAAATCTGCAGTACTGTAAAATTTGCAGTAAAACAGCACATTAACACTTTTTCGAAGCTCTTTATTTGTTACTTATTACCCATATTTATTATTTGGAGGCATTTGGAAGCATCTTCCCTTGTTACATACTCTGATATTCTCCCATTTAATGTGGCCACATACACCCACGAAGACACCTAGAAGTTTGCCCCACGTGTGCTTTGTGGACTTCACGGGGACCCTTATTTGTCGGCCACGACGAGGTGAACGTGCCACCGAAGAATCCTAAGTGAGGAGACACTGTGGTCGTGGTGAAGTTTAATCGTCCAATAAAATGTTGCAATTAGATTCATCCGTCAAGGCGATTTTTTTTGGAAGTGCAGCGATCTACGAGATGAGTGCCCACCTCATCCTCCTCATCACGATCAGGGTCACCATCCTCGGTTCCCTCTAACCTCAACATATCGTCATACATGGGGTTATTTCATGTACACCGGACACCTCATAGTCATCGGAGTTATCATCATCCGAGACATCATAGTTGAGAGAGCGAGGGGCTTTTGCGAGCACCAGCGGGCTTGAGAACCGTTTGACAGATGGTAGGAGGCCTTGCGAGCAGGAGCGGGCTTGAGAAGTATTTGACTCAGGAAAACACCAATAGCTTCCACCCATCACAACAAAGATCTTCCCCTCCCTTTGCAAAGCCCGTGCTTTTGCATCTTTCTCATCCATTGAGTATCAGGCCCCCGGCTGAATTAATTGACCTTATTTCTAAAGTCTTCTCGTCGAAAGGCATCCAACCTAGGCCCTTCCCACGATGGACGAAACAAGAACATCCCAAGCATGGTCAAGACAAAAGGCTTCTCCTTAGTGGGGCATGTTGTGACACGTGCCTCACATTTGCTTCTCGGTTGGTTATGGGCACAAGCAAGCACAACACGTCCCATGCACCGCAGTGAGACCCATGTTCGGTGAGGAGTCTTCGAAAGGGGCCCTCATGAATGCCGTTAGGCCATGCCCTCCTACCCCCTTGTGTGGTTATGTGGGCTCCTGAGGGAGTCGGACAATCGTATTTGGCTCCAGGTTTTTAAGTACTCCTTTTAACCAGCTAAACCGTAAGAATAGAGCGACATGAGGTATCATTCGATGTTTCAAACTCCCAATTCTTGGACAAATTGTCTCGACTCCTCGGCAAAGGAGCCACAAACCAACATGTTTCTCGTCGCTTTGTCCAGCTACCGCTACGTTGAACCAATGTTGTGTGGTGCCGAAGGGAGTGCACCGCATATGTTCGCAACGGGCTTCACATTTTTTTAGCCACAACCCCAAGGTAGGCCTTTCTTAATCCAGCAATAGCCGGTCCAGGGCACCAATCATTTTGCATTATGGACACAGCATACTTTGCAATTGTGTGAGGTCCAGCGGCTCCCAAGATTGCTTGAAATACTTCCCTTGGTCCGATCCCAATTGAACTAATGTTATCCAACGCTCAAATAACATTGCAAGACACGACACGGTCGTGGCACACTAACACAATGATAGGCTCGTTGTCCACTGCGACGGATGCACATACATATTTGCTCGTAGCCGCCTCCCGAAGCGACCGGGGAAAGACAAATCTTTGTTTGTGCGATATCCTCGTCTTCCGTTCGTATTATGAACAAGTACCGAACAACCAAGCCCATTTCGGCTGGCAATTAAATCAAACATGCCGCTCGGTGTTGAATTCGCCATCCAACGGTAGGTCTTTAGTTTATGATACATAGATGGACTTTCCGGGTGTCTATTTTCATTCGCCGATGGCCGGCCACTGACGAATCTGCTGCAGCTTTGTTTTGCTGCGCGAACTTGCTCGTGACCAATCCTGTTTGTGGTGTCCTCTGCACC
The DNA here is from genome assembly GCA_964036045.1 of Eutreptiella sp. 'Long Island Sound 2002'. Lineage (NCBI taxonomy): Eukaryota > Euglenozoa > Euglenophyceae > Eutreptiales > Eutreptiaceae > Eutreptiella > Eutreptiella sp. 'Long Island Sound 2002'. Next base: position 44,936,682 of record OZ038389.1, on the reverse strand, counting down.
GCACACCCGTCTTGTGGACCTGCACGGCTCACCCGTCCTCTAGACCCCCGGAGACATACTATGGATAGTCGATTGGCCAAAAGAAGCTCGTTGGAGTGGTCTCCTGGCCCCGTTTCCTTATCTTCTACGCCAGAGGCGGGGGTGTGGACAACGACGCCAGAGGCACAGGTGTTTGCTTTCCCACTTGCATTCTTGCTCTCCATGGCGTACCGGAAGGTTGACACCCCATGTCCCTTTGAGTGCGCTGCATTTGGACGTCTAAGGTCGCTGGTTTACGTGTACACCTCGGGAACGTGGAGACCGGAGAAGTTGCCATGTGTAATAGATGTGCACATGGTAAGCACATGAAGGCGGAGGTGTGAACGTTTGAAGAAGCGAAAGGCGGCGGCCACGAGGTGGGGAGAGCAAACGGGTGAAACGTGGTTCCGCACATGGAGCACAATTCCGGACCCGTTCTCTCTTTAACCTCGTCGTGCCCTCAATCATGATCGGCTTCGCGTGGCTTTTTTGTTTTTGGAATTGCCGTGGGCCGTTTGCCACCTCTTTTGGCGTCTCCTTTTCGCCTCAAATAAAATGGTACTCTTGGTTGGACAATAGCTACACCCAAGGTGGCACCATGCGGATAGTCTTCCATTTTGTAGGTACGGAAACCGCCAATGGAAGAATCGCACACCGCCGCGGAGCTTCTACAAAACGGCTTCATGGAGGTGACAAACATCGAGCGCAAGAGCCCAGTGACGGTGGGCCCTCCGAGCCCTGACCCAAACGAGCCCTTCTCTCCATGGATGTTGTCTCCTACATCACAGGTACTATGTGCACATACGCCAAGTCGAACGTGCATGGTTGGTGATTGGGAGGGAGGTATTCAACACATGGGACTCATCGCATACTTGCGACTATTCGGACGAATTTGGGTGAGGAAATCGATACTACGTGGGCGTGTGGCAGCATTTAGAGCGTTGGAGCTAGGTGCATGAGCCATTTAGAGCGTTGGAGCTAGGTGCATGAGCTTGCCACATATTTTTTTTGCCTTTTCCGCAAGCCGAGCAATTAGCCTCCAAATACTCCTCGACAACGCGCGGGGCTGCAAGAGAGGACGGTCGGTGATTGTACCGCGTGCTTTCCTGCTACTCGAGGCCATGAGGGTGGCGGTGGAGGTTTTTCCAGGGCACTCCACACCATCCAACAAAAAGTTGACACATTTTCGGGTTTGGGGAAATGAAGTTTGAAAAGGAAGCACCTTCTCTAGACCCCCCAAACCGCGAAATTCTACGCGGACAAACACCCTTGGGACCGAGTGGATTACCTCGAGCGCGGTTTTTCAACCTTGACGCCTTTCTTTGTGCCCGAAGACGTTGGTTTTCTCGAGACAAAACCCCTGCAGGATAGGGCTAGTACAGCGCATGGTTGGTGTTTCATTCTCACGGATGTCACAACTCCGCACAAAGGAGATGGTTCGAAGGTTGACTTTCACGTCGATTTGGCCCTAGAGCGCTTCATCGACTATGCCGCACCGCACAGCCCGGGGGGGGAGGGGGGTTTGGTCTAGGATCTGCGGAATCTATGTATCTTGAAACCTCCGTGGTTTAAAGATGAAGTGAATGGGCGGGACTGTGTTTGTCCGTTGGTGCATGTACATTGCCCGATTCCGTATTCCCGTCGGACACGTGCAAAATGCCAGTAACTAAATGGAGGCGATCGGATGGTCTTCAACCTGCTTTAGGGACATGGTGACACGTAGCTTCTTCCCAATAAACAAAGTAATTTTCGGCTGCATCCAATGGTTGGTGATGATCAGCCCGGCTGTGCTGTGCTGCGCTGCGCTGTGCTGTGCCATGGTTGATTGTTTGGCATTTCAAAACAAGTTAGGCCAATTGCCAACGAATGAAGCCGAGTCGCCGAGTTTGGAGGTCAATTTGAATGCCAGTGGCCACTAGTTGGAGGCTGATCGCCGGCGGTTGAAGTAACTCCTTTTGCAACCGCTCTTGAACCACCTCACCCTGAAGCGCATCCCTGCCTGTGACCCTGCACCCAACACCCACGGATGGCATGGATTGGCTGCTTTCCTCAGGGCCGCTTCCGAGGCCCCCTATCCCCCACGTCTGGGGCTTCTTCGGCGCCTTCGTCGATGAACGATGGAATCGTCGAGGAAGTCTTTGGGGAGGAGGTGCTGGGCTATATCCATGGTGACGATTTGCGGTCCCCTACATCCCTTCGGCGACCATGGCAGGCTCTGCAGCCGCCGCACAGCAACCGGTGTGCTTCATTGTGCTGCCCACCCTCCCTTGGCTGGGACGGTAGGGGAGAAGCGAAACAAAAGGCGACAGGGAATGGGTTTGGAGGGGCCAGGGAGGGGGCCCGAGAGAAAGCGCAACCCTCTTAGTTTTTAAGGAGAGGCATGTAAACGCTTGAAGTGCTGGATTGTGCGGTCCGGCCAAATGTGTTTGCGGTTCCTCGTCGAGGTGAAATTATGCACCCCCTCTCCCAACCCCATCGACCTCATTCGTCACCCTCCATGCCTCCGAGATGTGTTGCTTTTCTCAACGCCTCGGCCCTGATAGAGCATGTCTGCGCCTGTTCTCAGTGTTCCAAAGCAGTTCGCACGTAGTGCATGCCTGACAATCAGTATGCGGCTTCGGAACTCTGAGAAAGACATGGCGGGGTCATGCTGCGAATGCCCACCTCAAGCGCCCCCATCATGGCCCGTTGCACATTCACAGGGTGGGGGATGGTGCACACAAGTGGCACACACGTGAATGCGCAGGTGCAAGAACACTTGTCCATGAAGCGTCATGCGGCTTGTCCACACCAGTACGGGATGTGAGCAGTGGAGCTCGCCAATATTACCTAAGCAATGGAGTTTGAGGGTTGTAGGGCGACCAGGGCAGGGCCAAGGATGTGTCACTTGCATCCGGCCCAACTCAAAGCCCAAATATTTCCGCCTTCTCCACATGAAACACCATAGCGCCGCGTGTAGCGCCTCGTGCGCGCCTGAATATTGTGGAAGGGGTGAGAACACGGTTACCGAGCTGGGTTTACCCTGTCGAGGTTTTACACCACCTTTTAGGGTCCAAGGATGAGCTACACGTTTTAGCAAGCAGCAGCAAGCAGCAGCAGCAGCAAGCAGGCGGTTAAAAAGTCCTTGCGACCACACCGTGGCTCAAAACCGGCATTCAAGTAGCTCAAAACGACCGGGGAGCAAACACGCATCACCACAAACAAGTTCCGTGCCGTTTCGAGCCGTCTAGCCCGTTCTACAGCCGATTTGGTGTCCAAAAATGGCCGTTTTGTGGCTGTTTTCAGGACGATCGTCCTGAAAGTTCAGGACGATCGCCGGTGTGCCAAGTAGGTCTTTCCAATGAGGGCCATTGTTCTTTCATGGCGATTGGGCTATCAAAGGAATGCAAATGGGTGTTCAATAAGGCATGTACCATGCCGTGGTGCCACGCGGCGGTCCATTTTGAGGTGAAAATGAGCCGTTTTTGAGCGGTTTTTTAGGACGATCGCCGTAAGCATGGAGGCACATCTCTAAAGCAAGCGGTCTTTCTTCAACGGTGATTTTCCATGTGTTACGCAAGACTAGGACCCAGCTCGGTCCTAGTTCGAGTCTTGATTAAGACTGGGAAAAGCCTGCGTCGCCAGCGTACACCACTGGGCTCTTTCTCGGCCACCACAATTGACATCAATCCCCAGTCACTCCAGGTACAGAGCAGTTGCTTCGTGGGGGGTGCCCTGCCGTTTTTGGACCCTGCTGAAGCTTCACCCGACGCCCCGTCTCGCGCTCCAGCCACTGACGGGCACTTTTTGTGTTGTCCGGACATCAGAGAGGCAGGGGATGCGGCCCCGTTTCAGCCACACGAGTACCGAGGTTTTGTGGCGTCGCTCCGAGAGGCTACAACGATGTTCCGTGAGGCGCGACGAGGGATGTCACGCAGCGCGCGGGCGTGCCAAAAGGCCAAGCGCAACAGCGTGCTGCTGGAGGACGTTCACAATCAGACGCGGGAGCTGATGGCAGGGAAGGACGCGGACGGCAATCCATCGTACAAGTTGAAGCCCATCACCAGTCCCTACGAGGCATGTGCGCACCTGGGGGTGGAGAGCGCCTCACTGGCAGCGCTCGCGCCGCCGCTGCTGCTGAGTCGCCGCTACTCTGTCGAAACCACTCCACAGCCCAGCTTGACCCCAGGTGTGCGCTGTGTAGGGGCTGTCAGAACCCATGGTCCGGAGTCTGTGATTTATTGTTTTTTGACTTCCATGGCGTGTACCGCGTTCATTGTGGAGCCAAGTCTTGGGAGGAGGCATGAGGTTTTGGTGCAATTCCTGTGTGACGGTGAGTGGTTCGCCTGCGGTCTCTCGCCGGCGGTTGGTGATCAAATGACGCGCCGTCGGCATTGATTGTTGTCAATCAGACCACAGCCCTGTGGTCACAAACTGACGGTATTCTGGATCCAAGCAACATGGGGAGAAAAATTTGTCTGTGTTTAGATCAGTTGTTGCGTATCTTGGGATGCTGCGGGTGGCTTGGCGTCACACTGGTAGAGCATATCTCTCGGGTCCATCAGGGCGCAAAGCGCCCGGCCTCCCCCTTTTTTGAGGTATGCCAATAGTGAGACGACCGTCATTGGGAAACGATTGCAGCTTTTCGCCGTAAAGGGGGGAGGGGTACAGGGGACAGATGCTGGGACTTGGCCCCCATGAAAGAGCGTGGCCGTGGCCTGTGTAGCCGTGGCCGCCATTCGTTGTTGATGCAGCATAACACACAGCATAGCACACAGTGCATCGCGGCATGCCAGGGCTGACAGAGGCGCACAACAGAACAGAGCAGCACAGCACACACCAGAGCAGTACAAGACAGCGCAACGCTTAGGCACACAGAGCCGACAAAGGCGCACAGATGATATCTGTGTACAAATCTCATTGGTGGGCCCCGGACAAGCCTTTTTTTAGTGGCTTGGATACCCTCCCCCAAGGGGGGGGGGGGGGGCTGCCTGCCTTTTTGGAAATTCTGGGTGCCCTCAGTGGAATCACCCCCCCCCCCCCCGGTGGGGGTAGGCCAAGAGTGGGTTGGGATTTTTTGGGGAAAATATTTGTAAGCAAAATTTTCATTTTGCCCCTGAGCATTTGGTTACCAGATCCGGTCAGTACCCTAGCGGTAGTATGGAGCATGTGTGGTCCAGATGTCCTGGGTTCGAATCCAGGGCGCTGGGTTATTCAAGGCGACAGATGCAGAAGGCTGGGCCAGGCGGAGATTTTATGGAGGAATAGATTCAAAGTGAAATATCTATTCCACCCCTGAGCTGGATGTCTACATGTCTTCAGCAAGCAGTGGTGAGCCCTTCATGATTTGATGCATTGCCTGTGGTTTGATGTTGGGTAGGTACTGTGGACAAGGCGGTGAGTGGGTGCCTGCCTCCTTGACTGGACCCCCCCCCCCTTAGGGTAGGGGTAGGACAAAAGCAGTGCCTGCCCTGAAAAAGTGCCTGCCCCCTCCAAGATTTCATCCCCCCCCCCCCATATCACAAAAAAGGCTTGGCCCCGGACGCTGACGGGTGTGTGGCATCCAAGTCTTCGGAGGTTACAGGGACTTGGCCCCCGTAGATGAGTGTGGCCGTGGCCTGTGTAGCCGTGGCCGCCATTCCTTGTTAATGCAACACAACGCACAGTGCAGTGCGGCACACCAGAGCCAACGGAGACACACAACGGAACAGAGCCGCGCAACACACACCAGAGCAGCACAAGACAACGTAACGCCTAGGCACACAGAGTTGGCGGAGGTGCCCAGAGGACCAGTGTTGCACCGTACACACTAGAGGAGCACGCGCATACCAAGGCAACGCAGCGCAGCACACAGCGCAACACAGCAAAGTAGAGCAGCGTTCCACAACCACAACGGCGGTGGACAGCCACAATACGCGCCGCAAACACCGACACTAGCCCAACACCCGACGCCCAAGGCGGGTGCTAGACCCGCCACGTGGGCAATCCACCCATGCACAACCACGGCCGCCAACAAACAAGGCACACACGCAGGGCACCACAAAAGGCCCACAACCCCACACCCCAGCGCCAACACCGCACCCACCACACAAGACAACCGAGGCCACACGCACACACACAACACAAAAGGGATGCTTCCATGATGCACTCCCGGGAGCCAACACCTTCCTGACCACACCGGGAAGTGGAGGCAGCCCAAGCCTAGATGGGGGGGGCGCACCTGCGGGGGGTTGGCAGCCGGCTACGCGGTTAACCATTGGGCAGCGACCTGAAGCATGTCCTGCCCACGAGTAGCTAAGTTCTGTCACGAGGGCCTAGTGCGGGAGCCTTGGGCACGCTTGTGAGACATGGCGTCCAAACCATTGCTGGTCACTGCACACAACCAAACAGGGGGTGGACTCACAGGAGTCCCTAGCTCCGAGGCGTGGACAGCCTAGAGTGAAGTCCTCAAACAGGGAGCCCCTCAAGAACCTACAATGCACAAGAGCAACAATGCATCACTTTCACCACAGAAATACCCCGACAAACACCAGTGGCAGGTCAGTTTGCAGATTTGGAGACATGTGCAGAAGTGCCCGGTACCCCTAGTGCCACCCAAATCACAGTGGGACAACCCAACAGCCACAATGGGAGGCAAGCAATGACATGCAACCCCCCCGGCAGCGCACACTAGCAGCGGTGAGTGCGCCAGCAGAAGAAAAAAGAGCACCAAATTGGGAGGAACACACGCAGCAAAGCAACTGGGCACAGGGCTGGCCCACACACGGCACTGAGACGAGCCCCAACAGGACTCACAACAATGCACAAGGAGACCATGAGGTGCGAGCAGTGCAGCAAATGCGGTGCACGGCGAGCAAGCCATTAGCAAACAAGCCCCCCCCCTCCCGCTACGAGGTGCCCGCGAACTCCACAAGGGTGCCGGGAGGTGCGTGCCACGGGGGTGGCAACAAGGCTGTGACCAGCCAACCGCGCACGGGACAGTCAACGTCATACGGAGACGTGAAATCCACGTATGGGGGGGCAGGTGGGTGGGAAAGGAGTGGGTGCGGAAAAGGGGCACCCAAGAGCGCCAACAGACAGAGGGAGGAGCAACACAAACACATAGGATGCGGGAGCCACACCAGGAGGGGCGAGGGCGAGCACAATAGACAAGGAGGAGGGGTGTAGCAAGGCAGGAGAGGCAACCAGGACAGGGAACCAGAATGGAGGGGATAGGAGAGCGTGCGCATGGGAGGCTGCAACACCAAAGGGGATGGCCTAGCCAGCCAGCCCCGTCGCTACCGGGTGCCAGGGCAACCCTTGCTCAACCGGCATTAGGTGGGGGGTGTCTCCCGCAACCTAGATGGGCTGTTTGCGCAACAGGAGCGAGAGCCCACCAGTGGCAGACCAGCCGTGAGGGGGAAAGGGACCTATGGTGGATGATCGGGACAACGCGTGGAGGATCAGGGCACGTGGGCCTCACGCACACAGAAACACGGCGAGGCAGGTTATGGGTGGCCTGTGGACAGAGGCGCGTGGACAGCAAACACAGTCAAACGACCCCGGCAACAACTAGCACAACCTCAAGACGCCAACTACTGGGCGCCACGGACGCGCAAACGGCACACCATGCCACATCCAGCACAGCGGCACACCAACCACTGGGCTCCGCCCCGGGGGGGGGGTGACTCCGCGGGTCCTAGGACACCAACTACCCCTGCCCCCCCCCCCCCCCCCCTAGGGGCCTTCGGCCAACAGTTAGTTGCCAAAGGTGTTGTCCTCAGGCGTCAATGGGCGCCTAAGGCGCCTGATGCTCCATGAACAGCAAAGGTGCCCTAAGGCAAATTTTATCCAATTTGCACCCCAACACTATCCTTAAACCCAACCTTGACTCTAACGCCCACCCCCAACCCTCAGCCTACTCCTATCCCTACACCGAACCCTAATCAAGACTGAATATTGGGACCGAGCTGGTGGGGGAGGGAACATCAGCTATGACTGGTGAGGGACATCAAGAATGATTCACGCATTGATGGCTCTTGACAAAGTGAAATCAGCTTGCAAGTGAACCCCATCACCACGAGGCCCACTTTCAAGGCTTTTTGGACTTCTGAGGGGCCAAAATGCCCCAAAATGGGCTCAAAATGGGCTCATTTCACCCGTTTGTGCACCCCAAATGGTCTAGGATGAGGTTTGGAAAAATGCGTTTTTGACCTATTTTTGACCCATTTTTGGTCCCAAAATAGCCCATTTTCAAGGCATTGTGGGATTTTCGGAGGACCAAAATGGGCCACCACAAGCTCAAAACGGTCCAAAAACACTTGTTTTAGCGCCGCACATGGTCGAGGATAATTTTTGAGAAAAGTCATCTTTTTGCCCCTACTGGACCCTGTTGACCCATTTGGGCACCCACCTGTTTGGGCTTGAGCTTGTAGCTTGCCGCAGCCTAGTGGGCCTAGGTATTGGGGTCTAGGCGTCCGTTTGGGCAATTCTGAGGGGTGGAAACCACAAAAAGTGGGCGGTTGCGGGTGGAGTAGGTGCCCTCGGAATCGCATTTTGAGCCATGTAGCCAAAGATATGGCCTATTCTTGGTTTGTGGCTGTCGGCATTTGGAGCTTCTGGGGGCCTTTTTGGGCCGTTTCCGGGACATATCATGGAGTTAGAGGGCCGCAAAGAGCTCTTTGACACGGGGAAGTCAAGCCGCACATACCGTTTCTCTTCGTTTGGCCGTTTTGAATGGGTTCCAGGGCAAAAATGGCTGTTTTTGGCCCTAAACTGCAGTTTTTGAAACTGACGTCCGCCACTTGCGAATCCCGTTCCCGGCCGCCACCGTTGAGTTTCTTGCTCAAACTTTGTGTGATTGTACTTCACACCCATAGGTATCATCCACCAAAATTTCACCCGAATCTGAAGCACCACAACGGAGTTCTGATTTTCCCCCATTTCGCGCGTGCTGCTTGCTTGCTTGCTGCTTGCTGCTTGCTGCTGCTAAACGTGGTAGGTCCACCCTAGACACTAAAAAGGGTTATAAAACCAAGACTGGTTCCACCAGCTCGGTGACCCTAGCCCTAACCCTAGCCCTGGCTCTCACCCTAGGCTAGGGTCAGAGTGAGTGTTGGGGTCCAAAATGGAGCAATGATGTGGCAAAAGCAGCCATGAATGACATTTGGGGGAGCTTGTTCAGCCCAATCAACATGGCTGGCATGGCTATACTAGCTGGCTGCAAAGGTTAGGGTTAGGTTTATGGTGATGGTATGGTTAGAGGGAGGGCAAGGGGAGGTAAGGGGAGCCTGTGCCCTCCCCCCCCCCCACCCCAAATCGCCCCACCTGGATGACGGAATGCCACACAGGGGGGGATCAGGGGACAGATTCGTGGATAAAATTTCGCCATTCAGAAAGGTGGCGAAAATTTTCTAGGAAAATTTTGGGGGGTTGTGCCTTCTAGAGGGGGGAAAATTTTGCCGGGAGTAATGTCGCCAGGGGAAAATTTCGCCACCCTTGAAATCCCCAAAGTTTAAAGTGCCGTATCCCCGCCTGACTGCAAAAAAACACACAAAACATGCACGACTCCAAATTTGCAAATTTGCAATACATTGCCACAATATGGTCACAGAATCGTTGCCAGAATCCCTGCAAGAACGCCACCTGAAAGCAGAAGTGTGTGTGTGTGTGTGTGTGTGGCAGCCTTACGCACTGTGGCAGCCTTAGGCACGGGTAGGGCGAAACCCTCCCCCCCTGTACCATCAGGCCAGGGTGCTACAAATAGCCCTTTTCATTGCTTGCCGATTGTAACCCACGCACAACCGCACCCTCTATGGAACGCCCATAGATCAGAAATGAAGCAACAACAACACCGACCCTGAAAAAGTGGGGACATTCAGGTTTTTTGCGTCCCCGAGAGATATCCAATTTTGAACCTCATATCCTGAAATGCGTTCACAGGTTGTGGGCATCGGGTGTAACCAGAGCATTCAGATTTCTCGGGCATGCCATGTCCAGCCGGGGGTCCAAGATATGCGTGTCGGGAGTATGCATGGCATCACGAGAGGCTATTGATGTACACGGGGATTGATGAGAGGGGGCACCTGATTAATTACGGCGCGCTGCTGGTTTAATAGGAGCTGTTGATTTATTCGGGGGGCTGATTGATAAGGGCAGGGTGATGGCTTGCGAAGTGCGTCCGGGGTTTGCCATGTGCTGTTTCTTGCCCCAGGGTTGCAGGCACAGCGAGCTCGGGCAGAAGGCATATCCAAGACCATAGTGCATCCCACGACGTGGCCGTTGTTTGCGCCCCGCCCTCCGAAGCAAATGAAGTCGAATGGGCGCATCAATTATCATTCGCTGCTTCAAGAGCAGCATGAGGAGCTTGAGGCATCCAACAAGGCCTTCACTGGTGAGCCCCCTCCGTACTGTGCGCCCTCAGCAAATGGATCCCCCTGGGACCCTTGTAGCCCAAACCAGGAACCCCTGACACACACGCGCGCGCGCGTAACTGACTGGATCGCTCCCAGTGGTTCCTCATCCTTTGCACAAAACAAACAGGAACAACAACAAAGAAAAGCAAGTGGCGTCAGTTGAACGCCTCCGAGTGAACGGGTTCCTGGCGGAGGACTCTGTCACGCAGGGCAGTCGTCCGACCTCCAAGGCTCCGTCCACACTGACTACATATCAGGGGAACGCAGCATCGAGCTGCGGCATACCGCTGCACCCCTCACCGTTCTGCTACCCAATCTTAACGGAACGTGAGGTGGAAAGGCAGTCCACAGAACCCTCCGGTCGGGGCATTTTGGTGTGGCAGTGTGAGCAGCCAGGGGGGCCGCAGTGAAGTTGTCTGGGCACAGTTCCTGGCGTGCTGTGGTCCACCAATGTTGGTTCACCCAAAGCCGCTGGTCCCGTGACACAAGCCAACAGTGACTCCACCCACAAGCCCCTGTCAGAACACCACCAGAAAAAGGCAACCCGGCTTCTGCCAGATGCAATGAGGGGGCTCTGCAGGGAGACTCTGCAGTGGAGAGTCCAAAGCACCCAGTGAGCCGTGATGTTGTTGTCGGCCCCACTGTGTAGGCGAAAAAATCAACGCGATGGGCGTAAGTATGGGGGTCTAAAGGGGGGTGGGGGCGGTGCTGGTCCGAGTCCCCACGTAGACGTCCCCCGTACCCATCCCTTTGGGCAGTGTGTGTGAGAACCCAATCCCTCCCAAACTGGGCCCCATCTGCTGCATTACCACAGGGTATCAGCAGATGATGGACGCATATGATTCGAACTACAACACCTTGTTCCTGCACGAGAAAAAGGTTGTTGAGAGCGGCGATCACCTGCTGCCTGTGGACCCCGCTTCCAAGCTCAAGCTGCAGCTGGCACGTCTGGTGGGTATGGCCCCAGAAACGTCGGCTGTATTATGACCGCCCAGTGGCGTAGGCTGCTGCCCGAAGACCTCCGCTTGGGTTTTCCGGTGCCCTGCGGCAGCAACGTGACCAGAGGTTGACACACGAGTGCCGCCTTCACCACTGCCACACCGCCCACACTCCCACACAACTCCGAGGCGAGCACAAGCAGATCTACCACTGCCCCCCCGCAGAGAAAGGACCGCTTTCTGGGGTTCTCGCGACGGCCCGCTGCTGTTCCCTAGGCACGCCTTTGGCTGGCAGCACTATCACTTTTTGTTGTCGCTATGGAACCGCCAACGCTGATGCAGTCCTCGAGAGACCAAAGTGTATGCCAAAGTGTCCAGGGACAATGGGGGCTGTGCTCCGGCATGAAACTGGGATCTAAGGCAAGACGCAGCCAGAACGCAGTCGTACGTGCTCACACGGTGTCCAGTCGCAGCTGTGAGTCATAGTCAAGACCCCGTCAAACGCAGTCGACGTCAAGATCCCCGAACTCCTCAGCCTCTCAATGTACTCAATGTACTCAATTTCCGTGCATTTTGGTCTGCACGTCATTTCGGTTGCATGCGAGCCTGTCCGTTCCGGGTCACGGCTTCTGGACTGAGCGGAGATGCGTCCCTCCCTCAGTGTGCTGCGCCAAAACGCACCCCAGAAAGCCTCCAGATCTCCCTACTATCGGGGCACGGTGCCTTTGAATCGTTCAAGCAGCTGCCGCGTCGCTTTCTGGGCGCCCGTTGGGTGCGAGGTCCCGCATGTTACCAACGGCGTCGTTCTAGCGCTGCAACAGTCTGCCCGGCGGCACGAGGGATCCATGGACGAGGAACCCCCAAGCCTTGCAGTGGCATCCCTTGGCCCCTTTTCTTGGCCGTATCTCGAGACACTGTGCGCGTGTTGGTTGTTGGGGGGAAGCTCACGTTTCTGGTATCCCTGCAGCACCTCCAATCTAATGCAACAGCAAACAATCGACAGGTTGTCCTTTGGAACATGGGTGTGCGGCAACCATTTTGTTCGATTCCCCACCCCCTCCCCACTCTCTTTCATCACCCGCCATTGGTGACCTCGAAACGCTGTCAGTTAGTCCCTGATTGCGATGTATCAACCGTGTCAACCCGCAACCATCGGCCATCCTCCAGCTGCATACACCTGGACCGAGTGGTGCGCCAGCGAATCGTGCAAGGGCCCTATCAACGGCCCCGATACATATCCTCCAGCTGCGCCTGCGGCCAACTGCTGTCAACAGGCTGGCTGCCCCCTACGCTGGTGGTTGGTCAGACGCTGCGACCAAAGCCGGCGGCGGTCCATAGCGCGTGGGTCCGCACTCGCCTGAGGTGGATCGCTTGCGCTGCTGAGACTGCCGTTTGAGTAATGAGCAGCTGCGCGGGTGCATTCAGGTCATGTGGAAGGACACTGCACAAGGCTCCGGTGGCATGCCTGCGTGGTCCCGTGCGCCCAGACGATGTGCGGGTCATTGCATAGCCATATATATGTGTGTGTGTGGGTGTGTTGGCCTGACGAGCTGTTTTTGGACGATCAGTGCTTTGCTCTCGCTGTGCGCTTGATCTCTCCTCATGCAGTGTGTGGGTGTGTGTGCGTGTACATGACCGCCGCAGCTCCTGGGCTTTAAGTATGCCTCGGTAACCTCGGATGTTCGGCAATGCTGCAAGATTTCCCCGGTGCCGAAGGACACCATCGAAGGACTACAAATGCTCTGCGTATTTGTAGGCAGTACTTGACGTGCTGTCTGTGTATTAGGGGGCGGCTCTCGTTGCATCGTGGGCCGGTCTGCATGTGGCTTCGTCCCATGCTCCCCGGCTTTGGCAGGCCGATTGTTGCGCGGATGTGGGCACGTTGGCCCTTGAGTCTTGTGACCACCCTCTTAGCGTCACGATTTCTTATGCCCCCTCATGCATGACCTCCCTCAGCATAGGTAGTTTGCGATTTGACGGCTGGGAAAATCATTTCAGAACACACTCGTTCGTAGTGCCTCAATAGAAGACACCACTGTCTGGCTCCACTAGCTCTGAATTCATTGACATGCGAGTTGTTGAGACAAAGGGAGACAACATATTGCAATGTGCAACTTTTGTTCATATGCATGCATCCGTTATGCCCAATCCCGCCAAGGCAATGCCCCTGAAGAGTGTCTTACCCATACACACAAATAACACCACCCAATTGTTGCATTCAGTGTGCACTGCCCACTTTTGAGCAACGTGTTACCATAATTTGTGCGCGCACTGGGCTGACATCACACCGCGCGCACCATGCAGGCGGCACCCTCTATGCAGTACCCCGTGCACAGGGCGACTATCCCCAGAACCAGCCCACAGTGGAAAACAAATGGCCCACAAGGTGACACCTTGCCCAAAGCATGTGCCCAAGAAAGCACGGTCATAAACCTGGGGCCTTGTTATGGCAACAACGCCCAGAAATAGTTGATGTACTGGAACTAATTATCATGTGGCAAAGGCCAAACAATGCATGCTATACCAGCATCACCAGTGGAGCACATGTACAAGCGTGTTTGGAGAAGGCACAAATGCTCTGAATAGGCGAAACATAACCTGTGACGTCAAATACAGCAGAATATTGTTCCCTACTGTCCCTCTTTGCAACAATGCAACATGCCCTCCGTTACAAAAAGTGCCCAAACAATGCCCTGCTTGCCCCACGCGCGCCCCCTGCAGCAGGATTCCCTCTCCCATGAAAAAAAAATGAAAAAATTACCATGCAAAAATTAGCATGCACTCAAACTCAAACGGTGTCTCACAGCACCTCACTTTGGGTTATGTAAATTAGAAAAACAAAAAAGATGCACGGTGCGCGCACGGTGCGCCCCGCTCCCTCCTTGGACAAGGACAGTTTTTTTTTTCTTCACTTGTCTGCTGACAGTGAGGCATGATGGGATTTGCTGACAATTGTAAGACCAAAGCGTTAGCGGCTGGTCCCAAGGCACAAATATTGGTCCTATCAGCCTCGTCTCTATCTTGGGAACAGAGCAAGGATATGCCTTGGGATGCTCTCTACCGTCCGGTAGGTTTTGGCTTGCTTGGCCATGCATCGAGGAAGAAGGGAGGACTCTGCCATCAGGAGGCTCCAGAAGGCTTCTACAGTTGCAGTATGTCCAATGCATCCTGCTGTCCCATTTGCATAAAATGCACTGGAGCCCAAACTTGGGGGCGGGGAACGGGAACTAAAGCGGTTGGTGACATCTGGAATTATGGTTGGAGGCACTTACAGACGGCAGTAAACGCCATTCAACTGGTGTGTGATGGGATTTGCGGACCACGGTTTGTTTTAAGAAGATATTCTGCCTCATGGAAATGGGATAGACACCAGGGCAGTCAAGCATCAACAAAGAGGAAAGCCTTGTCTGACTGGGTCCCGTATGGACAGGGCACTCGGCATTGGGGCACGAGAGCCCAGATCCGCATAAGAGCACAATTAGACTTCTCCGACACAGGCACCAACGGATCACGAACCCTCACTCCCCGTACGAAGTCGGATGCAATGAGTGTGTATGATGTGCAGCCATCAGACATGACCACTACACGAATATCATGTGGCATGAGAACACCGAACCTTGGACTGTGAAACTCGGGCTACTGTCAGCTAGTGACGCTCGGAAGCGGAAGCCCATTGAAGCAGATGATGCATTGCACAAAATAGCTTTACAGAAGGCAGAGCAGGAAGCACACAAGTTGCTCGGATTTCATCTTTTGGGGCTCTCTACATTTACAAGTCCATCTGGAAAAGAGGAGCAAGGGCTGTTCACTGCGTGCTACCTTTTGTGCATGCTCAGCATCAAAGGGCGAGGCAACAAATGGGAACATGAAGTGACGTGAAGTGACGCGAAACAAAATGAAGTGAAATCAAATGACGTCTGAAAATCAGCTCATCTCTGTCCCCTCATTTAGCTGCTATTTGTAGCCACTCCTGCTTCTGGCTGTTGCAAACCCACGCCCAGTGGTCATAATACTGGGACTGGTCTGAGCTGTGCTGACTGACATGTTAAGGTGGTCGGAGGTCATCCTATGTTGTCGCGGAACAGTCATCACAAAGGCACTTCTCTTGTCGCAGGCCGTGCAGGCTCTGTGTGGACTTCCCCACATACCTACACCCGTGCACCCGTGCGCACTTGCCGTCCTTGCCCCCTCCAGCAAAGGTTGATCAGGCATAAGCATTTCCCTGTCCGAGGGCAGGGACGGGTGGACAAGCATGCAGGGACATAAGCACATGGGGCTAGGCCACCATTGTGGGCCCATCATCCACCCCGCACTGTGTGGCAATCTAATATGAACAGTCTGGCCATTCCCAGCTGCATTCACATTGCCCAGTGGACCACCTGACGTCCCCATCATGCGTTTTGAGTCTTCTTTGGAATGTGAGTTGCGTATCCCCTTTTCTATCAGAAGGATATGGCCTCCCTGGCAGGGTGTGTGGGCAGCTGCAACCATCAACACCCCAGGGATGAGGTCTTTGGAGTGCAGGATACCTTTGTTGCATGCAAACCCCTTAAGCCACTTTGTCTGCCTGCCTTCAAAAAGGGTGTATGCTACATTAAAATGTTACTTCCCCTGACGTTCGCGGTGCATGCGGTGCGCACGGCGCGATTTCAGCACCCTCACAGGAGTCCAGCAGTCGGGACCTGTACCACTGAGGCAACTCTGTGGGACATGTGGTCGCTGCACACACGACACTCTGCAACCAATGGTGCATGTGCCATGCAACGTGCGGATTGATAAACAGCGTGTGCATGCAATTGTGGAGGGCGAGCCAGAAGAAAAGGAGATTAAGCGACTCACAGCTTTTGTCAACTGAACTGAAGGATACTGGACCGCAAATAAGCGACTCACAGCTTTTGTCAACTGACTTGAAGGAGACTGGACCGCAAATAAGAACTCATTTTTTGCACTGTATGGTGCTAAGGAGTGGCGCAATCACGCAGTGCATTGTTGCTGTTGTTTTCTGTTCACATTATCTGTGCCTCTTTCCATGGCCGGTTTTGGCTATGTCCATCCTTTCCTGACTGATGTTGTCAGCCCAGGAAAGGTGGGCATGACCGAACCGCTGTGACGGGCACAGTGACACTGTACAGGGGCGCCTCCAGCACCTTGTTTGAGCAGTTTTCAGGGAGGTAGGGAGCAAGCGTTTGAATGTATATTGGTGGCCAGTGGGAGAACTGATGTGTTCTCCCTGGAAGGAGCAGCTGCCACACCGTAATAGGGACCGTTTGTTATTGGACTCTGAAAAGGCCATGGTGGAGGACCGGAGGCTGATCGCTTGGCACAAGGTTTTGCCATTACGGGTTTGTACATTGTTCGCTTCTCTGTGTTCTCGAAATGCAAATGAGCTTCTCACAACGCCCCGAACGGTGTGAGCTTGGTAACACAGCTCTGTGGAGCGACCATGGTGTCAAGTCATGCCCAAAGCCACTCTTCCCGAGTTTCTCTCGAAATATTGCCAGGCACTGGCCGGCCAGAACAAAAAAAAGGAGAACGCAGAGAAGCTCCAGTGCAGTGCCATTCATGTGCGTGGCGTTCACCATGCTTATTTCCGCGGCATTCGAACTGATGAAAACCAATGGAAGAGGGTCATGTTATCTGGGCAGTGTGCGAGGCAAAAAGTAAAGTGGAGCGGCCGCAAAACAAAGCCCAATGATGCCACCTTCTGCAGTTTAAATGCGTATGGACTAGTATCTATGCTGAAGGGAGTGGCCCCCTGTGAGGTTCCCCTCTCCTCAAGTGCACAGTCCGCACTGATCTCTGCTCATCTTGGACCACAGTTGGGCACATGAGGGAGCACCATCTGGTGCTCAAGGGGGGGCTCGTGCTGAGGGGTTGTCCGTCTTTACGCCCTCCGATGCGGTAGGGACGTACCAGTGGGTGCCATCGGATGCGGACAGGGGTGCTACAGGCCAATTCGTTGCGTGGCGGTGCTTTTGGGATCTGTTTTGCCACCCCTCCAAAGCCTCTGGGCGTCCCAACGCTGTCAGCACCACCCTGCCTGGGACCTACCCGCCACACTCTTGCCCAAGCACCATTTTCTGGTGGAATTGTTTGGCGCCTGTTCAGGACAAGGCTGAGCTGCAGAAACTGGGCATATACCCTGCAGCCCGATTTCGTTGGGAGCCACAGCACGTGGACGAGGTACAGTGCACATGACAAACATGTGTATGTGCCTGTATATATGTGCAGGAATTCCACAAGCCCGAAGGCAAATGTGCCATTCCACTCCAGTGTTTCGGGTTGCCTTAGTGATGGAGAGAAATTTTGTTGCGAGTCAATGTGTTTCCGTCAGTCAGAAGTGGCATTCGCTCTGCAGTCTCAAATACAAGTTGCTTCATTTCAGATTGCGGTGTCAAGATCACTTGCGAGGAATTCGTATAAGTTGTCTTGGGCAGTGGCCTGGCACAATTACTCTCCATCCTGAGATCTCAACCATCTCCGTCCTGGAACCTGATGCCCAGCGTTCTTTTTCTTAGCACGACGTTTTCATTGATATTGTTGATCAAACAAGTCATTTGCGGCTGCAGACTACTTGGAGATGCTTTGTCTGTTCCTGAACTAGATTTCAACGACTCAGCTTTACCCTGACCTCAGTCACAGTGGTTTTGAAGATTTCTTTGTCTGTGGGAATCAAGCTATTAGTCTTGCCTGCACACAAAAATGATATCGCTGTGCAGCTTTGTACCTATTTGACCCTTTAACCGCTGCATGAAGCGCCTTCACACAAACGCAAATCATATTGCAAGGAACTTGGAAAAAAACGTGACATACGGTGAAATGTCGTGCCAAAAATGGTGGCCATCTGAGGCCAAGTCCGTTCTGAGCCGTAAGCGTTTACGGACCCCATGGTCCATTTCGCGGATTGCAGCTCCCCTGGCTGCCACTGCACGCTCGGTACCCCGCCGGCCGCCTCACCTGTGGGTAGGTTGGGGCGAGCACCCGCATAATGCCACCTTTGTCTATTTTTGATGCATTCTGCAATCGCCGCTGACTCCGCGCACAGACCCGTTTGGCCCACCCTGATTCTGGGATGTGGGCAAACCATGTGTGATGGGCTGGCCCTTCCTGATATGGACGCAGTGCTATGGACTGAGGACTTGTGTTACTACAGGAGCTACTGGGGCGAAAGGTAAGGGCGTGTGGGTTGCAGTCAAGCATGTGGCAGGGTCCATAAAAAAATTAAAATGAAAGCGAGCTGTCCTTGACTATCCAGCAAGAGGCTGGTGGCAGTAAGTGAAATATCCTTTCCACCATCTGAATTTGGTGGTCATGCTTGCAATTGTGGCTGCTTCTTTTTTGGATGCACTGCCCATGACATTCCCATGGCATTCGCACCCTGGCAAGTGGCAACACGACCCCCAACGGAACACAACCCAGTGACACACAACCACCAAGGACGCAGCCTCCTAAATCTTTCTTCAAAGGGTGATGAGGGTTCCAAGGTATCTGCGGCCACCCCAGTACCCAGGCCTAAGATCTGCTGATGAGCACAATTAGTACACAGATGGATAGGGGCGCAGCAATGGAGGCCAGAAAATCCATAGGGAAAGCAAGTCTATGAGCATGGTTGATGGTGAATGATATGGAGCAGCCATGCAAATGCTACCCCCCCCTCCTTTTGTCCTAGCTACGCCCTTGTCCAAGCTACAGTAGGCGTAGGGACCGTGTTGATTTGGGACCTAATTTAATTTGGTACCAAATGTAGTGCAGCCACATAAGACATGGGTTTGGTGACAAATTCGCCAGTTACATAGAGTCATGGACACATTTATTGTGAGTGTTTGCCCACTTGAATCCACATAGCTCTGATTTTGGGGATATTTGTGCACCATATCCCCCTTTCTTGCATCAGCTCACCATGCCGGTAATTGTATGTGTCGCGCGCAAGCTACGCCCTTGTCCAAGCTACAGTAGGTGTAGGGACCGTATTAATTTGGGACTTTTTTGTGGCTAGGACATGGGGGGGGGGGGTACAAGCACACCATATTCAAGCTGCATACACTCTGTTGATCCCTTCGGGAAGAGAAGCGTCTCCCAAATAGAGCTTGCCACTGGCGCCGGGCATAAGATAGAGTAGCAGCAGCATACATTGCAACGAGTTCCGTGCCAATTTGGACAGCAAGTTATTGAATTGCAGTTGGATCCACCATGTCCATTCTGAAGGCGATATGGGGGCCACCTTGAACTAGTAGATCTCCGTCCCTATTGACATTGCGTGCGAAGCATGCGCACCATGGGCACCAGTTTCTTCCCCGTGTCCAACGAACCATTTTGTCCTCAAAAAATACGGTCCAAACGGGAGTGTTCGTTGGACACACCGTTCGGTGCACGCGACAACATTGCAAAATGGCGGTAACACATCCCTAGGCAGAAGACGCCCAGCCCATTCAAAGCACAAAGCGATGGAGGCCTCCAATATGCCGGGGGAGGTTCCTCCAATTGGGTTTCCTGTTTGGTGTGGTTCACATAGAACACACGTGCATCGGGGGTTTGAGTTGCTCCCAACCAGGTGGAACCTAAGGACATGATGGGGGAGAGGTGGTGCAGCCGAGAGACAGGGGTTGTGGTGTCTCCTCCGATGATGCTGATGACATCGGCGATGGTGAGCGCAAATGGAACTGCACAACACTGAGAGGAGCTGATAGGTTCTCATACTCACACCCATTCCTGGTGTACTTTAGACGTACAAAGTCATCTCCTTCCATGGAAGGCCCAAGAATTGTGGCTTCTACAAGCTCACCAGTGTGGTACCGCTTGGATAGCACCTCCCGGCCAGGTTCAAGCAAAGAATCAGTCATGGTGGGCAATAGAGGTCCTATAGTTGAGGGACACCATTCCCTCACATCTTGCTTTACAAATCACCTCGAAGAGAGGTTGTTAGATCAAGTGTAGGCACGGGCGTCGTATACCCCCCCCCTTTTTGGGGTCATTCGCGTAGCATACCCCAAGGCATGATATTTGATGTCCAACCCCTTGTAAAATCATTATTTTGCCCAATAAGATCAACTATCCCGCAATGGATTTTTTGATTCTGAGGCCTCTACCCCCTAAAGCCGGATATCACTTTTTTGAGGGGTGGGGTTGGGGGGGCTAGGGGGAGGGCAAAAGTTTTTGATCAGAAGACTTAAAGCAGTGGGGAGGCATAACGCGGTCAGAACAAACCCCGCTTGAATGGTAATGCAGCTGATTGCAGAATTGTAGGTCGGCGGTTCGAGGCCTGGTCAGTCAACTGTTGTTGGCGGCGCCGCCGCCCTGGTTGGACGACCGGGATGCGAACTGCCGACGTTAAACGTCTGCGGTCGGCTGCATTACCATTCGGCCACTGCTTGCCCTGGCGGTGGTGTTCCTCCCCATTGCTTGGAGCTGAGTCTGCCACTGACAAAAAACCCAAGCTGTGTGTTTCTGTCTGCCTGCCTGCCTGCTTGCCCGAATGATTGTGTCTGACTGACTGACATCAGAGAGCCCCTGGTATACGCATGTGAACTCTAGGTCTTTGCCATGTGCCCCGCGTTGCGGGGATCCACGGTATCATATGTTGGAGACGCCCACTTTCCCAAGCAGAGTCTTGTGTACTCTTTGAAATTCTGGAGTCAGTCAAAAAAAAAAAAGAATGACTGTCTTACTGACTGCTGGCGGGGCTAACTGACTGATTGGCTGACTGTCAGCCTCTCTTCGAGGTGCATTGCCGAAGGCAATATAATTTACCCACGGCTACTCACTACAACCCCTCATTTCCCCAACCCTTTAGCTTGAAAACCTCGATTTTGAAGCCTGGTACATAATCAAGCACATAATTAGTCATGTCCTCAAAGAATACAGTCCGAATGGAAGTGTTCGTTGGACACTGCATTTGTTGGACGGGGGGGGGGGGGGGGGGCAACTTCAGCTCTGTGCTTGGATCTAATGTTGCGAAGGCTAGTGCTAGTTGATGCAGGTCCTCAAAGCCACAACCATCCAACCGATATGTGATTTTCAAGCATGTAATTAGCTCAATAGGCTCCCTCGTTTTATGTAGTTTCAGGAGCAAATAATCCTAGAAAAGCAATTTTTTTTTGCCTTGACTAGTGCCGTTCAGCATTTTGAAGGTGGTAGCACCCCTTTGTGAAGGTGCTAGAAGTTGGCTGCATACTGGTCAAAATAGCTTGGTCAAAATAGCTACTGGTCAAATGTTTGATCCTTTTGACATGGATCTAGGGCGCTGCATGGTGACCCTAGGAGTTGTTGGGCATGCAGGGCTGCACAAAAGAGGGAAAGCAGGATTGGGCGGGACGGGGCGGGAGGGATGGGCGGGGCGGGGCGGGGCGGTGCGGGGCGGCCCCGCACTGCCCCGCCCCGTCCCGTCCCACACCACCCCGCCCTGCCCCGCGCCACACCGCACTGCCCTGTTATGTCCCACACCACCCCGCCCCGCCCCGCGCCACACCGCACTGCCCCGTCCAGCCCCACACCGTCCTACCCCGCCCTGCCCTGCCCCACACCACCCCACACCCTCCCGCCCCACACCGCCCCGCCTCGCCCCGTCCCCCCCAAATCGCCACCCATGCCTGGTCCTGTTGGCCCCCCCCCCCCCATGCGCCAGCCATCAGGCATCTCTGTGGGCCCCAGCCCCTTGCACTGTCACGATGGTGCCGCCTACATGGTGGTGCGTGTGGCTGACGCGCCGTTTGTATTTTTTCTTGGGGCTCTCCCTGCCCCACCCCGCTACTCAACTCTGACCCTGCTTGGAATTGATGAATGGCCAGAGGCCGCGCCGCCTGCGCCCCCGCCGCCTGACGGAGTGCACGATGCCGCCTCAGACTCTGGGGCTTCGTCCCGTAGTGACGCTTCCTCGCACAATGTCGATCCGCTTGAATGATACCCACCGAACTCTCTTTTCTGCCCGGCTGCTCTTGCTAGGGAGGTCGAGGGTGGGCCCATGCATGCGGCAGCGTGGGTGTGGGGCTCCAACTCTGGGCTCTCAGCGGCACGTGGGGGACACCGGCCCGAGGCCTCTGCGGTGTGTGTGGGGCACCGACTCAGGCACCTGCGGAGTGTGTGGGGCACCGGCTCTAGGCCTTTGCAGAAGTGGGGGGCCCGTTAAGGCCCATATAGACTCGAGGGAGCGTGGAGAGCCCCTGGGTGGATATGTGACGCCAGCTTTGGGATCATGGGCGTGTGGGGCCGTTCGCATGTCAGAGTCACGGGTCCAATGGGCCGCGTGACCTGTGACCCCGGGATGGCCCTCCTGAAAAGAGCGAAGCACCAATCCAATCCAATCCAATCCGCCCCGCCCCATCCCGCCCCACACCGCCCCGCCTCGCCCCGTCCCGTCCCATACCGCCCTGTGCCACCCCGCGCCACACCGCACTGCCCCGTCCAACCCCTGCCCCGCCCCGCCCCGCCCCGCCCTGCCCCACACCGCCCCTCACCCTCCCGCCCCACACCGCCATGCCTCGCCCTGTCCCGCCCCACACTGCCCCGCTCCCTCCCGCCCCACACCGCCCCGCCTCGCCCCGTCCCGCCCCACACCGCCCCGCCCAATCCTGCGACACACCGCCCCGTCCTGCCCCACACCGCCCCGCCCCGCCCCGTGCAGCCCCACACCGCCCCGTCCCGTCCCGCCCCACACCGTCCTGCCCTGTCCTGCCCCACACTCCCCCGCCCCACACCGCCACGCCTCGCCCCGTCCCGCCCCACACCGCCCCGCCCCATCCCGCCCCACACCGCCCCGCCCCATCCTGCCCCACACCGCCCCGTCCCGCCCCGCCCCATCCCGCCACGCCCCACACTGCCACGCCCCGCCCCAACCTGCCCCACACCGCCCTGCCCCATCCCGCCCCACACCGTCCCGCCTTGTCCCGCCCCACACCGCCCCGCCCCGTCCCACCCCACCCCACATTGCCCTACCCCGTCCAGCCCCACACCGCCGCATCCCGCCCCGCTCCACACCCCCATGCCCCATCCCGCCCTGTCCCGCACCACACTGCCCCACCCCTTCCCAGTCCCAGCCCACACTGTCCCGCCCCATCCTGACCCACATCGCCCTGCACCGTCCCGCCCCACACCGCCCCACACCGCCCCACACCGCCTCGCCCTATCCCGCCCCACACCGCACCGTCCCGCCCCACACTGCCCCGTCCCGCCCCACACTGCACCGCCCTGTCCCGCCCCGCCCTACACCGCCTCGCGCTGTCCTGCCCCACACCGCCCCGTCTCGCCCCGCCCCATCCCGCCCCACACTGTCCTGCCCTGTCTCGCCCCTCACCGCCCCGCCCCGTCCAAGGGGGAGCGTTAGCACGCCGGGCGCGCACCGGGCATCTTTTTGGACCTGTGCCCCACCAGTGACCTTTTAGGGGGTGCACTAAGCGCAGTGCGCGCGCAATGCAACTATTTGGACGTCTAGCCGTCCTAGAACCCCATACTTTGTCATACTATGGGCATTATTGTTGTTTGACAACGGGTATTGTGATGCTTCTTTCACATTCGGGATATGGTATATTTGGATTCTCACCCAGTTTCACCAATTTTCTTCCTTTTTTTGCTCGTTTCCACCACATCCACTCCTTACTAGGTTCCCCAAGAAAGCAGGGGTAATGTAGCCATATTGATTTCTCCCCACCATGGGGACCCCGAGAAGGCAGGGGTGATGTAGCGAATACTGAGTTTGTTCTTCGTTCTTGTGACATGAGGCAAAAACACCGTCCAAACCACTTGTGGCTTGGGGACTCATTACCATAGCGAAATCTATGGGAAAGGTAAAGGCAAAGTACCCTTTGTTAAGTACAATACAAATGACATTTGGAGTTGTTGAATTCACAGCGATTGTCTAATTATGCAACGTGCTTTGTAGGGAAGGTGCGCAGTCCATCATGGTCTATTTGATCAGAGGGTAAATCTCGGGCTGAAGTCGGGATAGTTAATAGAAAGGTAGCGCGCCGGGCGCGCGCCGGGCAAACATTCCCACCGCCCCGTCCTGCCCCGCCCCACACCCCCACGCCCCGTCCCGCCCTGTCCCGCCCCACACCGCCCCACACCGCCCCGCCCCACACCGCCCCGCCCCGTCCCGCCCCACACCGCCCCGCCCCGCCCCACACCGCCCCGTCCCGCCCCACACCGCACCGCCATTTCCCGCCCCACACTGCCACGCCCCGCCCCGCCCCGTCCCACACCGCCCCACCCCGTCCCGCCCCGTCCCGCTCCACACTGTCCCGCCCTGTCTCACCCCACACTGCCCTGCCCCGTCCAGCCCCACACCGCCCCGCCCCGTCCCGCCCTACACCACCACCCCACCCCGTCCTGCCCCACACCGCCCCGCCCCGCCCCACACCGCCCCGTCCCGCCCCACACCGCACCGCCCTTTCCCGCCCCACACTGCCACGCCCCGCCCCGCCCCGTCCCACACCGCCCCACACCGCCCCGCCCCGTCCCGCCCTACACCACCCCACCCCGTCCCGCCCCACACCGCCCCGCCCCGCCCCACACCGCCCCGTCCCGCCCCACACCGCACCGCCATTTCCCGCCCCACACTGCCACGCCCCGCCCCGCCCCGTCCCACACCGCCCCACCCCGTCCCGCCCCGTCCCGCTCCACACTGTCCCGCCCTGTCTCACCCCACACTGCCCTGCCCCGTCCAGCCCCACACCGCCCCGCCCCGTCCCGCCCTACACCACCCCACCCCGTCCTGCCCCACACCGCCCCGTCCCGCCCCACACTGTCCCGCCCTGTCTCACCCCACACTGCCCCGCCCCGTCCAGCCCCACAACGCCCCATCCCGCCCCGCCCCACACCCCCCCGCCCCGTCCCGCCCTGTCCCGCCCCACACCGCCCCGCCCCGTCCCGCCCCACACTGCCCCGCCCCGTCCTGCCCCACACCGCCCCGCCCCGTCCCGCCCCACACCGCCCCGCCCCACACCGCTCCGCCCCGTCAGCATCGGAAGTTGGCGGTTAAACAGCGGTTATGGATTATTTTGCAGTAATATACGCCGGTGTGGCATTCCTTGCTTCCCTCCAATGCAGCAGGCTTGCAAGCGGGGGGTAGCTGTAAGTACCCCAGTACTGAAGGGTAACTTTTTGGTTCAGTAACACGTTTGTTAGTCGGGTTTGAACCCAGAGTTGATGCCGCGGAAGGGCGGGGCGGTGTGGGGCAGGATGGGGCAGGGCAGTGTGGGATGGGGCAGTGTGGGGCGGGGCGGGGCGGGGCGGTGTGGGGCGGGGCGGGGCGGGGCAGGGCAGTATGGGGCGGGACGGGGCGGTGTGGGGCTGGACAGGGCGGTGTGGGGCGGGGCGGGGCGGGGCGGGGCAGGGCAGTATGGGGCGGGACAGGGCGGGGCGGTGTGGGGCTGGACGGGGCGGGGCGGTGCAGGTCGGGACGGGGCGGGGCAGTGGGGGCGGGACGGGGCAGGGCGGTGTGGGATGGGGCGGATTGGGGCGTGGCGGTGTGGAGCTGGACGGGGTGGTGCGGGGTGGGGCGGGACGGGGCGGGGCAGGACGGGGTGGGGCGGTGTGGGGCGGGACGGGGCGGGGCGGTGTGGGGCGGGTAACCGCCAATTGCTGACAATTGCAGTTGACTCAAGGTACCGGAGAACTCTTCGGTATTTGGTTGTAAACTGGCAGGGTTTTTACGCCCGCGGCTTTGCCCTATTATTTTTCTTTCAGGCCCTTTCGGCCCACTTTCAGGGAGTGGGGCGACTTTTGGACTGCAACATGATGGGACGGGATTTGTGGTTGTTTCTAGGGCTAGTTCTGTCTTGAATTGTGCTGACACACAACAACCAGATCCAGCCATTCTGCGCCGTGCGCTGTACACCCCTGCACCCCCTTTTCAGCTTTGTTATTGTCGAGGGCAGCCAAAAGACGATGACCACTGTATCTTCTAAACGCATGCACCGCGACGTCGCCGAACCGCCAATGTCGGTGCTCAAGGGCTCGACGCTGATCGACGACATGGAAGTCATTCGCAAGGTCTGTCTGCCGGGGCGTCAAGACCCCTCCCTCCGGAACGTTTCGCATTTCAGCAATGGCCTTGGCAATCGAGAGCTGCCCAATTCCACCACCCAAGACACCTACACTAATCTGGGCCATACAGAGGACACAAAGCACATCCGTGATGCCAGATGTGCATATATGAGAGAGAAACACTTTGATTTGGGCTACAATCAAGACCCGCTGACGTCGGAGAATCGCTCCCGATTCGTTCCCCATGGCCGACAAAGGTCTGCTTTCCTGACCCATTCTTGCACCCTTTTGCAGTGCAGGGGGCATCTGCTCTTGTCCGTTTTCATTTATGGCGTCCGTTTGTTCTGTTTACGGAGCGCTGGGGGGACGTTACTGCTCTGTACAAACTTTTTGGCCTGAACGCCACTGGCCGGCACTATCCCAGGCACCATCGAAGGCTTCTCCACTTTGGAGAACTTAACACAGCAGAGTTAAGCCATTTAAGTGTTCTCCGCTCTGAAGACCCCAACACAGCAGTGGTCAGTGGTCGTGTAATCATTGCCCCCGCTTTCCCTTCTTTATGTCGCATTTCACCGCTTCCATGCCCATCAATTCCATTGGGGGCGTTTGGCCTGCTAAGCTTGGGAACCTCAAATATGCACCACATATTCACATGGCTAGGGCACTCCCCCAATAGTGGCTCGCCAGGCAAAGGTACGCCCCCTTTGATGGGGACCCCTCGTCACACGGATTCCAAGAACATCAATTTTACCTTTTCTGAATTTGGTGTCTAGGTGCCTTGACGCCTGTCCTGAGCTTATTACTATGCATCCTTGTTGTCTGGGGCTGCAGAATCGATGCGGCTTATTACTGTTTGGATGTCGGGCTGTGCTGCACAGCTGCCTGCTGTGTGCAATGCATGCTTTGCTGTATAGTGTTTGGCAGGCTGTGGTCGCAGTGGTTGTGTAGCCATGAGGGCATCTCCCCATTTTGGGGTCTGATATGGCATTGGTTGTGCAACCATTTTGATATCTCCCCACTTTCAGTCCCTAATGTGGGAGGTGCTGTGCAGCCGTTTTGACATCTCTGCACTCTGGGGTCCCCCATGTGGCAGTGGTTATGCAGCCATGTTGATACCTCCCCAATTTGGGGTGCCCAATACGCCAAGGGCTCTGCAGCCATGTTAATGTTTCCCTGCTTTGGGGTCTCTGGTCTTGCAATGGTTATGGCAGGGTTGCATCACTTTTGCGGGGGGGGGGGGGTCTGGGCATGTTGTGGAGACAGAAGGTGCGCCCGGGCTTGTTCAAGGTGAAGGCATGGCCTCACACAATATTCCACTTGTGATATATGCCTTCTGTACTGCAGCTCTTGCAAAATAAGGGTCCTCGATGGCAATTTTTTAGTTGACAGTGAACCCCCATTTTTTTTCAACAATTGCCTGGCATAAACATGGGTTGTCCAATGTGAACACCCCCCTCCCCCCCTCCGAAGAATTTTCATATTTGAGTGTTAAAGTGCCATGAATATTGAATGGGGGTATACCGATTAAATGGGGGTTGATTTAATATTCACTTTCCGTGTTGCATGTCAAAGCCACAGTGTAGGGATGTGTACCAATGAGTCGGTCATCTGGCCTGAAATCTGTGCAACATAAGAAAAAGCCTGCCTAAGAAAAGCAAGGTCACAAAATCACCACGAAGAGAGGTTGTTAGATCAAGCGCAGACGCGGGTGTCGTGTACCCCACCCTTTTGGGGGTCATTCGCGTAGCATACCCCAAGGCATGATATTTGATGTCCAACCCCTTGTAAAAATCATTATTTTGCCCAATAAGACGATCCCACAATGGATTTTTTGATTCTGAGGCCTCTACCCCCCTGAAACTGGATATCACTTTTTTTGGGGGGGGGTCAAAAGTTTGTGCTTAGAAGGATTTGAACGAGGGTCAAATTGAGCAGAGTTGACAGGTCGGCCGGCGCCGCCGGCGGCCGGCTGACCGGGATTCAAACCGCCGACCTCCATGCCGGCGGCCGGTTGCGTTACCATTGCACCATCGCTTGTTCCAATGGTCATTTCTTTCCCCGCTGTTGATAGCCGAGTGTGCCACTGAAAAAACCCAAACTGTGTGTTTCTGTTTGAAAAAAACCCAAACTGTGTGTTTCTGTTTGCCTGCCTGCTTGCCCGACTGAATGACTGATTGGCTGACTGTCAGCCTCTCTTCGAGGTGCACTGCTGAAGGCAATGGAATTCTTCTAAAGGGGCAGCACAAGCTGCACCTCTTGCTGAAGAGTAATCTGATTTTCAGTCCGGAGAGAGATAGCAATGTGGAGACGTACAGTGCTCAGGGGGCGCCTTAAGCGCAGTGTGCGCGCAGTGCGGCTATTTGGGCATCTGGCCACACTAGAAACCCACACTTTGGTACTAGGGGCATTATTATTACTTGATCACACATATTTTGGTGATTATTTTGTCATCTGCATGTTGATCTTTACCTTGACAATTGCATCCGACGCAGGATGCAAATCAACGGAGGCTGATGCAGAGTGCCCACATTGAGGGCTGCCATAGTGGGGAGAAATCAACCTACAAAGTAGAACATGCGGTGAGTGAAAACAGGTGAAAATGGGAAACAATGGGTGAAAACCCAAAAATGCCATATCGGATGCAACAACCATTGGACAAAGAGCAGCTTGATAATCTGAGGATGCATGGTGGGCAAATGTGCATCGTGTGTAGTCTTACTTGAATCGTGTTGTTGCGGAAATTTAATGGTTAGAAAGACTTTCCTTTGTCCCTCGTGACATTGCGGGGTGACATTGGTGGGTGTTCTTCTTTGGGATCCTAAAGGGCTTCAAAGACTCAAGGGACATTATTTCATGGCATCTGATGGGAAGGGAAGGTAGTACGCAACCGTCTTGAGCTAGGGTAGCTGGGGTGGCCTAATTTTGAGGGTGTTTGGAAGGGGTCTTCACAGGGAAATCTCGTCCAAAAGTAGCGCGCAGGGCAAGGATTCCCCCTCAGTCCTTCATTGTGCTGCTTGTGCTCTGTGCTTCCACATGCAGTAATAGCCTGGACTTGTGTACACCTGGGAATAGTAATTCTGTGTGAATACTAGATTGTGTGAGAATTTTTTTAATGGAGGTTGAGTATTAACCAATGTGACTCTCAGTCAGGGCATGGAGGGTTAGTGCAGTGGCAAGCCCATGCTTCCAAACGTGATGAGACACACCTATTAAGCTCTTTGGAACCCAGATGCACTTGACCAGCACCTAGGAACGTCCTGCTAGTGAGATGGGGCTTTCTAGCACCATGCATTGGAGGTTTGGCATTTTGGACAAAACTGGGAAGTTTGCTTTCGTCACCCAAAATGTCATTGGCACAATTTTAATATATTGTTGAAAGGAAAGCAAATCCAGGCTCATTTCAAAGCTTGGATCACAAGAAGGAGCTGAGCTGGCACCCCAGCACCTGCATTGGAAAAAACAGCCTCTTTTGCATCATTTTATGGCTGAAAACGGCGTTATTTTCAACCCCCCCCTCACCTTTTTTTTAATCTGGAAGTCCTCTTCAGACAAAAACATGATCCACCTATGACATCAGACAACTCCAAAGGGTGCAGGTTTCTAGGCTTGGAGAGGTTTGGTGCCTTCGGGGGTCACCGTAAGGAAGGTCAGTTTGGTGTTTTCAGTTCCACAGCTGTCCTGTTTTGTGGCGGGATGACATAACCTGTGGGAAATGATGTTGGGAAATATTAGTGCCATATAATCTGCCCGTTTCCGGGAGAAATTCCTCAAACGGTGCATGTCGCGTGCGCATGGTGCAAACACTCCCGCATTGACCCGGATTGAACCCAGGGAAAAGAAGATCTTCAACATCGGTGCCCCCCACAACAAAACGGCGTCCAGCGTGTTTGTTAGTGAGCCCGATTTAACACAATGGAAGGAGAATCTGGTTTCGAAGCAACGGGCAGACTATGTTGCGCCGGGTCCGGCGAAGCATCCGTCCATGAAGGACCTCTGCAATAACCATCGCCAAAGCCACTTTGTTCTGGGCATGGACCCAGAGGAGAGCCTGCAGTCGGAGACCAAAGGCTGTTACAAAGGCCCCCCGCCGGGTTTCCAGCGGGAGAAGCCCTGCAAAATTTCGGAATCTGGGGTTCAGTTCGGCAGCAAAGACTTCCCATGGGGCAAAGAAGTGGACAGTACGACTCGTTCGGACTTCGCTAAGCCGTTCGTGGCGGAGGAGGTACCCCTTCTCAACCTCCCATTGGAGTGCTGCAAGAACTTTGTTTCCCGCAATCTTGGGCAATGTTGGCGTGGGCCATGGTGACGTCTGTCTGTTGTGCGCGTGCATCCT
The DNA here is from genome assembly GCA_964036045.1 of Eutreptiella sp. 'Long Island Sound 2002'. Classification (NCBI taxonomy): domain Eukaryota; phylum Euglenozoa; class Euglenophyceae; order Eutreptiales; family Eutreptiaceae; genus Eutreptiella; species Eutreptiella sp. 'Long Island Sound 2002'. The sequence continues at coordinate 44,906,044 of OZ038389.1, read as the reverse complement.
TCGCGCGTGTGCGTCCGTTGCGGGTGTCCGATGTCACGGGTGTCCGTACGTGGTGTGTGTCCGCCAAAGGAGGCAAGGGAGGGTGATCAGCGGGCGTCTGTCAGTTGCTGTATTCATCATTTATGGAGGGTAACCCACCTGCTTGTGGTTTTACATCAGTCCTCGGAGTGTACGCTGCGGCTTGATGTGCATAGGGTCCCGGATCCCCCTCTTGACACCCCCAAACCTACGCCTGTACACAGTGGCAGTTTTCGCCTACAACATGGGTCGTGCTGTTGTGGTGATGGGTCAATAGCTTCCCCCCTCCCCTCCAGGTTTCTCTCTCCAAATCAAGCTTCTTCCCATGCTCAACAACTGCCAATGTGGCTTCTTCGGTGTCTTAAGTTTGTTGATGTCATCCCAGGCCACAGAATATTCCAACATCTGATCCTTCGGGGGGGGGGGGGGGGTGTTCCTCTTGGTGAGCCCTCCCCTCTTCCTTGCCTTTGACTGCACATGGTTGCCGAAGGTAGTCAGGTTTGGGCCCGACATGATCATTGGTGCTGAACTGTCCGTTGTGGTACACACAAAAACGGTCAGGATGTGTGCATGTCCATCACCAAGCAACCCGCAGATGGCTGGGTGCCTGAGCTGATAAGTAACACCATATACCACCTTGCTGACCCGAACTCGCACCCCAATTTTTTGGCCCATATCTCTTGGGGACAGTCATTGTGCGCCAACTCGGTGGGTTTTGGCATTTTTCCCGGAGTTTTTGAACTTTTCGTCCGATGCGCCAAAATATTGTTCCCTTCAGGGGGGGTATGTGTATATATTTTTTTTGAAATCTGTGAGAAAAGGCCGTTTCAGAAATGTATGGGTTAGGGGGGGGGGGTAGGTGACCATATTTTTGAGCAAACAGCTAGAAACTCGACGAGACACGAAATGGTGCAATGCACAGGACAGCTGATTATTCCGAATCCGAATCGTTGGTGGGACTTCATTGGGTCAGACATCACCCTGCTTGTGAATGGGAACGTTTTAGAAATGGTAAAAGTGGTACGACCTGAGTGTTTGTTCTTAAAGATTTCTTGGCGTAGTGCATAAGCAACAATGGTGCCTGCTTTCAGAATATTTGAAGGGGAAACAATACCAAGGTGTAAGGGGTTGCAGGGGGCAGAATTCAGGTCCCTAGGGCATATGGAATGCATCAGACTGGGGAAAAAAAACAGTGCCAATGCCATATGAACACTGAGGTCGTACCGCACTCTTGAAAAGGTAACTTGCAGGGACTTTCCCATGTGGACATATTTTCTAATGACACCCCATGCCCACTTTCACCAATGTACACCACCAGTAGCCCTCGTGCATCATAGGAAGGCCAAATTCCCCCCCTTTTGTGTGTAGGTAAACTTGTCATACCTTGTACTTCGGGAAGGAAAAAAAAGTTCCATAATTGATCGTGTCATCAATTTCGTTCTGCCCCCCCCCCCCCCTGTGTGCAAGATGCTGTGAACCGGCTATACGAGGCTTCTTGGCCTACCTGGCAGGCTCCTGGGTCACTTTCATCCAAGTTTCACCCCCAGAGCGTACTCTTTAGCGAACCAAAGGCTTCTGTGGTGCATTGGGGGAAGCAACAGCAGGTGCCGTGCATTTGTATGCAGACATGTTAGCTGCCTGTTGACAAAAAGAGGCAGCGAGCGACGCAGGCACCGTCTGAAACGGACTAAAATCCCAAACATGTTGTCACTACAGCATGCAAACCTGGGTGTTCCAAATAGCCCTCTTCAAGGGCTTTCCACATATACCCCACATACCCCCCCCCCCCCCCTACGGGACACACAGTGGGCACAAATAAGGCAACAATGATGACGACCGCCAAAAACCCACCGAGTTGGCGCAAAACCTGCTGTCCCCGAGAGATATGCCAATGTGCTGAGGTATATATGTTGGAACCCCCCCCCCCCCCCTGCCGTGGGAGTAGTATCTCAGACCGCGGTGTCACCCCTGGCCCCTGCACGAAAAAAAAGGGCCCAGAGAGACGTGAATCCCACTTCATCGAAATCCCCACACAAGGGAGGTGAAGAACCTCCACAAACCGGGATTCACATCCGGGTGCCGCGGCCCAAGGGTGATAAAGAAGCAGAAATTGGAGGGGAAGCATCAAGGCTGCAGACTAGATGCGCCCGAAAAGGAAATAGCCCCGGTCCCGACCCCTTGGCCGCCGGCCGGCACTATGGCAAGGTATTCCATGCCAGGTGGATCATGAATTTCCTCCGGGCACATGCTGGGATATGTGGGCCAGCAGAAGCAAGTGGCCAAGTTGGCATCTCCTGCTTCCACACCAATCCCCAGCCATCACCCCTGGCCACAAGGAGGGCTGAGCGCAGGGCACGCTAAGTTGAACGTTGTTGTGTGTCCCCATTGAGGAAGTAACCCTACAAGTGGACATCCTAGGGCCAAAGAGCCGCCATTTGGGAGGGTCCCCGCACTGCCGGTGAGGGGTGTCCACCTGGACGCACCTGACCAATGGCAAGGGCCGTTGCCCTCCTCTATGTGGACTTGACACCGAGCAGTTACACAGGGACAGTCCGGGGGCTGTGTTGGCACAACCTACCAACAGAAAGGAAGGAGGTGAGCAAGGAGGTCACAGGGAGAGGAAGGCACAAGGTAGGCAGAGGCCGGTAGGCACCGCCACCTACAGAGGGAAGGGGTTCAACGAAAGGACAAGGGTATCTGGTGAGAAGCCAATAGGCGCTGCCAGCTTCAGATAGCAATCCATCTAGGTGTCTCGCCAACGCCCCCCGGTTCGCGCTCTGATTGTGCTTTCCACAATGCGCATTTCACACCCCAATTTGCATCATCCTTCCTTCCCACTCCTTTTTGAAGCAATGTGCCTTTGAGTCAATGCGATCGAGTAGGTAGGTGGCTGTGTTAAACAGGGTAAGTACCAAGCAGCGTCAACAGAATGAAGGCCTGAGAAAGTCCACAGACATGGAGGGAACTGGGGGAGTGTTGTGAGAGTTGGTAGGTGTCCGCACGAGCAACATGACGGCAGCAAACATGAGCCAATTGACAGGTAGTGTGTATGGTAAAGGGCCCCAGCTGCAGCCAGGTAGACGGTTCTGTGCTGCAACTCCAACTCCCTCCCTCCCTCCCTCCCTCCCTCCCTCCCTCCCTCCCTCCCTCCCTCCCTCATTCCCTCCCTCCCTCATTTCCTCCCTCATTCCCTCCCTCCCTCATTCCCTCCCTCCCTCCCTCCCTCCCTCCCTCCCTCCCTCCCTCCCTCCCTCCCTCCCTCCCTCCATCCCTCCCTCCTGTGCAGGACGCGTTGACCAACTTTGTGCGAGAGAAGGGCGGCGGAATTAAGTTCGGAGATGACAGGCGGGAGATGATGACGGAGCAGCGCTCGGCCTTCAAAAAGAACGAGTTCTTGGACTGCACGCAGCTGACGGATGAGCAGCTGCGGATGTTGGGCGTCACCCGCGAACAAATCATGCCCACAAAAGTCCCCATGCCTTTCCTATCTTCACAAGTCTTCAACAATGCATTGGGGCAGACCTTTGGCGAGGCTTAGGACCGCTCACATGAGCTGATCATGGGGACTCGGGAACGGCCCCCAGGACGCACATCGCGCCAACCCCCCACCCCTTCCCCTGGGTCCACGCCTTCCAGGGTACGCCCTGTTTCGCTGGGCCCCCGATCCGCTCTGGCCCCCCAACACCCACTGCCCTCCCCTCCTCCTCCCTACAAATCCTCCAACACCATCGCCCGTGCCTTGGCAACCCGTGGGCACTCGATGGATCCCACACCCAAAGCCCAGCCCTCGACCCATGCAAGTCAGGGGATTGCGGTGAACCGGTCGTCCCGAGGTCCCCTGGTCACGATGAAGGGCCCAATGTTCTTCATTCAACCCTCGAATCGGCAGTGTACAGCTGAGCTCCGGGGCTGCAACTCGCTTGCACCTCGAACCCACTACTTCCTTGCTTCTGTGTGTTGTGCTGTTGGGGGGAGGGGGGGGCACAAAATGTTCCAGGCATTGGTTGTGCGGTGCGGGTCATGTGTCCCTTGTCTTCGTTCCTGTTCTGTGGATTTTATTGAGACGAGGTCCCGCTGCTGACCCTTTTGCTCACAATGTTTTGCCGGTTGTGGCGCACCCCATTTGATGATGACTGTGAAGTGGTTTCAACATGCAGGCCTTCCCCGTCTCCCTTGCCCCACCTCCCCTTCCATCCCTCCCCCCCCCCCCCCCCTCCATCGCTCCCTCTCTCGCCCTCTCTTTTCCTCGCTGTCGCTGTGCCACTCATTTCTCGTGAACGGCCCCCTGAAGAGAAAGTTGCTTGGACTCAATGATTCTGCTTTTGAGTCCATTGGTAACTGCCTGGGGGCTGCATCGCAGCCGCTGCGGAGGTACGCACCCCGCAGTTGCGTGCCTCCATCGTGTGACCCCCCTTCCACCCGCACCTCCGTGTTGTGGGTGCATTCGGCAGCTCCGGTTGTGGAAACGGCCTCTTTGCCGCTGCGCCGTACGGGGCGGGCGGCGGAGTCAAGAAAAGGTGTCATGTGCCTTGTATTTGGTGTCAAATGTTTTCAACCATTCGACTGACCACAACACAAATTTCCGCGCCTTGAGCGCCGTGTCTCAGAGTGACTGATCAATGGCCCCGTCGCCGCGAGCCCCTGGTCCAGACCCCCGCTCTGGGATGCTGTTGTGGGCGAAGCTTGTCAAATTTTCAGCCGACTTTCATGGGCTCAAGGAATTCATTTGCTTTCCCCTCTTCCCGGTGCCCGGGTTGATGAGCTGGTGTGCAAAGCAACTGGGAAGTCATTGAACTGTGACTGCCCCATTTCTGGTGTTGCAGGGTCCCCCAACACCGTGGAATCTTTTTCACCGCCGTTTTTGTCGGTGCAGCGTCCGGGGGGCCTCCCCCAATGACCTGAGGAAGAATGCAACCAGTTGCTCTCAAAACGCTTCTCGTAAGACCCGTCTGTTTTGGTCCCCCGTGCCAAAACAAATGCGCACCACGTCCCAAACGTGAGACAGAGTGCCTTCGCAGCCTCTGCCCTGCCCTCACGCGCTGACCACATAACCTCATGGCAACGGGTGTTAGTAACGACGGTATCCAGCCTTTCCAGCCCCGTGCAACGGGGTGCAACGGGAAGGCAGTGTGTACCTTTTGCTCTGGTACATGCCGTAGACCTGCACCTCCTCAAGGCCAACGTGCCACACTCTGCAGAGCGCTGCATGGGGCACGAGAACGCCCCGGGAACGGTCTGCTCCCATAAAGGGGCTCCTTGAGGCAGCCCCTGGGGAGGTACCCTCGTCGGAGTGAACGATTGCGGACCGAATCCAGGTGAGGGCTCGCTTAACGCCAGGTGCTGAACCTGGTACTCTGCTGTTGCCGCCCACTGCCACGGGCGCGCCGCAGGTGCCGCAGGGAAAGCATTGCCAGACCAAGGCTCCAGTCACTGGTTGATCTGAAGGCCAAGGCAGTGTAGTATACATTTGAACGTGCCGCTTCACTCATGTTGAGTGAATCCGGCCTTCAAAAGATGTACTGCACGGAGTAAGCCCACCCAAGCAAACAACAAGGGTCACCTTCTGAATACGGGCTGTCCATTTCAGATCTCGGAGCTTAGGTACAGGACTGCGACATGCACCATGGCAGATCCACTGCCGATGTTCAACGACCGCAGCCTCACGAAACGCTCTCTTTTACCGTCATTTGTCCGTTCCGCGAAATATGTTTACCTCAGCGCCTTTTCTGGAGCTTTGCGCTCCTCTTTGTTTCGTGGCCTGGCCCTAACCCTGACTCCGATGTGAGCCATGTGCGTTTCTCCTTCTTCCCCCCCCCCCCGTCTTCCCCCTTGTCTCTCTTGTTGTTGTCATGCTGCACCCGACGTGGGTACCTGTGCCGCCCGCATTTTCAGGCATGGCCATTCAGGCACGGCATGTGAAGGCCGACGGTTGAGCGCCTTCCCAAAGGGTCAGGGATGAGGTGAGGTGAGGTAAGTATCTCAGGGGACCTCCGAGTGCCCTTATCCTTATCGGGTCCTATGTCCGACCTGAGACCGGAAGGTCGGCCACCCGGTCCAGCACAGTCGCGTCGCCCCAGGTGGTGGGACATTTCACCAGGTGGTATCAGTGGGGTTCGGACACGGATCAATTCCAGGGAACAGCCACCGCTCATACCACTCACACAGCCGCCTTTCCAGAGGTTAGGGGGCACTGGCTCCCCTTTGGAGCCTGTGTCCTTGCGCCTCGCCTGTCTATGGACTGGGGAGCCGCAGTCTTTGTGTTGTCGCTGAATGCCATAGACATGTGGTGGGGATGAATGCCATTTTGTGATGTGGTGACACAGTGCAAGTCTTTGTGCCTTTGACCGGTGGCTGCTTGCAGGGCCAGGAGGTGGGGCGCCAACCACATCCCTTGGGCAGGGATGTGCTTGAAGGGGAGGGAGCTATATGCCCTTCGACTGCGCGGGCAAAGCCTGGAATGGCCTCAGACAAGAATGCCCCCCCCACAAGGAGACTGTGTCCTCCTCTCATTGTCCCTCCCACTGCACCACTTCATTGCACAGCTTTTTTCGCTCGCCTGTGGCCAACAAGCCGCCGGTGAGCCTGAAGGATAGCAGTCTCTGACATGCAAAATGCCTTGGTGGACGTGGTGAGGCATGGGACAGTCTCTGACACCTATGCTTCTGGGCCCAGAGGTCTTTGGAGTGGAGGAGGCTGTTGTTGCATGCGATTCCCTTCGGCCACACTGTCACTAAAACTTTGCCTACTGGCTTCGCCAGCTTGCGATGGCCAGAACCCCCCACCCCCCAAAATCCCCTTTGCTTCCTCTGAAGCGTGCGGTGCACACGGTGCGTGCGGTTTAATTTCAACACCCTCAGCGCTTCCTCAAAGTTCAATGAAATATTACCCATAATTATAGAAATGGAAACAGCAGGGCAGAAAAGCTTTGCTTTTCAAAATTGTGAGAAAATTGGTGGAAAATGGGGTCTAAGCACGAAAAATACTTGCTGCCTGCAGGCGTCTAATTCCACCACCTCCCCATGGATTATGCACCCACATGCAGCAACCTCACACAGCCACAGGGGCACAAGCGGCTAGGTTAGGATGTGGCTGGTGTGATGTAGGATGCCCCTTTGGACTAGGCTCACCGCTCTATAGGGCGCCTTGAGGGCAGTACGCGTGCAACTACCATTGAACATTGAAGATTTACGGAAATATTAATTGCCCGACACGAACTGGTTTCAAGCAGAAAAAAAAGGAAATTGAAAAAAGAATTAGTTTTTCAGCACCATGCCTTTGGAATGGTGAAATGGGTTAAAAAAGTGCGGAGAAATAAGTTTCTTATGTGCACAGAAAACTTAGTCTCTCTCCCATGTTTCATTTTGCATTCTTCTGTTGCAGACACCATCTTCAGTTTATGGTGTTGCGCTGTTTGCACAGTGCACTGTGTCCTACTGCAGACGCGTCATTAGAGCAATTAATAACTGGGGGGGGAAGGGGGGCGAGGGGGTCCAACCCTTCCCCCCCATTCCAATTCAGCCAAATTCTTACGAGCGAATGTTAGTGCACCAGGCGCGCGCTGGCGCACATTGGACATCTTTTGCTTCGTGCAGGGTCAACCCTACCCGGGGGGGGGGGGGGGTTCGGAAAGTAGGTGCCTCCTTCAGCTGGACCCCTAGCCAGCCCCCGAGAAGGGGGAATGCTGCTGCTAGGTTGGTGGGTTGGTGGTAAAACCTATATTCTCGGTGCCAAAGGCGTTGCTTTTTCTTCTTCGTATTTCCCTTTTTTCTTCGTATTTCCCCTTTCATCTTCGTTTACATCAAATGGGCAGCATACAACAAGAGGGCTACATAACCCTGCCATCCGGGTGGGGAAATGAAATGGCTATATAACCCCAACCGCCTTGGGGAAAAATGAAGCAATTGTGTAGCCCATGCTGTCTTGGGGGGAAATGAAATGGCGACATAACCCCTGCCTTCTTGGGGTCTCCAACATGGAGAGGGATAACATGGGTCTGCTAACCACTTTCATTGCACCCCACGCTTGACACACTGAGACGGCAAGGGTTGCATAGCCACTTTGATCCTTAGGGACCCCGGGACGGCAAGGGCTACGGAGCCACTTTTAGTTCTCCTCGCTTTCGGGGCCCGGAGAAGGCAGGGTTTAAGCATGTATGAAATTTGCACAGAGCAAGTGAACAAGGGCGTTTGGAAGATGGGAAATCCACAAAGAGCACGTAGAATGAAGGTGGAACATGTGCAACCCCAAGGGAAAAAATGTATGGACACGTCAAGTTTTCAAGTGAGTGGGGCGCGCGCGGGGGGGGGGGGGGGGTGTCAATAGAGACCCCAAAATCTGGGGGGCGCTCAATTGACAAGCACCATTCTTGCACGGACAAGAGGCACCGCTTCGTCTCTTGTTCATGTCTCCCCACTATGGGGAACCCTTAGAAGGCAGGGGTGATGTAGCAACCTCAATAGCACGAGGGGGTTGAACGAACACAATCCAAAGTGGCTACGTGGCCCCTACCAGCTTGGAGTCTCCAAAGCGCAGAGGGATCAAGGTGGCTACACAACTCCTACCTTCTTGGGGCCCCCAAAGCGGGGAGAACTCACAGTAGTTGATTAGTTTAGTGTTAGTTAAGGGCATTGTGGCCAAACCTTGTCTTGGCCATGGGTGGTGCTGGAGGGAGGGGGGGGGGGCGAGTGGATGAAATGAAAAGGCAAGCACCCACTCCAAATGAGGGGCTGAGCTAAGGAGGTAGGCACCCACCCACCGACTAACCACTAGTCTAGGGGTGTGTGTGCTCAAAGCATGCTTCCATGCCACTGCCCATAGTGTCGCTTCGCCACATATTTTGTTAACATCCCTTTGCCATTGAGCCTCCACTTGTGTGATGCTGCACAATCTCAAGCAACTTCGTGCATCACCAACCTTTGCCTTGTAAATTCCTCCCATGCCAAGGTTTGCATTGCAATCCACTCTTGTAGCCATGGCTGGCGGTACCATGTCGAAGTTGCAGTGCCCACTGTTGTGATGCCAAGGTTCTTGCCTCATCCGGGCATGGGTCTTTTCTGCCTGCTATGGTAAACACTTCCACCGCTCTTCGTTCATGAGAACACACCTCTCCGGCCCCCGCTTGGGGGCACTGCCTTCACCATTCTTGTGGGCAATTTGACTTGCTATCGCAAGCGCCATCTTGTGTATTAGGGACATGGCCACGCACCAGGCACAACTGAAAAGGAATTGTGGAGGGAAGCCAAATCGCAGATGGAGCCTCGAGGAGGAGACAATCCAAAGCTGAGCCAAAATAGGGATGAATAGACATTGAGGGAGAACACAAGAGAGAACATGGGAAGGCACACATGCTAGATTAAATCACACTAGAATGGAGAATAGAGATGAAAGAGAGACATATTATGTATGCATGTAATCTATAGAGAGGAGATGCACTTAGTCATTTGTGAATGAGTTATCCGCTTGCAGGTGCGTGGCCGAAAGGCATACCATGATGGTTGTACATACCTCTACGAGGAATTTAGGGACTGTTTTTTGAAACACCCAAGACAGACCAGCAACTTAAACCATTACGGACCGTGTTGCGGCCATGATCTTGCTCCCCAAGAGGGGCTGAACTCAGGATTGGTGCATGCACAAAAAAGAATCGACGTAATTAAAGATGAAAGACCAAAGAGCCAAACCAACGAATACACGATTCGATGTGTTTGAGCTTGCTAAGTGGTATTGGTGCATGACAACATGCCACTTGTGATCAAGATGCATCCAAGGCTTAATAGAAAGCATCCAGGAAGTAAAAGCAGGCATATAGACCAAATAGGAACCATTCAAGAACTAATGGGAAGCATCTAGGAATTAAGAAGTATGCAAGAATTAATAGGAAGCATCCGGTGATTAACAAGAAGCAACACCCATCCAAACTAAACGGGAAACAACGAGGATTAATAGCGGGCATCTCGGAATTAACATCAAGCATCCAAACCAGATAGGAACCGTTCACGAATTAACAAGAAGCATCTATGAAGGAATAGGAGGTATCCAAGATGAATAGGATGCATATAGGAATCAATAGCAAGCATCCAAGAGTTTTTTTTAACTATTTGTTCAAAGAAGGCATTTTTGCAACAACAACCTCTCGCACAAAGGAAAAAATAGCGATGTATTTTGATGCACAAAGATGGGAGGTCCAAGCACCCCCCCACCCCCTTTCAAGCCCCATCGGTCAAAAGATGCCCTGCCTGGTGTGGACCATCAAGCACTTTAAGCATCCATCCACGGACCATCAAGAATTACCATCATCCATCTAGGACCATCAGGCATGAAAAGCACGCCAGACACACCAAGAATTGATAGCATGCATCCAAGGACTCCAAGAAATAACAGAAACCATCCAAGGACCATCGGCAAGTCATAACAACCATCCAAGGAACTCTATGAAGAAACAGCATTCATCTGGGGTCCATAGAATGGTGCAATGGGCCTGGCCCCACAAACAGCTAACCTAAAAATAAACTGCGCAAAAGGCGCAAAAAAGGAAACAAGAAAAGATAATTTTTTTGGGGTCAGTACCAATGCAAAAACTAATATGCCACAAAAAGTTATTTTTCTTGTTTTTGGGTGGCTGCACACAGTTGTCGCTGAAAAATAATTCAGATTGCCAAGCGCAAAAATCAGTGCTCTACAAAATTCCAGTTTTTCCACAGTATTTGTATTTGGCTGTCTAGCTGAACCAAGGACCTACAGTTTGCATCATTTGTTGGAAAAAAGTAGCAATGTGGTCACCCACTGCCACTCAAAAATGCTGTTCTATGGTATTGCCGTCTTTCACAAGCCACAATTCACGCTTGGAGTGTTGTGCTGCTTTTTTGGAATGCTCTCCGCTTTGGTTTTAATTGTATTGATACACCAAACATTTGAGATGCTATGCACACTTTATGCGCACACTATGTACTACAGTGCAAGTGCAAGCCCCAACCAGAGTCCTGGGCCTTGTGAGCACCATGGCCGCCACGCACAGGCAAGCACAGATATGCAATGTGCTTGCTATGGGTATTTGTAGATGGACCTCATATCCCCGAGGGATAGGCATTAGTGGCTCCTGAGAGAGCATGGCCTCAGCCTGTTTGCATTCCAAGTCTCTCTGGGTCAAACAGCCCCTTTGTTGCTCGGTCTGTTTGCTTCACGCACGTGCATATGTGTAGGACATGTGGGTGTTATTGGAAGAAAATGCACCCCCCCCCCCCGAAAAAAACACCAAAAACACCAAAAATCAGTATTGAATCAGTATCAGTACTGAATATTTTGATACTCTGAAGAATCAACGGCTAAGTGTCTTGGCAGGGACATTCAGTCTATCACAACCGACCATGAGCCCCCAAAACCTGTACAGCGGTAACCCTCCAAGTGGGTGTGTAAGGGAATGTCTTTTCAGTGTCTGTGGTTGTGGAGTTGAATAATCATGCACATGCTCATTGGGCTTCATACCAAACCGTGGAATCTGTGGTCCACAACAAAAAATGTAGCTATCCAACGCCCTTTGAGCAATTGCCAGAGAGGAGCTTAGTGTACCTCACCCCTTCCTGCCTCGAGGGTAGTATTATCGCTCCTGAGGACCACCCTTCCCAAAAGTAGTGTGGTCCTGCAAGAAGAAGCATCCCACAGTGCCAGTGGACAGGGCCACCAAACCATGAGCTTGCATCTGACCAATACACTACATGTGCCTTTCTTGCATGCATTGTTGTTGTGACACGTTTGTGTAGCTTTGCAGTGCAATTTTGCCCCCCCCCCCCCACTTTCCCCTGAAGTACCAACCGGCATACTCACACTCAGCCTTTATGGCACCCCCCCTTCCCCCCTCCTGCACCCCCCGGGGATGGAGGCGCCAGTTCATGACACCACCCCCTACCCACAGCTGGGGGGTGGGTTGTTGCGCAAAAAATGGGAAGATTTCAAGGAGGTGGGAGCCTTTCGTCATTGTAGCCTGATAGCTCTTTGCTTTTTTTCGGGGAGCCCCGGCCCCCGCCCACTGCAGGAGAGGAACAACTATGGCCTCGGCGCACGGGTGGCCCAGGCACGGGGGGGCGGCCGGGACCGGACCCTTTACGCCGACTCCCCCCCCCCTCCCCCCCCCCCCTCCCTGCTGGGTTTTGGCCCGGAAGTGCCGGACCATGGGCGCCGAAGGCGCCCTAAGGAAATTTTGCTTGACTTAGTAGAGGGTGAAAAAATGGGTTTTCACCCCATGTGTCTATACTCAAACTACTCATTTTTTTTAGGAGACCCCAATAGTGGATGAAAACCAAATTGGACCAAATATCAATACCACCCCTGTGCTAATGTAAGTCAGAGATGGGCCATACCCTAGTGGGTAAAGCAGTGCCTCTGCAGCCGCAAGGTCCTGGGTTCAAACCTCAGCGGGCTCAATCTACAGTACCTATGACAGGTAGGTCCAGCGGCACCGTGGGAAAAATTTTGTTTCTGTTTCTTTTGCTTTTTTTTTTGCTTTGACTTTGTCCCCTTTGTTGGGGATCCGCGAGAATGTAGGGGTGATGTAGCATTTCCGCCTACTTGTGGGCCCCACCAATTCTGATTTTGTCCCCCATGTCTTTGGGGATCCCCGAGAATGCAGGGGTGATGTAGTGATGAGGCGGTCATCTTATGCCATATTTGTGAGGGGATGATGCCTGCCCCCCCCCCCTTTCTTTGCAGCCCCCCTCCCCCCCCCCAGACCCAGCCCCCCCCCCTTTCTTGGCAGCCCCCCCCTTTCTTGGCAGCCCCCCTTCCCCCCCCCCCCAGACCCAGCCCCCCCCCCCCCTCCCCCCCCCGCCCTGAAAGTGGTCCGAGAGTGGGAGGGAGTCGGCGTATGGCCCGTTGCTACGGCCCCCCCGTGGGCCCAGGTTCCCCACTTGTCCCCTGAGGGGGCATGGGAGGGCGACCAAACATGGTGTTTAGCCCCTGTCCAGGGTGAGTTTTCCAACGACCCCATGCACACGGTGATCTGGGACGGGAATGTGATCGCGTCTTCGCACATGGCCGAGGAAGACCGGGTCGGACGCCCTCGCCATCTTTGTGTTCTACCTGTGCACCCGGGACAGCAGCCTCTACCAGGAAAGCAGCCACGCCATGCGGACCCGCCAGAGGCTTTCCTCTGTTGCACTTACCACATGGGGGGTTAATCGGGTACTAAGCCCGGGGCCGCCCCGACATACACACTGGAACCGTTTCCTCAGTAGAGCCATCACACAGACATGAACATGCTTCTGCAAAGCTGCGTTGGAACATACCTGTGTCAAGAAGCGGCGGGGCTCACGGGAGTCTCAGCCAGCTAATCCCCGACGTCCATGTTCTTCACAGTGGATGCCACAATCTTTGTTGTTGGTGGTGTTCGTTTGCTTTTTTTGTAGTGTTGCCATGGGGACTCGCGAATACTACCGCCAAGATGGAGTGCGCATCACTCATGATCCTTATGCCGAAGGCATGGCTGAGAAGTACGGTAACGCCGGAGAGACTGATGCTGAAGGTGTGCCTCAGGCTGATCTCTGTGCTGCACACGAAGCGCAAGTGTGAGGTGCATGTGCCGAGGGTGGACATGGGTCCATCCATAGCGCAGTCTACTTTCTAAGCGTATGGCTTTCCCAAAATGAACTATAACAGGTTCGTGTCAGACTGTTTGCTATTCACTGAGACATTGCATATGTCCAGGCCAATCCACCTTTTTGTCCTGCAACAGATATGGACTCCCGACCCCATTGTTGGCCCCACATTACATTCGATGTGCATAGTGCACGTAGCTCGGTCCCATGGAGGCATGGATCTATTTCCCAATTTGTGTTCTGGCGTGTTGTACATGATTTAGTTGTGCTGTGGTTTACATCAGTCACAGGATCTGGAGTAAGAGGGGGGGGGGGGCAGAGCATGGGGGCAGGAGAGAGCCGAAACTAGCGGTCTCCAGCCTCGGAAGGTCCAGTGAGCTGCACAAAGCGGGGAATGGTGATGTAAACCAATGGGGTGAGGGGCGTAGCAATGGCAGGGAAAATCCTCCAACAACAGAGGCCCTCGGCCGGCAGCCCCCCCCCCCCCCCCGCTCTCTGGCCATGGGCCATGATTGTAGCGACCGCTGGCCCGAGGCAGGCTTCTCAGGTTCCCTGGGTTTGCCCCCCCCCCCCCCCCACACAAGGGATCGGGAGGCCCTGCCCACGGATGCCTCTGGTGGTCCTGCAGCCCATGGGCCTGTGTCACATTGTCCCACATCAGCGGTGCTGAGCACCCTCCAAGCTTCGCTGTCATGGGGATGACCGAATGTGAGGCATGCGGGTGCCGGCACGAGAGGGACGCCCAAGGGCAGCAGCAGCACTGGTGAGCAGAGGGACAACTGTCCCACTCTCACCTGCCACCAATGCTTGGCCCCGATGGCTTTGGACAGTCCGTCTGGACGATGTCCTCCTGAAAAGGAAAACTCAAACCAGCCCGGAAGTACTAACCGGCGCACCCCAGACCCTATTCATCATGCCCCTGTGTGCCATGCCCCATGCCTCCCATACCCCATGTCTGTCATGCCCTCCTTCACACCCATTCCCTTGGGGCAGGAAGGCATTCCTTGCTGAGGCGGAACTCACTGGCGCTGTGCTGTCTCCTTCTGCCCCCATGCTTTGTGGACTTGGTTGCTGCTTGGTGAGGGCCGCAGGGGGAGTGTAGGTTCAGGGCCGGACTCGCCGCACCCGCCCTATCCCTAGACCTACGCCAATGGGAGCCGTTTTTTTCAGGGAATATGTACCACAATCCACCCTCACTGTGTGCAGGGTTCTGAGACAGCAGGGGTCATGTAACCACAATCCACATTCATGAGGGGTATGGCCCAGATACGGCATGGGTACCTTCCCCCCGTTTGTAAACCCCCACCCCCTTGCAATTCCCCCCCCTCAGGGGGGGGGGGGGGGTCACTTAGACATTTCTTTTGGAAACGGTTGGTTGTACTGTGCTCCCCAAAAGGGCTGGAAACCGAGCTGCACAGCCTACCTCGTCTTCCAATCCTCAGCCTTTTCCTGAATTGCCCACTGAGCATGTCCAGGAGTTCAATGTTGTTTGGAGTCGTAAAAAGAAGTTTCACACAGCGCCTGAGGAAAGGGCACGCGCACAGAAGTAACATCATGTTTCAATGTGATTCACACTACCGGTGTTGTGCATGCACAGCTGCACTTTTGAAGTGTTACGGTTTGGTGGTGCCATCCCCCCCCTCCCCAGGGGGGGGACCGTCACTTTGTGACCCCCCCCCCCCCAGTGGGGGGGGCGTCACGACATCGGTGAGGAGATGACAAGGGGGGGGGGTGAAGGTACTCTGCACTGATTTTGGGTGTGGCCCCAACATGCCTTTGTGCAAACAATGCAAATTGATGACGAAGTGCAATGTGCTTTACAAAACTCCTTGGATGCTTGGCTGGTTCAGTTGTGCCTCTGCCATTTGTTTTGCCTGTGGTGAATGGGGAACAAGGTGTTACCCCCACTCGTGTGTTCTCAAAATGCCCAGATGTTAACGGGGAATTCAAAAACACGAAAAACAGGCACGAACCCCCGGTGATGCCGAGGGTTTGGGGCCACAGAACTGGACTGAAACGCCCCCAGCAGAAAGTGCTGATTGGAGCTGGGGTGGAAGGCAGGGTTGAAGCCAGGGTCCATTGCATACCTCTATGCACTTCTTGGCTGCTGACTTCCCATGGATCATTCGGCAGGATTTGACCCCTACGCGGACACTGTGGGACCTGGCATTTATGGGGGCATTGTGAAGCGAGACCCCAATACTGGTGAGGTCATCATTGGCCGGCAATATCAAAATCACAACCCAACACCTGGTCCGATCTACACTGGTGGCGGCTACACAGCTATGACCAAAGCCTTGCGCAGGTACTCTCTTGCTGCCCGTTTGTGCCCTTGTTCCATATGCTGCACGTTGTCATCTGGTGATCCGAAGTGTTAGCATATTGCACTCATTGCACTGCGCACTGTTGGGCCTTTTTTTAGAACCATCGATTTTGTGGTAACAATCTAATAGAGAATGTGGTTTATAGCCTTGTGCAGGCTGCAGGAAGGGTCCTTCTGGGTATCAAAGTGTCGGTGTGGCTGTAATCCGTGTGCTCTTGTGTTCTGGGGTGCATGTTGGCGTGTTGGACACCCTTTGTCATGTTTTGAGGGGCAGGATTGGGTTATGTCTGCAACATGTGTTCCGTGGTGCGTGCTGCGCGGTCACACGGGCTTGTCCGAACACGGCGACCCCATTTTTTTCGCACTTTTGCCCCTGAACCAGAACTTGCCCCGTGTTAGGACAGGGGGGAGGGGTGTAGGGGCAGAAGGTCACGGATTTGGTCATTGCTGATGGTACTCTGCTTCCCCAACAACACGGCCTTCAACACCATGCGGTTCTTCAATCCATGGCCCCATGTCCAGCGATCATGTTCGGAGCAAGGAAGCACCTCCAAGTGCGCCAAGAGCAAGGAGGGCCACAGGGGGCACTTACATGTTGGGCCAGATCTCCCCCTCCCCTGAGCCCCCCCCCCCCCCCCAACCAACACACACAGATGGTGAACAATGAGGAACAACCACCTTGGGCGCCAATGGTGCCCAGAAAATTCCTTTGGCCTCTGTTGACAGGGCACGGAATTTTTTCCCCCATTGTGTTTGACCCAAAATGCTCAGATTTGAATGGACAATTCAATTGTGAGTAATATGAGTGCAAGGGCTCTGTAGCCATTTCATTTCTCCACAACACGGCAGGGGCTACCTCCTAACCACTAAGGCATGAGCTCAGGATGTTGGGGCAAGGATGGAGGAAATGGTGATGTGTGACCTGACATACTGTGAGGATTGTGGTTATCAACTCCAAGTGCAGCTGTGATTATGCCATTGGCCTTCGTATTACCTGAGCCTGTTAAGGAAGCTTGTGCCCCCCGCCCCCCGCCCCCCGCCCCCTCTGAGAACAACGCCCCTGCCAGACAACAACAGTCGGTTTTGTTTCCGCAACTTTTGGAACCATGTCCTACTTTGGCCTTT
The DNA here is from genome assembly GCA_964036045.1 of Eutreptiella sp. 'Long Island Sound 2002'. Lineage (NCBI taxonomy): Eukaryota > Euglenozoa > Euglenophyceae > Eutreptiales > Eutreptiaceae > Eutreptiella > Eutreptiella sp. 'Long Island Sound 2002'. Next base: position 44,888,992 of record OZ038389.1, on the reverse strand, counting down.
ATAAATACCCCGCCCCCCTTGTCACTAGGTGTTGTTTCCGTCAAATTTTAGAACTTTCGTGTTGTTCTTCCAAATGGGGGGGGGTTACAGCCTGCGCAAGGCAATGGTTTCTAGATATAACGCATGGAATGGTGCGGTGCGCCTAGAACGATGGCTTCCAAACAGTGCAATCGGAACATGTGAAGGTGCCATGTGTATTACACTGCTTGGCGGGTGCCTTTGCTGATTCAATTGTATGGAATGCCCTGCTATCTTCATTTATGGTGAATGGTAAAAGGAGGGTTTACCACATTTGTGTGCATTCGAAATGCTCAGAATGAAACAGGGAATTCAATAATGCCCCAAAATCAGAAAATAATTGACCCCCCCTTCCTCTTGGACCATTGTGCCCACGCCGTGAGGATTGGGTTTGGGAACTGATTTGAACAGCCCGCCATGAGGAGGGCAATCCACCAGAGGCAGATGCAGGGTGGGCGGGTGGGTGGCTGGGTGAGAGGCGCTTGGCGCTGGGCAGAAATCAATTTGCCACTGAGCAGTGCTTGGCATGGCAGCCCTGGCAGCAAGCATCATCCAAAAGCTGTTTGCAACCTCACTGTCGTGTTTTGGTGTTGGAGAACGGGATTTGTTTGCATCCCTGGACAACATGGGCTGTCTGAATCGGGTGTGGTATGGTGCACCCAACCCCGAAATGGTCCATGTGGCACGATTTGGACATACCAAAAGGTTGTGCATGGACAACGGCCCACGGGGGGCGTTGTAGTGGGGTACTGGACTCCGGCCACCACCACCACCTCCCTCCCAAAAGAGTCTGTGTACCTAAAATTGGTCTCCAATTTCGGGCCTGTTTAGTAAATTTCGTTTTTTTTACCAGAGGAACATTTTCTGATGTTGGTGGGTGGGTTGGCCACGGCTGGGCAGGGCCCCAATGCCACCCGTACGCAACGGGGCTGCTGCTCTGGGGACAGACAACAAACAAACAAAGAAGCCGAAAGTTTTATTTGACCCGCCCCCCCCCCTCCCCTCACGCCGCGGGTGTTGAGGTCCAGAACAACACCGCCCCCCGTGCAACAGCCCTGTCCAAACAACGCCGGGTGTTGTAACGGCAAGGCCGCAAGTGGCCTTACCGTCGTTGGCACAAGTCAGGGTGCAGGAGTGTGCTAAAGTGCACGCGCGGGCGCGCGCGATGCTCCTACACCTCTACTCCGTGGGAGACTACAGTCCGGTTTCGCCTTTCGGGTTCCTTTCCTCCTGCCCCCACCCTCGTACAGGGGCGAGGAAGCCATCACTGCCCTGTTGGACAAAGATGCCTCGCTGGTCAACGAAATCACCACCGGCGGTGCCACACCGCTGCACATGTGTGGCATGGGTCAGGACAACCAGCGCAGCACGGCCTTCATCATATCGCGTGGAGGTGTGCGGCTGGTTGAGTTGCAGGGCTGACCTTTAAGAACACCAGTTTTTTTTTTGTTAAGGACAGCCCCCAAGGCTGTTTCTGTGGTCTTGTGCCTTGCCCATGTCTTGACCATGAAGCAGTGGCCGTGGACGTTTGTTTCTGTTGGCGGTACGGACCCCGTGTTTTCCCCTTGAGGACAGCCCTGTTGAGCTGTCACCGTCCTGCTCACACGGGGAAGGAGGACGATTGCAAGAGGGGCACGTTGGTCTCTTGTGCCCCTGGCACTCTTGGCCGCCGCGAACATGACCACGTCGGCCCAAAACGTGGCCTTGGTGGCCCACGAGTCCCCGCCGCTTCCATGGCTATGTACGTGGATGACAGTCATGGCTTCTTCAGCGGTGACAACCTCCAGGGCCATAGCCTTGCCCAGGAGTAGGTCCACCACGTCCTGAACCTCCTGCTGCGCCCCTGCAGGCCCTACTGCCCTCCATTTGTGGGTGTCCCTGCATCTTGGCCAGCCTCCGGGTTGATGTGGATATCCGTCCGTGTTTGTCCGTTTTGGTGTTCTGGGGCGCCCGTTGCACCCGTGTTCATTGGCAGTGGGGGGGCATCTGTTTGGGTCAGTCTGTGCCAAGACCAGTGCCGGCAACAGAGAGGGTGTTGTGGACGGGCATGAGCTGAAGGAAGATGTGAAGGCACAAGTACGTTTTCCTTTGGGGTGCGCCCGTTTGCGTGCATTTCAGGCTCTTGGAGGGTCCGTAACCGTCCGTGACAGCGGATGCTTCGCGACTGTCTGTCAAAAGAGGCGCCAGCGTCAGGAATCGGTTTTAGTGCCTCAACTGAGATACAACCGGCAACTGTTTACCAAAATCAAATGAGGCACAGGGGATGCTCACCATTTCAGTTGTCGGTCCTGTGAACTGTGACGAAAATGAAGCAGTGTCCTTATGCGGAAGGATGTCAATTTCCCCAGGAGCACCCTCCAATATCTGCCCACACAGTCGTGCACGGCAATGTCGACCATACCTCAGCGTAACACTTGCTGACACCTGCCACCACCTGCCAAAAACATTGATGACACCTGCCGACACCCGCCGACAGAATTCTTGACACCTGCCCACACCTGGCGAATTGAGTTGTGTGCGTGCTGGGCGAAGAAAAGCCCATAGTTTTCTCTCGTTCCACAAGATTGTCAACAAGTCTGTCAGCTTTGTGACTGCTGCGTGTTCTTTCAGGGAACATTGAAGCCCAGGACACATACGGTTACCGCCCTTTGCATCGAATGGCATCGAACAATTTGGCTATCGGAGCGGAGGTGGCCTGTGTGCTCTGGCCTTTTTGATTTTGCTCTGAGCTTATTGACTGATGGCTCCATGTCGAGTGTGAGAAAAGGGGTTATTTGGCATAAACCAAGAAGCTGAGAGGAGCTGGATCAGCCCTGTGTAATGCATTAGTAATACAAAGACAGAAACAGAAACTAAAAGATGGGCACCAAACAGAAAAACAGACACCATTTTACCTTCGCTTATCACTATCATTTTGGAGGACTTGTTGGGTGCTAACTGCAAAGTTTTCAGCCAGATTTGCCGACATTTTCTTGTAGACGTCGTGCCATGCTCTTGGCGGGCCCAGCCCGTAGAGCCTAATTGGAGGGGTGGGGGCCTGGGAGACAGGCTCAAAGGGCCCTCCTCCCCAGAGTTGCGATGGACCGCGGGCCCCATGGCCGATGCAAAACCACCCTTGTTGCCCAACATGAGATGGCCCTTGAGAAAGCTGCCCAGGCGACCATGTTCGACCAACGTCACCACCACTTTTTGGCGCTTTTGCGCCCTGGTTCCACATGCCAAGGAAGGCTACAGCACCCAAAGTGGTATCCACCTGATTGGACTGCGCATTGAGTGGAAGGGCTTTGCTCTTCCCTTCTGGGGCCCTGGGGAACAGAGCAAAGAGAAGAAGTGAAGGTGCCATCTCAAAAAGCTTCAAAAGCTGTTTCCTTTCGTGATCTCAAAACCTCTTCGTCGTTTCGTGCCGCGTTTCATGGACAAAGTGCGGCTTTCTGGCGCAGCGTGCATGCAGTCCACAGACAAAACCCCGTCCACGGGTCCGGATTTTTTTCAGTTTCCCGGCCAAATCTGATCCCCTCGGAGTTGCAGAGGTGGAATCCCCATCTCCAGGGCTCTTTTCAACCACCCACCCCTGCCCTTTCAAAGATTGGGCCAAATTCCCTTCCCTTACTTTTGGCCAATCAAAAAATTTCTCTGGCGCCTCTGGCGCCAATTCTTTCAGACCAAAAATTTTCTTCAGCGCCTTCAGCACCTCTAAAAACTCAGCACCACTAGGGGTAGGGGGGGGACTGGCTGGACGCAGGGTGTTGCTTTAATTTTCATTTTGGCAGGGGGGGGGGGGATTCCCCCCTGGACCCCCTCCCCCCCCTCCCCTAGACCTCCTCCCCCCCTCCCCCCTCCGCTCTAATTCAGCCGAGAATCAGGTTTTGGGAACCTTTTCTCGTTTGGGCCAATTTTTTCCTCCCGTGCCTTAGGCACACCTATAGCAAGGTTCTTTGGTCACTCCACTTGTATCATTTCTTCCTTCTGTTGCAGACACCATGTCCCAGCGTCCCATAAGTACGTTCTTCGGCACCCCCATCCAACCGTGTCCCGGTGCAACAGCAACAACATTATAAACACTGTCCTCTTTTTTCGCTTCCAAGATAGATGGACCGGGAAGAAAAAGCAAGAGGCATACAATGTTGCACATAAAGCATGTTCCACACTGTTTTGGAACACTCCAATGGCAACTCTGAGCGAGTTTATAAGACAAGCCATGAAGTCTATTGCCATTTTCGCTACATGAAGTAGAGTGCGGTGCGAACAGTGAAGTCTAAGACAAGGAACCAAATGAATTTCTGGCGTCCAAGGACTAGGATCCGTGTTTCCTGTTTGTGTTGCCTAGTGGTGTTTAGGTGAGGGCACACTGTATGGACCCAAAAAGATGAGTTGATTACCTGTCTTTAGGCATTATGACAGATGTTCCTGCCGAATGGGTCAGTGTGGTGCATTTTTGCAAATCCTGGTCGGTATGGTTCATTTCGGCAAGGGGGGGGGGCTTTCCCCCCCCCCCCTCCCCCCCCTCCTCCCTCCACTCAAGCAATGCCGTGGGCTGGACCCATCCACCACCCTACACCCCCCCCCCCCATTCAAAATTTCATTTTTACTAGAGGAAATTTTTGGTTTTTGGTGGGTGGGTGGTTTGGCCTCGGTGGGTCGGTCTGCCAGAGCCGCTGTGTGTGGATTTGGACCTAGGTCCTGAACAGCTTTTTTCTTGTATATTGACCCCCTAACCCATGGCAGAGGTTGTGGGTCCAAACTCTAGGTACCCCCGGTCGGCCCCCCCTACGGGCCCTTGCCTGGATGGCTGTTTAGTGGCACCCATGGCACCCGTGGTGGCACCTGAAAATTTTTCAAAATGCAACTTTTTTCGCAACCCTCCTGTCGCCCGTGGGATGGGTTTGGGTGATCATTTGGTGACACTATGGGTACTTGAGCACCCATGGGGACCCACGTAGTGGCCGCTAGGCCCATGTAGCCCGAGCTATGGGCCCCCCCAAGCCCCAAATCGGTGTTGTGGAGGCTGGTCAGTGACACCTAAATTTTTTCCAAATTCGACTTTTTCCGAAAGCTTTCTACAGGGGAGGGCATTTTTTGGGATGGGAGAATTTTGCGGGGAATATTTCGCCGTTAAGAAAAGTGGCGACCCCTCCCCCCCCCCCCGGCAAACTCTTCGCGGCGTGTGACCAACAGCTTCACTGCAAATTCAGATGCCAGTGGGAGATGTGTTTGTCTCCAACATGCAGTGGTTGTGTGACTGGAATGCATTGAAGTTGCCCAAGATTTTGACAGTGCCCACCAGGAAAGAAGAGGAACTATCCAGAGCCCCACCACGAAATAACAGCAAGCTTCAGGATTCCTATAGGTGGCGAAAATTTCCCCTTCCGAATGGCCGTCGAAATTGTCCCCTGGCAAACTTGTTACCCCCGTATTGCCCGTGGGATGGGTTTGGGTGATCATTTGGTGACAATATGGGTGCTTGAGCACCCATGGGGACCCATCTAGTGGCCGCTAGGCCCATTTGCCCCAGCCATGGGTTTCCCAAAAGCCCCAGATTGCTGGTTGTAGGCGGTTCAGTGGCACCTGATGTGAGCACAAAAAGCACAGGAAGTCTACCACCCTCTACAGCTCAAAAATGGAATTTTTTTTGACATTCTGACCATTCACAATGATCAAATATCATATGTAAAGCATGTTTTAGACCCTCTTTATGTGTTTTGCACCGTATTTGGGTGTTCAGGAGCTCGGGGGGGGGGCTTCCCAAGTGGGCTGGGGCACAACCTGCTTATGCAGCTTTCCACCCTCTACAAATTTCCGAAACCGATGTTTTTGGTACTTTGACCATTCAAAATAATCTGATATCCTGTGGAAAAGCATGTTTTAGACCCTCTTTATGTGGTTTTCACCCTATTTGGGTGTTGGAGAGGAGCAAAGGGCTAGGGCACACTGCTAATGCAGTTTTCCACCCTCGACAGCTCAAAAATGGAAATTTCCGAAACCGATGTTTTTGGTGTTTTGACCATTCCGAATAATCAAATATCCTATGTAACCCATTCGGGTGTTTGGATCAGGGATAGGGTGCTTCTGAATGATTTCGTGACTCACTGACTGATTCACTAATTGTGCTCCCTCCCTCTTCAAGGTGCCCTGCCGATAGGCAATAGAATTTTGGTTGTTGGTGGGTGGGTGTTTTGGCTGTCCTCGTCTATGTGTATCTGTGAAGATGTGGTCCTGAAGTGGCCTCGCGGCCCTGCTTTTTCACCGTTTTCTTCTTCAGGCCCTTCTCAAGGCAGGCGCCAGTGTGAACGCTGCCACCAAGTTCGGTGTGCTTTGCTGTGCGGTTGCAGGACCGCCGTTGTTGGCAAGTGGAGCTGCGGGACGTCGGGTCCCCATCAACAGGACAAAGGGCAAAGGGAGAGGGTTGCCGGAGTGTCACATCCTCCGCTTCAAACAAGTCCAGGACACTGCCCCCCCCCCCCCCCTCCCTTCCGGGCTCTGCACATGAGGTCTGGATGTAGAGTGCATCAAGTTCAGTGAGACCAGGTCAGTGTGTGTAGAGATGTAAACCTGCTGCATAAATTTGGTACTTGGTAGCTTTGTTACGTGGTACATTCGGTTCTGGGTACTTTTTTCTGGTACCGAGCATTTTTGGTACGGGGTAAATTTGGTGCTTGGTACACTCTTGGTGTTGGGTGCTGGATACATTTGCCACTGGGTTGATCAATAATGCAGCCCCCAGACCAGTGGCTGTGACCCTGCCAGCCATTGTATTCTTGCAGGTGAGACTCCGCTGTCGATTGCCCGCGGATCGGCTGCCAGGGATGTCATTAAGGTGTTGATGCGGTATGGAGCGAAGTGATGAGCATCCCCAAGCTGCAGCATCGGCTGGTTACTTCCTCTGAGACCCAGTCATTAATTTAAATAGGAACGATTGCGTTAAGGAAATCACCGCCTTGCCTTGGCTTACCTGGCAACAGCATTGGGCAATGTGGGTGCCCGCCGGGTGAATTAGTTTCCACTGCCTTTCGCTTTGCTTGGATGCGGTATTTGAGGATACGCCAAGCAACCCGCCGCGTTTTGGCATGGGCCGGTGTGTTTGGCCTGTCTTTTCCCTGTGTGACATGGAGTGTCCAGACCTGCACCAGCAGCAGGTTCAGCTGCTTGTCAAACAGATTCGGATGTCGCTTTGTCAGCCCTGATAACGACCATGCAAAAACCCACACCAGCCAAGCTGGGGATTGTGAAAGCCCAATCTTGACACTGGCGAGACTTTGCATGTGCCTGCTATTTCAAGCGCTCTGGCTTGCATACGCCTTGGTGTCCAGGCATATGGTCTCCAACCAGGTCATTCTATGTATTTGCTGTTGCAGTGTACATTGGCTCGGCAACGGGTATTACGTGTTGTGGTGATACCTAAGTTTCTCCTTTCTATATGTATGCAAATTCCTGTGCAGTTGAGAAAAAATCAAGTTCAATAGACGTCGAGATGTGTCAAAGAGTCGATTTTGTTTAAGGAACCTCTATGCAGTGATGCTTTCATGGATGGCAGTCTTGCGTGAGGTAGCAGAGAGCAATTTTTGGTTCTCAGATTTGTTTTGCAGAGCGAAATGCAGGGTGTATGACTGAGAACTAAGTGCACCCCATGTCCACCTCTCTGAAGGCCAACACTGCAGTGTTTCTGCTGTGGAACTTCTATCGGCACTGTTGGCTTCAAATGCAATTGTGATTTGGTTGTTTTGCATGCCAGGAGTGTTCTTCGCCGGGAATTGAGTTAGAATGCCAGGAAAGAGGCTCGAAGGTGGTGGGATGCAGGTGCTGCCATCAAGTCAATCCAATTGCATGGACTGCATTTTCTTGAAAAGGTACGGCAGAAGACACCCAAGTGGTCACCGTGAATGTCAAGAAATAGGTTCAATATTGTTGCGCAATGCATCCCGAGGACAACAAATCAATCACTGTGGAAGCAAAGGAAACGAACACAGCATCGTGCCTGTCCTGCACACGACATGCACGAACCGTACACGCAGTACAAGCAGTTTCCAATAGACGCTGTAAGATGTCTGAGAAGGCGGGCGGCCAGGGGTAGTATACCTCAGGGTCAGGCGCAATTGGCGCAAATCATCTGACAACAATCTGACGATAATGTTCGCAGATCATGAAGGCTGGCCCGAAATCTGGTCAACAAGGCTATCTCTCCTGCTGCATCAGGGCCGGTCACAAATGGGCTGGCAGTTCTAGCCCAAAGCCGTACCCTCCGCCCCCAATCCCAGCCCTTACAACTGCACATCATTGCAAACATGCCATCAACAGCCGTATCTGGACCACAAAGCATTGCATTCAATGTATCTCCCAGCTGTCCAGAATGCAAAAAGACTCAAAGGGTGATGCATCCAACCCGCATGTTCCACACACATTGGGGGAAATTCTCTGTTGAAAACCAGGCCCAACAGGTTGTTTGCGAACACAAAAACACCCATATCTTTGCGCCAGTGCATGAAAACCTGAATTATGAAAGTACTGTGCACACCATTTCATGCTGATCGATCGAAGGAACCACAATGGTGTTTTTTTTTTAGATGAAAACCCCGGAAACCCTGCACGACCTTGAAACCCTGAAAAATCCGGAGTCTAGGCCACAATGGCTATTGCTGACCTGAAACTGCATCTGCTCTACCACCGCATGTTCAAGGAGGATGTGCAACAGTGTATTTTGTACAATATTGAAAGTTTTCTAGCAGCCCAGTCGTCTGCAATCAGGGCCAAAATGGAGCCCTGAATAGGCACTCCTTTCACCTATCTGCCGGGGGCAGTGGCAGACACGCAGGGCGGCCCTCTGCTGCGGTACATGCAAGGATGACACGAGACTGGCGATACTGCCGACCACCACATTCCATGTCGCGACGGCAGATTGACCGTCCTGCCCGCCGCTATTTTCGCGGCTGGTGAGATTCTCTGAACCGCTGGTTGTGTGTGTCCCTATGGCTGCAACGTATTTGATATTCTCCCGCCGCCCTTGAACAAGCGGTTACAAAACCAAAAATGTCGCGGAAACAACGTCTGTCTGGACTAGAGCCCTGTTTCTGTAAGGTCCTGCAACGTGTGCCTCTGGCATTGGTCAAATACGACCTCGTGCGCTAAGCCATCACAGGCGCATTGGCCAGTTGCCAGCCCAAGTTGGAAAAGGATTCTCCGCAGAAAAGCGTGTTGTGTGGACTTTAAATTACTGTCTTTTGAGCCCTGTTCCAGTTGTGAGTGACGAGGGCAGGCCCACTCATTTATCTCTAGGGTCTGTCCGTGGACGGGGGGTCTGTCCATGGATGGGGTGTGTGTCCGTAGACAGGGTGTCTGCGGACCGGTTTGTGTGTGTCCGTGGTCCAGGGGGGGGGGGTCTGTCCGTGGATGGTTGTGTGTGTCTGTGGACGGGGAGGGTCTGTCCGTTGATGGGGGTTGTCCATGGAAGTAGATGCATTAATATGCATTTAGGAAAGGTGATGCGTACTCCACCCGGTGCCTCCCAGAATGGTTTTTCCCCAATGGTATGACTGAAGCATCGTGCCATGATGTGACGGTTTTGTATGAGCTACTGTCGCTGTCAGGTAATGGTTGCCACTGCTGGCTGCCTCCACGGTGCGTGTGTGTGTGTAGCCCCCTGTTTGTGGGTGGTGGGAATGAACTACTGCAGAACAGCCTGCCCTTGCTCTGTCCCTTCCCCAATGTTCTGTTGCTTGTCTTGGTTGTCTCACGTGCCGATTATTCGCTAAGATTGGTATCCATGGTGCTTCCCCTCCTTTTGTGCGGATTATGGTCCTGAGGGTTGGACGTAAGCAGGTTGCCTCCAATGCTTTCGCGTGGACACAAGGACCTGATGCACTGCACTGCCCTGTACTCCATTACTCAGAAAGATGCCTAGCCTTCATATTTTATTGATCATTGTTGTCCTAATGAGAAGTCCGCTTGTCCACTGCGGTAGGCAAACAACTCCCCGACCTTCGACACTGCACAGGTTCAACCCGCATTGCAAAAAAAAAAAAGCTAGATTCACGCGAAATCCGCAAACTCCTTAATGCATGTGCCAAAGCACAGCAAACCTGAAGTAAACCCAGATGAGCACGAAATTCGTACGAATGGACTCCCTTTTTACTGAACCACAGTGTCTTCACCGGAGGGATCAGGTCTGAAAATGACCACCCATTTACTGAACCGGGCTGGACACAGTCCCTTCCCTTGAGCCTCTTGTGGATACACCACTACCTCCACCGCCACCCTCAGCAGCAGAAGGGGGGTGGTTGGAATTGTGGGTCCATGGCTGCAGCCGTGACCCTGTGTGCCCGCACCACCCCTGCAACTTCCGGCAACATGCCATCGACCGTCATCTCGCCCCGTTGCGCTCGTCAGCAAAAGTATGACCGTGCTGGACACGGGAGCTTGGCCTTTTGTCCCTTTGTTTCTTCTCCATTGTTCCAGCCTTGCCAAGATGCTGCTCATATTGGTCGTGGGTGCCATGCTTTTGTTTTTGCTGGTGTTCTTGTGGATCACGACACCCTCAGAGTATGCCTCATGCTTGGTTTACTGTTGTGTGACGCACTGCCATTGTTTGTCATGTGTTGTTGATATCATACACCAACAATGGGCCTTGCGCAAGGACCTCATATTGCCTCATGGCGGTAGCGATTACAAGTTTCAGGCAACAAAGATTAACTTTTCACTGGTGTCCCGCATTCCGCTGAAGCACATTCCTCGATACGTCTTCTTCGTGGTCTCGTGAAGCACGTCTTGCCTCAGCTGTGAAATCATGCACGCACCATCACTTTCTTTCGATCAGAGTCTACCAGGGCCCACAATTGGGATCCGGAAAAATGTTTGATTGCATTGCAAACAGGTGTGCCAGCTCTGCAACCGGTTGTGCACCTAACCCCAACCCCGGGCCCAAAGGTTGCCCATTCTGATGTGCAACCCATGCTTCAAGCCACTCACGCTGAGGAGCTACGGTGACTGTGATGTCCCCTGCCACGCCTCATCGGTCTCAAGACCTGCAGACCTGGTCCTGTGGTCTGGTGGCTCGGCCCCAACCTCGTGCATCATGTCCCGGACTGTGTACCACTGCCCATGTGTCTCCGACACCGTGGTACACTGCGGTGGCTGCTTCTGCTTGTGGGTGAGCGCAGATACTCCACTCACTGCTTTGTGTAGGGCATCAGTGCCCCTGGTCAGGACCATGAATTGACATGGCTGTGTGTGCAAGAGAGTGTGTGTTGGGTTTCACTGTGTCTGGGTCGCCCAGGGCCAGCGGTGGCCTGTCCCCAAGTCCTGTGTGGGGGGACCTGGGACACCCTGATAGGTCTGCCGTGGTGCCTTGGGGAAGGCGCTTCAGGTGCTGTCAAGAGTGGTTGTGGACACACCCCCATCCCATCCCATCCCCCTTCACACTGGGACCAGTGACGCCTTCCCTCCCTCCCCTCGGACCACTGATATCTTCATCCTGCCCTCACTCTTGGGCCCCTGGCGACTCAGACCACTGCCCCTCGCGCCAACGACGTCCTCAACCCCTTTCAGGCGTACCCACTGTCCTTCCCTTTGGGCCAGTGACGCCCTCACCATCCGTAGAATCGCGTCGAAATCCCGGATCCTTTGGTGAGGCCTATTCTTCCCCCGAGGAAAATTGTTGCGTTGTTGGGTGGGTGGGTCTGTTGAGGTTGGCCAGGGCCAGGCCACGGCTCGGAAGCGACCGTAACCTATAGCGGGGGGGGGGGGGGGGGGGTTGCACTTCTGCTTTGCTTTGAGCAGTGCCGGTCATGCACACACATCTGTTTCCCATAGCGGAGGGGGGGGGGTTAGAGGCCAGAAAAATTTTTGTGCACCTAAAATTGACCTCCCATTTCAGGCCTCTTTGATAAATTTCATCTTTTTCCAGAGGAAAAAATTTCTGATGTGGGTGGCTGGGTGGGTGGGTCAGGCTGCCGTTCCGCCCCCTTCCCGCCCCCATGTATCATTCGAGGCCTGGCCAGGGCCTCGAATGATACATGGCCTACTCCCCACTTCGGCATTCCCCCTCCCATGTCATCCCCAGGGGTTGGGTTGGGTTGGGTTGGGACAGGGCCTCATGCAGGAGCACTGGCCACGAGGTTGAACAGCCTGACTCTCCAATTCCAAGGCCGAGCGGACTGTCGGCAGCCTCCAGACCGCACCAGAGCGCTGGAGGGCGACACCATCATCCTGTGTGTATGCGTGCGCGCGGCGAGTCCCCGGGGGGAGGGGGGGTCAATTTGGTGACCACCAAAGATGGTAAGGGCGCACACCTCCAAGATGGACATTTACGGGACCCGGTTTCGGTGTTCGCAAACGGTTAGAAGTCGAACAAGCACAGTGAGAAGTGTGAACACCCCATGGCCAGTGATACCATCCTGGGGGCTGTGACGCCCACCGACCGCTCCTCGCCTGCCCTTCCCCAAGGGCCATTGGGTGGCCTCATTTGTCCTTGGCCACCACATATTGGCCCCAAATGGTTTGGCCACCCCGAACGCCCACCGACTGACATGTGAAAATATGCCATGCGACCCCCGCACGGGGGTGGGGTGGGGGGTTACCCCACTGCAGCTGTGAGTTGTCCGGCACCCATGACAAGGAGGTGCCTTGCTGGTGGTTGATGGCAAGGCTGAGAGTCAGGGACACCTGTCCTCCACACCATCGCCCCACAGGTACGACATGATCAACCGTGTGATGGCTGTGGGCATGGACCAAAGCTGGCGGCGCGCACTGGTCTGCCCTCTGCCTCTCCTGATGCACCTGAGACCGTTCCGGTCCTGCCCATGCTCCTCCCAAGGGACAGCACCGCCCTTGCACAAGGGATGTCTTGTCAACTCATGACCAACCCGTGCCACTGGAGGTTTGGGGGTAGTCAGCACGAAGTTGCCCCCCACCCCCCACACTGGCACCTCTATGCCCCCCCCCCCCCCCCCGGGTACCACCGAGTAGCGTCGGATGGGCCGAAGTCGGCCTCCACCACCGGGACACGCTGAGGAGCGGACGCCCCTCCCGGGGAAGGTGGGATCCGGTTGAGGCAGACGCACCACGGCCTTAGCAAATGTGAAATCGCCCCCCCCAAGGGCGTCCCAGCAAGGCAAGGCAGACCCCCTGAAGTTCTGTGGGGCGCTGCGGCCCGTGCATCATTCAGGCTGATTGAAGTCTGCAGGAGAGCCGCATGGCGGGTGTGGGGGTCTCATGCACGCTCATTGCGGTGTCCTCTGGGTACGAGTGGTCTCAGCTTGCTGAACTGTGGCCGTGTATGAGTGGGACAGGCCAACGGCATTGTCCATGGCTTTCACTGTCACAATGTCACAAGAGGTCTTGTGGACCCGCACGGTTTGGCCCTCGGACTGCCCTGAGTGGCCTGGAGCCCTCGGGTGCTCAAGAGGAGTCTGTGGCCGGTGGGTCGCCCTGACAGGGCGGTCCTCCAAGAGGGTAGCAAGGGACATCACTCACCTGTTGGCAGGGGTATCCGAACTCTCAACGGATTGCCTGCGTTGTTGGGTCTCCAGTGTGCTACTGTTGGCAGGTGAGGCCTGACTTTCGGAGGCGTCAGTCGGCAGGTGCACGTCAACGCTATACCTTCATGATTGGGTGTGTGGTCCCTCAATAAGCCCCCCCCCCCATGTACCTCCCTCTCGTATCTGTGCTTGCTCGTGCAGGTGGCGGCGCTGGAGGTCCAGCCGGGCGATCAATGTTGTGATTTGGCCACCGGCACGGCCGATGTAGCGCTGATGTTGGGGCAGGCTTTGGTATGCCCCAAATGTGTGCACCCCGAAGCTTCAGCAGCGCCTGCGCTCCGTACTGCCGCCCACTCTGCACCGAAAGGCGCTCATATGTCCAACGCAAGCTCCTCCGCCTCCACTGAATGGTTTTGGAAATAGCACCACCGTTTTCACTCCATCGTGTGGCCCATTAGTTACGGCGTGGGAACCAATTCGATGGCGGTGGGCCTGGAAATAAGACTGCACGCACTGCTCCTGCCCCGCGTTCGACTTGTCAATGTGCAGTCGCCCAAACGCCGGCTGCGGATCGCGTACGGATGCAACATCCTCGGCCCCATCCTAAATCTTCGGGGGAGCGAAAGTTTTGCCGTTCAGAACGATGGCGAAATCGTGCCCCGACGCGATGTTGAGGCTGGGCCGTGGGTCACCGACATGTGCGCTTGACGGTACATTCAAGAAATGGGTTGCATGGTGGTTGCCTGGGGGATCCTCGCTCAGAGCAATCCCGCCACGGTGGTTTTTGAGTGGGTATTACAGGGGGGGGTAGGGTCCACCCCCCCACACAAGAAAATTAGTAGTAATGGTACACAGTAATGGCGTGGAGTGATGGTGTAGAGCGATGGTGTAAAGTGGTTTTGGTATAGAGGAATGGTATAGAACCCCCTCTGGCCACTCTGTTTGTAGTGTCAATGGCGTGCAAAATGGAGTGTGCAGAACAATGCAGCGGCATTTGCAGGCACATGGAAATGCAACAACAGAAGTTGATACAGCACGCAACCGCAAAACATTAAAAAAATGCATAAATACATCAAAGCCCGTACATGAGCAAGGGCGCACCGCTGTTTTCAGACTTTCGATCCCAGTGCGCAGTACGTGAGGAGCTGCGTGACAAAAGGCGTCCCGAGGTTGTGATTCTGAGGCGAGGGGGCACGTGGGAGGCAGGAGCGACCCTTTCTGATGGTGCAGCGCACACCCTACGGGAGGGTGCCATGGTGCCATGGGGCCATGTGCCGCATGCACCGGAAATGGGGCCGAGTCGGGCCGGGGGGCACAATGCCCGGGTAAGTGCAACTCCCGTTTGCGTCGCCGCAGTGCGTGCGCCCCCCCCCTGTACTCCCCGATGGCCGTCCGCACGGACAGGCATCCCATGGCACTGTCTGCTGCGAGCCGCGGTCTCAGGCCCCATCCTGGACCTGCAGTCCGCATAGCAGCACTGCGGGGGGGGGGGGATTTAGGGGGCAGTTGCCTTCGCGTGCAAACTTCGCGTTTCCAATTGGCCGCGAAATTTCACACACGAAATCCAGGGGCTTCCGCCTGCACCGAGGCTGCAAAGCCCGACGCACCACAACATTTCTGGGGGTGTACGTGAAATTAACGCCACGAAATCCAAAGGCTTCCATGAAATTTCCGGCAGCGAAATTTACTACCGCGAATCTGACTTGGCATGCAATCCCCCCCCCCCCCTCCCTCTGTGTGTGCTGCCCATGGGGGTTGGTCAGGCAGCAGCGCTTGGCGCAGCATTGATGGCGGTGAGCGCTCAGGTGGGACTGGTCCCGGGCCAACTGATGACAGAAGTTGTGGGTATCTGCCGGTGCTTATCGCTCTCTCACCGGTGGTCGTGTTTATGAGGGCCCTTAGGCCGTCACGCCTGTGGGATCAAGGCCAAGGAGGGACATCGTCGCTGCGTTGGGGGTAACGAGGCGCGCAGCGCATGCCACAGGCCGTGTGATGCCGCATCATCGAAGTATGCCACCGCGTGGCACGGCCGGTCGCAGGGGGGAGCTCCAGGCGCAGTGCTGGGGCCAAGTATGCCTCACGGGCCACCACCCGATTGGGGAGGCCGCAGCGCACGCAGCCCTACACCCGGCAGCACAGGCGGCCGGCGCATGAGGCGTGTTGGGGCAAGGCTGCTCTCGGGAGTCAAGAGCGCACGCGGGCCGCATCACCATCGAGGCACAACATGTGTGGCATGTTGGGGCGGGTGAAGAACCCCTTTTCCGCTGCCAGGGAGCCAGCGATGGCTCGTGACCACCAGTGGGCCCCACCCGCACAGGAAGGGGGAGAGCTGCATGCAGTCGGGTGTGCAGTGCAGTGGAATGGAGTGGAGTGCAGTGGCTGCCGCACAGAGCACAAGTGCTAGACCTCTGGCGCCCCTGGGCTGTAGGCCATGGGCAGTGGTGCTGATGTGGCACGCTGTACGCCGTTGGGGAAAAGAATGGTGGCGCAATTATTTTGGTGGGGGCTGGAGCTGAGGTGGGGACACCCCCCCCCCCCCCCATGTCCATTCCTGCGTCCCATCCTTTGCCCTGGAATCATCGCGCGCCCGCACCCGCGTGCCCGCGACTTTGGGTGTTTGGGCGAGGGGTCGGTCCTCCCCGGGTACGCCCCGTTCCAGCCCCGTCCCGGCCTTTCTTTGGGATCGGGAGGGGGGCCTGCGAAGCCAACATCGACCCACCCTCTTTTTGGACCAACCCAAAGCGTTCGGCCTGCGCTCATGAGGGGGTCGCCCCGCCCACGACCCACACCCATTCAGGGCCCTCTGTTGCTGTTGCGCAGGCTGAGTCCGGGGCGGGTGGCCCGCAATCGAAGGTGGTGGGGCTGGACCCCAGCGAGAAGATGTTGCAGGAGGGCCGGCGCAAAGTACAGAGCGCGGGGCTAAGCAGCCTCGTGACGTTAGAAGTGTGTGGCCTGTCCTTTTCCGTCGGGGGTGGCTCCGGGTGAAGGCGGACGGGTGAGCCAGCGGATCGAAGGTGAAGAGGAGAGTGGGGGGCTTCTGGGAACGGACAATCCGGAATAGTCATTTCTAACCCCCTCGACCTGCCGCGCTCACTTGCGGGTTTTGGGGCTTCGTAGGTCCTGCACGCAGCAGGCCGCCGCAGCCAGCACGCAACGAGCAGCATGCAGCAAGTGGCAAGTGCTGCGCAGCAGGCAGCACGCAGCTCTGCGCATTTCTGCCGTGCCGTGGCTTAGTGCCTCTTCTTCATTTCTGCATGTGTCTGTGTGGGGGACACTCCCACCGAATCTCGATTTGTTCCGTTTAGATCGGCGATGCGCAGGCTCTTCAGGCGCCGGACGGGCAGTTCGACAAGATTGCGATGGCTTTTGGAATTCGGAACGTTGTAGACCGTGTCCAAGCGTTGAAAGAGGTGAGCCAGGGCTGCGGAGCACGCGGAGGGTGGGTTGAGGAGGATGTTGGCAAGAGAGCCCCCTATCCCCCCCCCCCCCCCGAGCCCCCCCCCCCCCCAGATCCGTGTTCGTTCGTGGGCCGGTTTATGCGTTTGTCGGGTGCACTGTCGATTGGCTGGGGACAGCGCGTGTGGGGCACGTGTCATGCAATGCACTGGGCTGGGGGTACCAGGGGCATGGGTGCGACGTGCGAAACAACCCATGCCACGTTTGTGACCCCCACTTCCGTTTCACGGCCTTGGGCACTTGGCCTCCATCGAATGTTGTTGCCTCTGCCACCCGCCATCAGCCGCTGGTAACATAGGCCTTGGGCACTCGCATGTGTGTGTCTCTGGGGCGGACAACAAGATTACGGCTCTTTGGTACTTTTGGGGGGTTTATGCGTCTGTGTCCGAATGTGCTGTTCTTTTGGTTATGGTGTGTGGTCGGTAGTATCTTTCCCAGCGCATGTGCTACCAACGCCCCGAATTCTCTGGGGAATTGAAACATGCCGCAAAACAACACCAAAACCCGGGCAAATTGTGAGGCCCCCCCCCCCATCCGAATGGAAATCGGTTTATTGCAGTGCGCACGCACACACCGGCACATGAAATAGAGCAGGGCGTCGGTTGCGTGGGGGGCCTAAACGGTCACCGAAGAGGCGCAACACGGGCCGGCAGCGGTATGCACGGGCACTGGCGCCATGCTGGAGTGTTTAGTTATTGCTCCATGGGTTCCATGGGCTCTCTATGTTTAGTGTCTTGCAAATTACCATGCCCAGCGCTCATTGTCTTTGTAAATCTGCCCCGACAATTTTTGCTGCCATCCAGCCCCGGAATATCTGGTGGAAGCACGGGGGGGGGGGCATCGGGTGTGTCAGGACGCATCGTCTGCATTGACGGTGTTTCAGTGTAATTCTGGACCTCAACACACACACACACACTGTGAGGGGGGGGGGGGGGGGGGGGGCAGGGCCTTGCTTGGTCGGGGGGGGGAGGGGAGGGGTCCAGGGGACCCTCCCCCCTGCCGGAACACACCCAATACCCAACAAATAGAAGAATTGTTGGACAATGACCATTCCTGTGCTTCTCAATGCATCCTGATGTCGGGGGTGCGGTACTCATCATAGCGCCAGCATCTGTGCACATCGCTGCCGGGAACCACGACCTCGTCGGTGACCTGTTGCCAGCCACCGATCTGCCCTCACTTTATTGGCACAAAGGTACGTATGGCCTTTTATTGGCCACCGACGAGCATCTGCTTTATCTGCTGCTGGCACGTGCCCTCGCACTGCCATACCACGGCTTTCCACTCGGGGGTAATGACAAGACTTGCATGGCACAACGTGGGTATGGGGCAGATGCTCAAGCAGCCCGGGCGGGGCGGGGCGGGGCAGCGGGCCGAGGCAAATAAAGTAGCATCTGGTCGGATCATCCCTGGTGCTATTTCTATGACCATCACGATCTCCAGGTAAATGATGGATAAGTAGGTGGGCACGGTGCCTGGGAAGCAGAACAGAAGTGTGCTGATGCCTCAGGCTGCAAGCCTCCAGGGGGGTCTGTCATGGCCCCCAGCCATGGGCTCACCAGTGATGCATGGGAAGGCCGGCGGGTACCCCTTCCGTGGGCTGAACCTGCGGCACACGCACCCTCGTCACGACCACCTTCCCTAACGATATTTGCAACCGACGGTAACAGCTCCAAACTGCTTTGCCAACCCCTTCCAACCTCCAACCGCCCCTGACACCCCTCCCCTTCCCATGCGCTCTTGGGGCCCACTACGTCCGCTGTCTCAGATGCGTCGCGTGATGCGGTCCTCGGCACACAGCCGCTTGGCCATCCTCGAGTTCAGCGACCCTGAGGGGACGATGCTGGCTCCTTTCGCACGGTTTTTCGTGAGGTGTGCGTTGAGTTGGGGCGCAGGGCTTGTGACGACCTTTCAGATCAGCGGTTTGAATAGTGGTTTGTGGTCGACGGTTCGGGAGGTGAGACTAAGCCAACCCATCGGCGAACGCTGGCGGAGGGCAGGGGGATGGGGGGTTGAGCAGCGCTGTGTGCCAGAGCGCGACAGCCCGGCTTCACGTGGGCAGTGGGTTCTAAGGCGAGGGAGCGGATGTGTGACCCCAGGAGGCGTGTGCCGTGCGGATCCTGCCACGCAACGTGCTCGGTGGTCCGTGGTGCTCTGTAGGTACGGTGCGCCCCGCATTGGGGCGTTGCTCAGTGGTCATGTCGATGAATATATGCATTTGCAGCGCTCCATCGTCGCCTTTCCAAAGTATGTGCTCCGGGCGGACCGGCCTCGGTTGGTTTGGTTCGCTTTGGGGTGGCATTGGGGTGGCTTGGGGCCAGGTCCGGTCGAGCACAGGCGCTCATCCGACGGCCCGCAGCGGTGTTGGGGATGGTTCCCGATGGTGTCCGGGAGCCGGGCATCGCTGTGATCAGTTGAGTGACCTAGTTGCTGGGGTCCTCCTGACAGGGCTAAGCAGACCCTAGTGGTGAGTGCCATACTTCGCTTGAGCGAACCGGCGGGGGGTAATCGCCGAGACCACCACTTGGGGCCTGCAGCGCGGGCGCCACACCACGGGCTGGGGTCTGAGCGAAGGTTAATGCCGTATGGATCCTTAATGTCTTGACCACCACAACCCGCCGCCATGGAGAAACAGAAATGGTGGGGTCAAGACAGCGGCTTGGCGGACCTTCATGAGAAGAAGGAGAAGACCGACACTGCATCATGCGGTGAAGGATAAACGGGTGACTGTCCTGGGCCCCGTAAAGCAACCAGAGATGGACTTTATGTCACACAGGGGGCAGAGCACTGGCCGCAGCGGCCGACAGAAAGTAGCGACCCGACGCAACATGCGAAGGGAAGAACGGGTGACCGTCCAGGGCCCCGTAAAGGAGCAACAACCAGACGGAATGTCACACAGGGGGGGGGGCTGGCTGTGGGTGGCGTGGCATTGCTGGGGATGGCCTGCGCTGAATCGGGGCATTGGGGCTGCCCCGGTGTTGATTCCTGCGGCTGCGCTGGGCACCTTTGTGGCCTACAGGCCGCCTTGGTTTTGTCTGTCGCCCCCATTTTCCCCCATTCCCCGCAATTTGCCCCCCGGCCCCCCCTGTCACCCCTCAACTAGTCCAGTCCCGTCCACCCACGCTACATTTCCGTGACCCTTGGCCTCAACAGTGGGAGATGTCGGTTCACCACTGCCGGCACCAGCTTTTTGGTCTCAGCCGCGGCTTTCCGATGCCGCATTCGGCGAGGATGTGGCGGGCCGGAGAAGCGGGCATTCAGAAGGGCGGCAAGACAGGGCCTCCTCACGCGAGGCGTTTCATTGAGCCCCCCTCCCCCCCCCTCTGAGGCCAGAGCAGGTGCCCAATGCCCCCACCCTCCCTGGGCACCATTTTGGGAGGCACTTACTCCAAATACCCATGCAAGGGTGACTTCTCCTTCTTGTTGCACGTTTCACTGTTTCTGTGGTTTCAGAGAGTTTATGCGGCGGCGCCCTGCGGGGCGTAGGTGTGGTCCCCAGTGGCTTGGCGCAAGCAATGTGACCCATTTATTTCGACAAAGTCAAAGCAGTGCGTAAACCCAGATGTACGCATGCTTACTTGGCCTTTATGGTACCGCTGGCCCCCCCTTTTGGAGTCCCCCTCGCGCTGCATGTCGGGATCCGCATTACAGCCCCAACAGCCCCCCTCCGGACACGCTACCAGGGGGGGGGAGGGGGGTGGCATAGGCAAAATTTGGTGCGGGAAAATGTGGCACAACCAAATTGTACCAGATTTTGCCATGGAATTTCAGGACCGAACTCTGAACTGTCCGAGTTCACGTTCTGTCGATGACCATGATCGTGGGCAGGTTATGGGACATAGACGCTTCTTTCATTGTAGCCAAATGCGATTCTTGAGCCTGCCCCAAGTGTCAGCAGTTTGCATCTTCTTTTGTGCATGATCCTCAAGGATCGCATTGTGGAGCAAATGCTCTATGTTGGGCTTTGACGGATGACATGCCGTTGATGCTCCGCGCCGAAGATTCTGCAGAATTTAGGTCCCTGGGACCTTAGGCAAGCATCAGAATAAAATTTTTTTCAGTACATCATGTTTAAATTTTGAACCCTTTTTAACAGGTAAACTGCAGAGAAAGCTGCTAACTGAGTTCTACTAGTACTATACTTGAAGACTGCAAGTCCCTGGTTCAATTCCTGGAGGGTGCACAATTTCGAGATTTTGTATCACATAGGTTCCATGGTATTTAAGATTTCGTACCAAAATTTCACACACCAAATTTTTTGCATGCGCCAAATCCCCCCCCCCCCCAGTATCCGACCCTGCACTGCACCCCTCATGCCTCTGTGTGGCCCTGCCCTTCTCAGGCCCCAGGGCTTTGCTTCGATGGTGGAGGCTGCGGGGTTCCGGATGCTACAGATCGAGTTCTTTTGCCAGGGGACCGTGTGCCTTTACGTGGCACACCCAGTGTGAGTCCGCGAGCACTGAACAGCATCAGCGCTGCAGCGGCCGGCGTGCGCAGTCTGCGAGGAGTTCTGCTGCAGGACCATCCCGAGAGCGCAGCTGGACACCGCATGCGCCGGATATGAGGAACGCCATTCTGTACGCCCTCCGATGCGGTAGGGACGTGCCAGTGGGTCCATGCGGACGGGGGGCGCTCCGGGCCAGACCGCGGGGGGTCGGTGCTCTTGGGGTCTGTTGTGCCATTCCTCCGACTGCGGTCCGCACCGCAGCGAACCGCCTGACCGCACCCCCGCGCCCACACTTCAGTCTCGGCGCGCCGCCCTGCGCCAGAGCCAGTGCAGGGGCACTGCAAAGGGGCACTGCAAAGGGGCACGGGAGAGAGAGAGAGTGCACGGGTGTCGACAAAGCCGGGCCCTGTGCCGTGATCCGGCCCATCATTGCGCTTTGACATGGCACAGTGGGCCCCGGAGGATGGGGGGGGCGGGGCATTGCGTCTGTGGCCCCAAATGGTCCGAAACGGGGCCAATATGTCGGGGCTGCAACCGTCAGCACCACCGACCGCTCCGGAAGCCCCGGCCGCTGGCAAAGCTCTGCACAAGCGGTGGCCTGAGGCCCTCGGGGCGGAGGGGCGCTGCCTGACGGTCCCCAGGCCGCGGGTCGTGCCGCGCTGAGCGCTGTGCGTTCCCGAGCCCTGGGGGTCCGTCCAGGGCGTCGTGTGGGTCCCTGTGACCTGCCGTTCCGTCCCGTGCCGCTTCGCCCTGGCCCTACAAGTCACCCTCTGGTACGGCCGGGCCCTGGACCTGCGTATTCTGGGGCCCAGGACGTCATGTTGATGCCCCAAGGCACGAGGCCGTACGGGCGCGTCAGTGACGTAGATCTCGCAGGCCTCCCCAAGGGATACGTTTTCCTTTGGCCATGAGTGGCCCCGAAGGTCAGTTCACTCTGGTGGGCCTTGTGTTGGTGGTTTCTTCGGCAAAGGGAAGAGGGGGGGCTCGGGGGCAGTCAACTTTCGTGTGGGAAATTTCGCGTTTTAAATTGGCCGCGAATTTTCCCACACAAAAGCCGGGGCGTTCCGCGAAATTGGCATCGTGGCTAAGCTCCATCGAGCCCGCAAAACCCCACGCACCACAACATTTCTGGGGGTGTCCGCAAAATTTACCACACAAAATCCAGGGGCTCCCATGAAATTTCCCACGGCGAATGTACCACCGCGAATCTGACTTGGCACGCAGTTCCCGCTCCCCCTGTCCTGTTGCTATGTGTTGTATGGCAACGGCGGACGTTAATGGTCTGGGTCTTGCGTGGTGCATTGGTGCGGCGTTGGGCTCTGTCCAGTGCCTCTGGGCCAAGCGGGGGGCAGGGGCTTGGGCAGAAGCCAGACGTCAGACGTGCAGGGCAACCCCGTTTCTTGATGGCAACCCGCGCGGATACCGACGACGGGCCCGGGCCGGGGACACGGAAGCCAACCATTTGGCCGTGCACCGCTGGTTTCTCCCGAGGTCCGGGCGGTTGCCAGTCATGGACGGTACTGAAGCTGCAGCTGTTGATGAATGGGCCGGAGGAGATGATGGTGTGCGGCGCTCTGGTTCGTGAGGATGCTGCAGCTGCTCCTTTCGGTAGTGCGGATGAAGCTCCTTTTTTTTGTGACCCACATGCGCTGAGCTGGTCGCTGCCCAACCGCTCTGTGACGGGGGGTGGGCGTTGTTGTGCGGCCGGATTGTGCACTGCCGGGGGGCATCAGTCTCGTCGGTTGGCGCTCCAAGTTGGCCTGCACGAGGCACCCGGACGTTCGAAGGGGGCAGAGGGGGCAGAGGGCAGTCGGCGATGACGTATGCAGTTGGAAAGAAACCGCATGACTGGCGTGACTGTGTGGACAAGAAGCCGGTGGGAATAGGGGGTCGAACAGCACAACGGCCCGCCCGGATTTTGTGCGGTCCTCACAAAGGGAACCAGTTTGGGGGGAAGGCCACTTTGCTCTGCAGTGTGCGGGTGAGACAAATGGCACAACACGGCGACTGTGCAATGCGTTGCGGCAACGACGTGGGGCTGGGTGCAGTCGTAGAGTTCCAGTCGCTTGCATTCCCCCCATTACAATGGTATTTCTCTGCCTTCGGGCCTGTTTCACCGGCGTTGTTGAGGCGCGTACATGTTTTTCTCCCACGGCCCCAGTGGAGTACCACTGATGCCTCTGCCTCTGGGTCCTTCACTGCTGCTGTTGTAGCAGCAGCCAGACGACGCGGTGTGTCCACAATCGCGTGTTTTTTCGGGGGTGTGCACATGGCTTCGCAGGCCATCCGACCTCTCCTCGAATGCGGTACGGAAGTCGCTTACCTGCGGAGGTGCAGAGGCCCATGCCTCTGCAATCCCTTCCTTTCCCACGTCAATTTAGTAACCCCCGGTTTGTTAGCAGTTGGCCCCGACAAGCTTCTGAAGGGCGGTGGTCATCGAACCGCAAATAAGACGAACAGCTTCGTTAGCAGCAGCAGCAGCAGCAGCAGCAGCAATTACAGTAGTACCACCAGTCCTGCCGTGCTCAATGTCTTCAAGTGCCGCTATTTGAGCAACCTATCGTTTTTAGTGCCTGCAATTTAGTTGGAATGGGTCAGTGATTGAATTTCCAGGACCTCTTCTTGTGGTATTGTTTGGGGAACAAGGATGGTTATGAAAGTGGTGGGTAACAACAGCGACCCTGGGGGGGGGAGGGGGGGGGCTAGATTTGATTATCTCTAGTTTCCAAGAATGCATCGTGGCGTCTTTGCATTAAAACTATTGCTGGGCCGTGCGGCTGAGTTTTCCAGTGATTTGATGCCAAACTCAATCTCTTTAAGCCTGCTGCCCCCTGGAAGCAGCCCACCCCCATGCATACCGTGTGCCTGCGGGGGCGTAACAAATGGTTAATGTCCACAGCGTATTGCCCAGGCCCGATAGTGCATGACTGTGGGGGACAGCCCATAGACATGCTTCGACCCGTGCCACACATGCAGTTGCACCAGCAGTAATACCGCACCCGCCAACCGCGAGCTCGAAGCCGAGGAACCGGGGCGCGCTCAGACCAGATGGCCAAACGCGTAGTCAGAGCCTTTGTCATCAACAAGGATGCCTTTCTCTTTCACGACCGTCCCACAGCGGAGTTTGCACCGACTGCCCCTTATTTGTCACCAGCCTTGCCTGGCTTTGACTGTCAGCCTGTGGGCAAACGCACTGAGTGGGGGCAGGAGCGCAGTCAATGGCGCAACAGACTCTGCGTTGAGATCGAGCGAGCACTCTTCACAACTGCAGCCCAACGCGCTTTGGCATTCCCGGTCACCCAAGAGGCAGTCAAGTGCCGTGTACATCGGTTTCACTCCCCTTGTGATGTTGGGCAGTCCTGTTTCTTGTCCCTTATTTCCAGGATTGAGTTACCATTCCTTCGCCTTTCCTGAATTACACCCCATCCTGGGTGCTCGCACCGCCTGCTCATGGGGTCCACCGCTGGGAGCATTTCTGGGTTCCGGTGGTCTGCTGAATTGGTTCTGGTTCATTTCCCATTTGGCAAATGTGCACTTTTGACGCCCAACGGGGTGCTCTATGGGCACCATGGGACAGGGCTGCATGCGGCTGGTCACAAAGTGACAGTCAATGCATTTGTGTGCAAGGTTTTCAAAGCGTTACAGACATTTCAGTCGATGTTTGGCTGCGGATGAACTCAAGAAGTACAGTTGATTCTGTCCCGCCTTTTTGATAGTCGCGGCTGTTGAGAAGTCCGTCTGATTGTTCTTTGGTCATCCAGTGTTCTGTCGAATGATTGCATTGTCATCAATCTCTGTCTGTACCGATGGCACCGTCCAGCCCATGATTGAAATTGCTGGGGCAGAAATGCCTCAAAGCGGTCGATTTGCTCCTTCGCATTGCAGAGTGGCGTCTTACCACACGTTCATCGACCTGCAAAATCAGCTTGCATCCAGCTGCAACCCCTTTTCAAGTGATGCAGAGATTGTGAAGATGATGGCCTGTTGCATTTTCCTCTGTGACGAATGGTTGTGTGCCAAGAACAGCAGTGACACCCAAAGGACCGTTTGCTTTCTTGAGATGCTGCGTCAAGCCAAATTCCCCTGCAAGTCACGTGTCCCTTTCCAGTACGTTATTTGGGATTTCAAGGCTCCGGAGGAGGATGCGTTGCTTGGGCATCATGTGTCATCACTGCCGGGGGGGTTCTTGTCGTTTCAGTGCACATGATGCTCGATTCAGCGCTTGATGGTGTGTGAAGAAGTTGGACACATCCGCCGGAATGAAGTCCAACAACTACCTCAACTGGTCGAACAAATCAAGGCCATGCAATATTCTTTGGCGTCCATGGTTGCTCACATTTTGGGGGTCCGCAGAAAGGATTTTCAAGAGGTCGCATGATGATTTGGTGCATCCACGCTGTTCCGAAACTTGTATTTTCCACCTTTTCGCCTGGCATGTGGTGGTTTAATTTTGTTTTGGGTCGTGAAGTGTTGCGTCTGAAATCTCGTGCGGTGTGGTATGGCGCTGGTGAAGTCGTGCAAGGGTGCATGGCCACAGCATGGGACGTCGTTGCGGGCCTCTTTCCAAATGGTAAGTGGGCCCAAGTCTCAAAAGGCCCGGACCCACCCAAATCCAACGGATGACACCACCGAAAGAATGAGGGCATGGTAGAGTCAAGCACCGAAGATGCAGGGCAGGTACCCACGCCATCATGATTGTGGTCACCAGGGCTCATTGTAGAGGGAGGGGTTCTGGCAAGGACGCGAGGGGCCAAAGACGCATAAATGTGGCAAGTCTCACCAAAAGTACCCCCCCCCCCCGATCCCAACAGTTACCCCCCTCCCCCCTGGCCTTACCGTGGACTTTGGGATCTCCATTTTTGTGGCCCAGAATTTAAGGTCACAAGAATGTGCGCCCATTGTGTGGGGAACGAGGTGCTGGTGCATGCAGCTAAGATTTACTGCTGCCCTTAACAGGATTGTGCTCTGGAGTGTACGCACCCGCGAGGGGGACTGTCATTCTCATTCCATTTGCCAATTTCCCCCGGAGGATCACAGGCAAAGAACAGAACAGAACAGTGCCTGGGCTTTTGCTGGACGGTGCCCCTCTAAAATAGGCCACTCCAGAACTCCTGCGGTTCCCAGGATCACTATCCTCTTCAAGCGGTTCAGGCGAAGAGGGAGCAGCCCTTCTACATCCGCCAGTGAGCTCGATTTAGATGCTCTGGCGAAAGGGGCACTGATGGTGAGTTTCAGTGCATCAAGGTGTTCTGCTGCTTATGTGAGGAGTAATTGGACAGGTACCCCCCCCCCTTGTCGTTCCCCACCCCTTGTCGTTCCCCAGGGGGGGGTGGGGGACCGTCACTTGGTCAACCCAAAATTTTTCGTTGCGGCTCATTGTGTTGTTGTGTGGGTGACTATGTTGTGGGGCACTGCCACTTGTATCCCTTGCACTCATGGCGGGACATTTTGCTTACTTTCGCTGAAATGGAACTTGACGGCACAACCATGTTTCCCCCTGGGACCGGACAAATGTGACGGATGATGATAGTGACCTGAATTCTGACACGGAGGTTGTGTGGGTGAAGAGTGCCCGTGGTGTATGGGGTATGGGACACAGTTTTGGGAACAAGTTGTATTTTACAAGGGACATTCCCGAAGGGAAAGGGGTTCCCAAAAATCTGCTTGCGCCTGCCAAGCCTCCTACCAAGAAGGCAAAACCACCACCCAAGAGTGCTGCCCAAAGCATACCAGTGGAAAGTGGAGAGCATGTGCCAGAGTTCAAGGTGAAGTGGAGCAGGACCAAGAAATTTTACACCGAGCCGGTCAAGGAGTAGGTCTCCGTACATTGGCAGCCCTTTGAACGTATCTTATGCTGAATTCTTTCGTTTTATGCTGCAATTTCTGTGCCTGCAAATGTGCGTGTACGGTGGTAGTGCGGTCCCCCAGGGGGGGTGGGGGACCGTCACTTGGTGACCATCCCCCAGGGGGTGGTGGGGGACCGTCTTCCCTGGGGTGGGGAACGACAAGGGGCGGGGGGGGTACGGCAGGAGCATGTTTCTTTACTGTTGTTGTTACAAAAGGCGTCCCTCAAGGACTCAATGGCCATGACTTGGGGCTGCCGTGTGGGCGACATCTGACACCTGCAGACTGACTATGCAGTGGCCCCCTCCCCAGGAATGACGCCCAGTTTATTGCGCACCAGCCGTCTGTCAGTGCACATACAGCAGAGGAGGCCATGCGCAGCGGTCGATGGCAGTTACGGACTGCGATGATGAGCGGCTGCAGCGGGGCACCTCTGCAGTGAGGGTCCCTGCACGCGGTGCGCGCGGTGTGCACGGTGCAGGCGCGCAGTGCGACTGAGGCCCGGTTGGCGTAGAACAGTGGTACTGTGGAATGTTGCCCAAAAGCTGTCATAGGGTCCTTAGCATCACAGACGCACTGAGGCTCGGCTGAGAGGATTTCTTGGGTGCACCTTGGCACAGGGGGGCATGCGGCCATGAGCAGGGATGCGCCTGAGGGGCAGGGACAGCGGCAGGGATGTGGTTGTCGTGTTGCAGTAGTCCAGCGTGGTCTGGTATGTGGAGTGCACCAGGCGCTCCCGGTGGATCCATTCAGATGGCTGGAGCAGCAGGTATGGCGCGTGCAGGCAATATCACTCTGTTTGGGTTTTAAATACACTGACACCAACCTCCACAGGGAAACCATCGGGGAATAGCCAGGAGCTGATTCCTCTATGCTCACCCAAGGCACTGCCAAGACCTGGACTTACTATGAACTTGCCCTCGAGGCCCTGGCACTTTCATGTTGGCCCATCTGATAAAATAAAAGATGCGCTTGAGGGGCAGGGGGCTGCAGGGGGTTTTCAATCGTGGTTGCCAGAGCGCTCACTGGTGACTGGAAAGCGGTTTGGGGGGGTGCTGGTTAGGAAACGGTTGAGTCGCCATCGCGCGCGGACAGGGGCGCTTGGGACCGAACAAACTGTCGCTCCGAAGGTGGGGCTCCTCTGAAGCGCATGCCTGTCAACAGACTGGCAGCGCTGCATAACGCCCATGCACCCCTGCCCCCCCCCCCTCTGCATGACCCCGCTGCAATTACAGCCCCGTGGCCCATGGTGCGATGCAGCCCGAGCCGCATGTCCACGCAAGACCCGCCCGCCCGGCCCCAGACGCCGCGCTCCGCCCAGGCACCGCCGACGTGCCCCAGCCCATCAGCTTTCCCCCCTGCGGCCGCCATGGCGCGCCGCCACACCCCTGACCCCACGCCCCAACGCCCCGGTGCCGGCCTGCGCTCCTGCACCGGCGCCGCCTCACCGCGCGCCGCGTCGCCCGGGCTGCGCGCTGCGGCAGACCCGCACGGCCCCACGAGCAGCCCCCACTTGTTGGGCCTCGTGCTCGGCGCTCTCCGTGGCACCGCGGCCACTCCGGACGCCGTGGCGCATGCCCCGTGGAGCGTGGCCGGGGAGGGCGCCGACAGGGCCGTCTTCGCGAAGTTCGGGCCGCTGCAGTGCGTGCGGCGGCTGCGCTGCAGCGCGCACCACGTGGGACTCCGCGCGCAGTACGCGATGCAGTTCGACCCGGTGACGGGGGACCTGCAGGACGTCTACGACTGCGACGGCGCGCGGGTCACCGCCTGCGACGGCCGCGAGTTCCTCGTCTCCGGTCCCCACTTTGCGGCCCCGCTGCACCTGCGTGCCCCCAGCGCCGCACTGGCCACAGAGTGGCAGGAGGCGTTCAAGCACGCGAGCCGCGTCGGCCGCGCCGCGCAGAACCGCCCCCGGCAGCCGGCGGCGGAATCCCGGCGGTCGTCCCCCCCCGCCGGCAGCCGCCGCCGGTCTCCGGCGCCGGAGGAGGGCCGCGGGTCGCCCGTGCTTGAGGAACGCCGCCGGTCCCCGGCGCCGGGGGAGGCCCGCCGGTCGCCCGCGCTGGAGGAACGCCGCCGCTCGCCACCGCGTGACAAGGGGTGCCGGTCGGCGGAACAGCGGCGCCAGGATAAGCGGCGGTGCCCCGCAGCTTTCCGAGCGGCCGCGGGTGGCCCCGGGCCGGAGGAGGGGATCGATTGGGTGGTTGCCGCCTCGGCGACGTCGGCGGTGCCGGATGCGGGCGTGGGGCTGCGGGGGGAGCGCGGGCGCTGGGCCCCAACGTGCCCCCAGTGCGAGCACCGCTTCAATGGAACGGAGCGCGTGCCGCTGGTGCTGGACTGCCAGCATTCCGTGTGCCGGCGCTGCCTGGCGCACGGCGCCGGCCCAGCCACGCGCTGCCCCCAGTGCGCCGCCGTGTCCACGGCGGTGGAGGCCTTCCCGAAGAACTACGCGCTGCTGGACCTGCGAGTCCGGCTCAAGTACGCGGAGTTCCTGCGGCTGTCGGAGGGGGAGTTGCTGGATGCGGCCGGGGCCACGTGCCCCGTGTGCCTTGAGGGGTTTACCGCCGTAGACCCGGTGTGCACCTCCTCACCTCCGGCCCCACTCGCTCTCCGCTCGTGGGTTTTCACACTCTGCATCGCCCCCCCCCCCCCCCCCTCTCCCACCGCAGGTCATCGGGTTTGGATGGCGATAGCTCAGGGCATGTCGGGGGTGGGCCAAGCAGAGAGATATATCACTGTCGCGGCGGGATTCGTGATTCGAGGCACTCGGAGGTTCTCGGTGGTCGTTGCCTGTAGAGCTCGTGGCCGGTGTTTCACTGCCCTCGAAGCAGAAGGTGCGAACAGCCGATTTGGCTGACGAGAAGCATTCGTCTGAGCAAAGTCGTTGTGGCGAGATCGGAGGCGGGCTGGGGCGCTGCATTTCTGTATGGCTCGCCACACGTGACATATCAGAGGGATACCGGGGGCGCATGGGGTTTGGTACGGGGTGCACGTTGGGATGCTTCCTGCCGGGACAGCACGAGGAACGGACCAGCGACAGGGGGGGGGGCTGAGGGCGGCCCATGATGCGCTGCGAGAGCCTCGGGAGGGGGAAGCCGCGACATCGGGCAGTAGACTCGGAGTGGGTCGCCGCGGGGGGCGGTATGGCGGCGCCATGATTGGCCGGGGAAATGGCACATGAGGGCGCGTTGATGTAGCGGGACATGTTGTGTGGCAGCGTGTTCCCCCCAACCGTTCGGCCCTTTCCGGCCCTGTTCACTGAATCTTCCGGCTGCAGCCCCTGAAAGTCCTCCGGCATCGCTGTGCACTGTAGACCCCGTGGGGCCGGTGCAAGCGGTGCTGCCACCGGCCACCGCGTGGCAACGCCCCGTTTTCTCAAACGAAACAAACCAAAAGCCCTGTCCTCGCAAACCCGCCGCGAGTGAAACGTGTCGATGTCGCAGCGATGCTGCGCACAGTCCCGCACACGCACCGCTACCTGCGTCTACGCAGGCGGTGGTTGCCTGTCGACCGCGAGCGGTACGGGCAACTGCCTGCGACCACTGGCCAAGCCTCGCCGGTGAGGCATTTGCCTGATCAACCGCAAACCGCGGTCGGTTAGGCGCCCATCGCCCTCCCCCCCCCCTGGCCACGGCCACGGTGGGTGGAGGGGGTGATACTGGCAACACCCTGGCCTGTCTGGCGACTCACCTTCCGCTGGCGAGGTACTCAACGCCGCTCTCCTCCCGCCTCATTTGCAGAATTCGCACCCCCCGCTCCTCCCTGACTTTTGGTACCCACTCCATTTCATACGCACGATGCCGCAATCTGCTCTCCTCCGCGGATTTGTGTGCCTCCTCATGGCCAACAATGTCGATGTGGGACAACACCCATTGTGTGCCAAACCGACAGGTTTCGGGCAACACGCAGCACTACGCACCCGTGGCGTATGGCAGCCTGTCCGGTTGTATTAACAGCCACTTTGGGGGGTGGGTGTTAGCGCTAGGGCGTTGAGGTGGTGGTCGGGCCGTTGAAAGGCTATGCACATTGCCGCCGTCTTGATGGCACCCTCAGAGTTACTGCCCCTTGCGAGGGATGGCAAGGCACGCAAGAACGCTGGTGATGCTCTAATATGAGTTGCGGCTCTCTGAGTCACTCCCACCCCCACTCCCACCCCCACCCCCACCCCCACGCCCATCCCCATCCCCAGTCCCACCCCCACTCCCACCCCCACTCCCACCCCCACCCCCACCCCCACGCCCATCCCCATCCCCAGTCCCACCCCCACTCCCACCCCCACTCCCACCCCCACCCCCACTCCCACGCCCATCCCCATCCCCAGTCCCACCCCCACTCCCACCCCCACTCCCACCCCCACCCCCACCCCCACGCCCATCCCCATCCCCAGTCCCACCCCCACTCCCACTCCCACTCCCACCCCCACCCCCACTCCCAGTCCCACCCCCACTCCCACCCCCACCCCCACGCCCATCCCCATCCCCAGTCCCACCCCCACTCCCACCCCCACCCCCACCCCCACCCCCACTCCCATTCCCCTGTAATCCCAGCCCCAGTCCTTGCCCCTTTCCCCGGCGCCTGGCAAGGCGCTATTTGCTCCACCACCGCTGCCGCTCTTCTGTCAACTCGCTGTGATCTCTTAGATGGTCCTTCACTGCGGCCACACGCTGTGCGCCAACTGCGTGTTGGTCATGGCGGAGCGCGAGGGCGAAGGCACCATCGGATGCCCCGAGTGTCGCGCGCGCACGCCGCTGGACGGGGCCCTGCAGCTGAACGTCAGCCTGCGCGACGCCATTGGAGCTCTCTTGGCCGTTCAGGGCCGCCGCATTGCGGCCGTGCGCCATTGGCGACGGCTGCGGGGCGCAGTGCTGGGGGCATGCGCCTTCCGCGCGGCCCTGCGCCGCAGGCGGCGCCGCGTGACCCGGCTCAAGTTCGGCGCGGTGCCTGTGCCCAGCGCCCGGGCCAAGTCCCCGGCGCAGATCTCCCCCCGCAGCGCCGCCCTGAGCCCCAGGGCCACCGGCACGTCCGCCCGCTGCCTCACTCCCGCCGCCGGGCGACCCGCCACCGCCGCCGCTTCGCCCCGGGAACGGCGGAGTCCTTCGCCGCAGCCGTGCGCGCGCGGCGCCGCGGTCCCTCACAAGGCCGGGGCCGGGGCGGCGTCCGCTCCCCGGCCCAGTACCCCCAAACCCGGTGCCCGCGGCCTCGGTAGCCCCCGGGCCAGCGCCCCAAGGCCCAGTCCCCCCGGCCCCGCACACCCCACGACCCCCCGCTCCTCCACGCCACACTCCCGGTCGCGCAGTCACGCGGTCGCAGAGCAGCCGCGCGCGGGCAGCCCCGGGCTCTCCCCCGAACCGCGGCGGTCGTGCAGCGCGGCGCTCACGCTGATGAACGCCCGCGGCTCCGCCGCGCCGCTCGACAGCCCCCGCGCGAAATACCGCCCCGACAGCCCCCCGACCCCCCGCAACAACGCCTCTTCCGGGGCTCTGAGGCCGCGCAGTCCACACGTGCCGCCTCCGCCGCTTTACGAAGACGTGTGCGCTCTGGACCCGCGCGGCAGTACCCCCCGCGCCCCCCGGCCCCGCGGTGCCGAGGCCCTGGGGCGCACCCCCGGTCTCTACGACGCCCCTCCGCTGTACGCGGACGTGTGCGCGCTGGAGCCGTGCCCGAACAGTCCGTCGCGTGGCCACACGCACGCCCACGCCCGATCGAGCAAGGCGCACGGCGCCGAGGCCCACGCACGGACCCCCAGTCCGGCGTTGCGCTCCTGCAGCCGCCGCCTCATGATGTCCTGCTGAGTGGCGCGGGCGACCGCAGCATCGTGAGTCAGGGCCGGCCATGTCCGGGGGCAGTGCGCGGCGCGGCGCATTGCAGTGCCGTCGGGGATGGATTGGGACGGGGGGAGGGACTCACCCCCCCTCCCCATCCCATGGGCCGAGCCTGCGACTCAGCCGCTTCCTCCCCTTCCTCGAGTGCCGCCCGCCAACGCCATTGATAACCGACAGTAACGGACCCGCGGAGGGGGGGGAGGCCGCATGCTCCAGCGTGTTGCAGGTGAACCGTTGGTGCCGCCGCTTAGCCCCCCCCCCTTTGCGAGAATAACTTTGTACTTTTAACTGCCACACAGACCCGGTCCGTCTGACCGAGCACTTACGAGGCACAGTGAGTCTGAGCAAACACAAAGCGAATGAGGCCCTTGTCAGAGCGACATGAGGCGTCATTGCCGCCTCCTTTGGGACGGCCTGCTCCGGCCTCTCCGCTAACCCCCGTACGCACGGCGTGCGGGACCCCAATATTGTCAATAGTCTGACCTGTTTCCGCTACTTTTGGGTTCGCGCCGTGTGCACTAAGGCTGAGGCTTGGGGGGCGGCACGGTGACGTCCTGCGTCTGCGCTGACCCCTGTGCCCACAGCGTGCAGGACCTGAATAGGCTGACCTGTTGCCGCAACTTTTGGGACTGTGGAATTTGGTGGTTCATTTTTCTGGTGGTCTGTGAAGATGAATTCTGTGATTTGGGGCCGGGGGGCGGTATTTCAGGGATGCCAATGACTGTCCCCTCCCTTCGGCACGTGATTTTGCTGCACCCCCACGGACGTGGCTGCCTGGGCCTCGATGATGCAGTGCCTTGCGGCTGGTGCCTGTTCACGGTGCACGCAAACAGCGCCCTTGTTCGAACAGCAGGAGGTGTTGGTCCCGTCATTTCCAGTGCTTTTACCGTTTTCCTCGCACAACCAGCACATCCTCAATACGCCAATTATTGGGCGCCGCTGACACGCAAACGGCACACCATGCCACATTCAGCACAGCCCCAACACACCAAATACTGGGCTCCGCGAACGCGGAAACGACACCAGCAAGAGCACCGGCCGCAGCGGCCGACAGAAAGCAGCGACCCGACGCAACATGCGGAGGGAAGAACGGGTGACCGTCCAGGGCCCCGTAAAGGAACAACCACCCGACGGAATGTCACACGGGGAGGGGGGGCGGAGGGGAACTGACTGGAGCCCGGCTCTGCCTTTGAGGGACGGTGCCTGGGAGGACGCCCGGTCTTGTTTTTCTCGCACTCGGTCGTGCGTCCTGGGGGCGCATGGTGGCGGAGGCTGTGCCCTTGCGAGGCCTGCCTTTCGTGCGGGCCCACATCACTGCGCTCAGGGATTGCCTTGGAAGGGGAGGGGGGGGGTCAGGAGCGGTGGAGACGGCGGTTGGAGGGTGATCACGTCACAGGCCCGATGCCTCATGTCCACACGGTGCCGCTGCGTACACCTTCGTCCAGCCCACGCCCCCAAAGGCCTGGGGACAGCATCTGTGGCACCGCGCGGTACGTGTGCCTGGCAGTGCAGTGTGGAGCACCACCATCCACGGCGGACGCGGTCTCCACCGCGTTGGGCGGATGTGAGGCCCCCCCTTGCCCCTCTGCACAACGGTGGCCAAAGTGGACACGACCCACAGGCCTTCCGATGGAGAGCGGCATGTCAGTCACCCACCGTCTGCGTGGGAGAGGGGACGGATGGGCAGGGGGATCGGGGGTGTCCTGGCAACATCCGCAGGGCACGCAGAGCGCACAGGACCTCGCAACCCCTCCTGATGACTTTCATCTTCGGCGGCCCATTTGGGGGTGCCCGAAAAAATCCCTCTGGCCCCCCTTTTTTTTGGTCTGTAGCAGCATTGCACCCACTGTAATTGGGCTGGGCCGCAGACACCGTGTTCCGGAGGTGTTCGAGTCGGGCACTGTCACAGTAACTTTGCCTGTTACAGGGTACACGTCATGCAGAACTTTGAAGATTACAAGAGGAGGTCATTTTTGCAGAGTGTTGCAGAGTGCTGCAGCATTTTGGGGTTTCGCCTGCAAGTTCTCTGTCGTGTTTGCCGACGGCCGCAGTTTCTTTGAATGGCCACATCATGCACCCTACCACAGGCACAGAGCAGGCTTCCTATATAGAGCAATTTTGCAAGAGGGGGGTCTGGGGGGGGTATTGCGAAAGGCCGCTGAATCAAATTTGATTTTCCCAGAGCCAATTTTTGGGCCAAGAAATCGTTTTTGGGTGGGTCGGTGTAAGGATGGGGGACCTCCCCTCCTGCTTATATACGAAGCCTGGTACACGCTTCTCCCGGATCACACCAGTTGCTTCAAGTTTTTGTTCCCAGGCGTATCTGCCGTGCTTTGCTCTGTGCCTTCATTGCACCTTTACCTTGCAGAGTTTTGCGGAATTTCGCAGGGGTTTGCGGGGTTTGCATTAC
The DNA here is from genome assembly GCA_964036045.1 of Eutreptiella sp. 'Long Island Sound 2002'. Classification (NCBI taxonomy): domain Eukaryota; phylum Euglenozoa; class Euglenophyceae; order Eutreptiales; family Eutreptiaceae; genus Eutreptiella; species Eutreptiella sp. 'Long Island Sound 2002'. Next base: position 44,853,532 of record OZ038389.1, on the reverse strand, counting down.
GGAAATGCGGAAATGTTGGGTTGCAGATGTGTCGCCCCCCTCCCTCTATGTGTGACGATGTCATTCATCAGACCACACTCAAACTGAGGTTTTCCTCCAACGGTCTGCCACGTCCTGGTACTTGTTCGGTTTGGCCAACAGCAGTGTGTCTTCGCGGTCGCAGAACATGACCAGCCCCAAAAGATTGATTTCATCGCAAAGCAAAGGCAATTGACGAGCAGCAGTGTTCCTGGTTGATCTTTGCGGTGCTGCCTCATTTTGATACCAATTTGGGACTGAGTTCTAAGACTCGTTTCCTGACCCTGTGCAACCTACACACTGAGTGGGACCTTCCTACACACTGAGTCTCTTGCGGACGTTGAGGACGGATTCTATCCTCCTGCATTGCAGATGGTGGAGCACTGTACAACAAAATGCACCAGTCATCGTTTGGCTGTCACTCGGCTTCCTTTTCAGCGGCAGAACCATCACCTGACCGCCACGCAGGGCGCTGCGGTGGGAGCCAAGTCTGTCTTTGAGGACAGCACGTGCTCTATGGGCTGGTCCCCAGGCTTTGAGCTGTTTCGGATGGCAGTCTGCATGATCCTGCTGCTCGAGTCAAGGACGACTCAGCAGATTGTGGTCATGGGTCGCGTGAAACTGGTTTTTTCAGTCCCGACTTGGGGGTATTCCGCTTTGGGGGGGCAGGGTGAGTGGGATCGACTAGTTTCCTCAGCCTTCAGGGGGTGCATCAACACGGTAGTGTGGTGTGGCGTGGTGTGGTGTGGTGTGGTGTGGTGTGGTGTGGTGTGGCGTGGCGTGGCGTGGCGTGGCGTGGCGTGGCGTGGTGTGGCGTGGTGTGGTGTGGTGTGGTGTGGTGTGGTGTGGTGTGGTGTGGTGTGGTGTGGTGTGGTGTGGTGTGGCGTGGTGTGGCGTGGTGTGGCGTGGTGTACCCAAGGCACTGTTACCAAAAGGCAATGGCCGGGATGCCTTGCATGCGGGTAATGCAAAACGGCAGGGCTGTGTGTCCGAATGCGTGCTGTGTGCGGTGTGTTCCGCACCTACGACGAGGCACGAGACGTGTACGTCCCCGTGTACAGCGGTCTTAGTTCAGGGCCGCCCTTGGGACTCCCTGCCGCTCCGCCTGCTGGTGCAGTTGAAGTTCTCACAACACCCACGCAATAGTGCCCCCTGGCCCCGAGTGGGCCTTGATGAGGCCCTCTCGAGCTCGGGCGTGGGCCAGCCAGACCTTCTGTGATTCCAACAACACCTGCCAGACGAACTCCGTCCCCATATCGTGTGGTGCTGCCAGCCATATGCACCGCCCGTAGGGATGGTGTCGCGATGGCCGACGGCCACTGTTCAAGCACCACGGAGTCCCATAGTTGGCCTTGCACCTCCGACGCTTGCGGCCCTACGTAGGTGCTCAGCCATGTGTGCTGGCGCTGCCGGGCTGGGCGCCATTCATGGGACTGCACGGGGCATTCCCACAAGTGGTGGGCCATTTCCGGGCCGCTGTCGCACAGTAGGCACTGCATGCTCAGCCATACGGTCCGGTGTTCAGAGCGCTCCGCTAGCACAGTTATGGTGGGGAGGTTGTGCATCCGATGGGCTCAATCATCGATCCTTCCTTGATCGACGATGGGTGTGGTGTGGTGTGGTGTGGTGTGGTGTGGTGTGGTGTGGTGTGGTGTGGTGTGGTGTGGTGTGGTGTGGTGTGGTGTGGTGTGGTGTGGTGTGGTGTGGTGTCGTGTGGTGTCGTGTGGTGTGGTGTGGTATCCTTTAAATTCTGAGCTGGGCAGAACCCTCAAACCGCCAATCCTCTCTCCCCAAGGACATCTATTTGAATGCAAGGCACGCATGCTTTTTTGTCTCCCCACAATTGGTTGCGATGCGCGACTGATGTTCATCAACGCGGCTGTTATCTCATGCATCTCCTTTTGCAAAGAAACAATCTCCTTTCTGTTTTAGCACAACGTTGTACATCTGGGTAGATCAGTTAAATTTTTGATTTTTTGGACCTCTTGCTAACTTCAGGTTCACCAACATGAAGCGATCCCTGACATTGTATCTGGCACCCTCAACATAGGAGTTTCCCCTAACCTCTTGGCGGAAAACTCGCTGTTGTGCCCGCTTTTTTGTTTGTGCAGCTCAAAGTGGTGTGTCCACTCCAGTTACACTGTCCATGAAACCGATTGTGCAACCAATCGCCAGCAAGCCATTCCCCTCATTTCGCCGTATCTTGATCTTTACACCCAAAGGGAAGGGGAAAGAAGGTTTGCGCCTGAAGAGGAGGCGGGTCGTTCGGGCACCCTAAAGGAGGGCTTGGGTGTGCGTGGGAAAGGGGATCGGTGACCGGACTGTGGTTGCAACTAAAGGATTTTGGCTACAAAGGTGCCAAAAGAATTTTTTCACCAAAAAACTTCCCCAACAAATGCACACTTGAAATGATTAGCTCGACATGGGGATCATTTTGAGTCATATATGCCGCTCCGCCCCGGGTCTCTTTGGGTGGTTGGTACTTGACACCGTTCCTGTCACCGGAGCCCGGAAGGGGAAGAGGGCGGGGGTCTGAGAAAGGGGCTCCAAGGACCTCCCCATGCGCAAGCCTTTTTTCTTTCAACCCAACGACGTAGACTCTGCCCTCAGCAGCATCCACTTTCCCAGCATGCTGACACACTTTGCCGCCTCTGTCTTGTGCTGGGTCATTTAAATGGCCGGTGACGCCTGGGATTTGACTCCCTTTGCTGTGATTTGCAGACAGGCTTCAATCGCCTCCACCACTGGCTTTATGTACTCTGAACTGGGTCCTGGTGGGTACGCACCATCTGCGTATCCAAACACCCCACCCTGTCTTTCTTTGCTGGTTTGGGCTCTGGTTCCTGCTCCTCCTTGCTATTGCAGATGTTCCCTTACTATGATGCCCCAAAACCCATGAAAATCCCCCACAAATTGCTCCAGGCCCTGACGCCATGGCGCCACACTTGCTGCATTGCTGCAGTGGCTTCCAAATACCGTCAAATGGGACATATACCTTGCAGTCCTCCCTGTGTGGCGTAAACAAGATATACCAAAGGAGTTGTACGTAGATGTACGTAGTGCTGGCTAGGCTTGTTTTTCAGTCTGTGCAGGAGCCTATCTCTAAAGCACTGTTAGATGTGTAGGCAGGATCACTCAAACAACGCACAACCTCCCAGCAGGTAATGGAGTTGGCAATATATGCAGGTGCAGGATTGTTTCCGGCACATCGCGGTTCCCTCCACCCCACACCCAGCCACCAGTGCCGCCCCAAGAGCGCTAGGCACACCTTCACACATTCAAAAATCTAATATTATGCATCTATGCCCACAGCAAATTGCAGTGTTGTGTTTTCTGCACAAAAATCTGGAACCAAGGAGGGATGCCCTCTGTCACCCTCCAGTTTTGTATTAGTTTATGGACCTTTTCATAAAGTGCTCTGGTAAGTGTTCCCACGGTACAATTTTTTGTCTTTGTGGACAATGTAGCAATGGTGGCACCAAAACGGGAGCATTCCAGGCTGTGCTGGCAGGCATTGACGAACTCGCCGGGGTGGTCGGTTTTAATCCCTATGGGGGCGCCCTTAGCGCAGTATGCGCGCAGTGCAACTATTTGGGCGTCTAGCCGTACTGGAGACCCATACTTTGATACTAGGGGCATCATTGTTGCCCCTCGCATAGGTTTTGATGCTTCTTCCACATGGGGGATATGGCACTTTTGAATTTTCACCCACCATCACCCATTTCCACCGCATTTCACGGTTTTTTTTCGCTCATCTTCACCATGGACTCCCACATTTTGGTGTGGGCCCTTGAGTTGGGGTGATGGACTCCCACACTTTAGCGTGGCCCCTCGAGTCACGTGACCGACTGCCCGGTTTTTGCCTGACCATAGTCGAATGCCCTATGCAAGGCCGCATCCCTGCTGATGAGGAAGGGTGGTTGTACCACAAGTTGAAAACAGAGGTTGACGTGGATTCCCTTTTGCAAGAAAATTTGCCCCCTCCGGTCCAATTGAGGATGGGGTGGACACATACGCGGCTTTGGAATTAGCTAGTAGGGTGAGTGAGCTTTCAATTGAACAAAAAAGAGGATATGTGTGTGGCTTTCCGCATTTTGCATGATGTCTTACAGAAAGGGAAGGTAGCTGCATTTGTCTTGAGCTAGGGTAGTTTGGGTGACGTAAATTTAGGGGCATTTGGGTAGCTAGGGTGGCCTAATTTTGAGGGTGTTTGGAAGGGGTCGGTATGGGGGTTCTTCACAGGGGAATCTAGTCTAAAAGGGCGCGCATCGGGCATCTTTTTTCGCCACTTATGGGGGTGTGCCGTGCGCTGTGCGAAAAGTAGTCTATTTTGGGGCATGTGGCCGTACTAGAAACCCATTATCGTGATACTAGGGGCATCATCGTTGTTTAAAAACGGGTTTTTTAATTCTTAGATCACGTTCTGATCTATGGTTTAGCTCTGTTTGTGGCGCGCGTGTGTGTGTGTGTGTGCGGTGTGCATGTGTGTGTGTCTTGGTACAGTGCAATTTTTGCATTTGAGCCTCTAGAGCCCACGGGGAGCGGCACACTGACGAGTTGTTTGCCTGCTTTGGTGTCTATGCTTGTTTGCTTTCGTTTTTGTGCCAAAGCTTCTTTCATCTTGGGGATATGGTATATTTGGATTTTCACCTGTTTTCACCCCATTTTCACCCCTTTTCACCCATTTTTTGTTCATTCCGATCACGTCTGCTCCTTTCCAGGTTGATCTCCCCACCATGGGGACCCAAAGAAGGTAACAGTGATGTAGCCCATATTGATGTCTCCCCACCATGGGGACCCCGAGAAGGCATGGGTGATGTGGTGTCAAGTGGTGGGTGGAGCGTCTTGATTCCACCTCAACACATATCCAAGTTGTGGGGAGGGGTGCGGATGCAGTTACTATGGAGGAATTTTGGATGAAATATGGCCATCCTAAGCTTCTTGACCCGGAGGTATTCTTTCGTTTCTTCTTTTGGATGAAACACACCCGCACCGGCACACAATGGTGGTTTCATGTCGGACACCAGAGGGAGACGGCCTAGCGTCAAAGCATTGCCCGTGTTCGCGAGTATCTTAACCATTGCGGGGCTCACATGTTGAATCGCTTCAACCATTGTCCCCATTTTCCGTGCTTTATGACACATTTCACGGGCCCTATGCCCATCGGTTCCATTGGTGGCATCCAGAGTGCTAAATTGTGGAATCCTAAGTATGCGTCATGTATTTTCAAAGTGACCGTTGCCAATGATATGCTAGGCAACATTGTATGGATTTTCCCCTTGGCCCCCGGGAGCGTCTATTTCTGTCTGGATTTGAGAGTCCATTTTTTTTCATCGCCATCATCGCCCATCTTGCCCTAGCTTGCTATAGCCCTTGACAGTGTCTGAGGTTGCCGTAGGATAGTGTGGCAGTGTAGTCACACTACACAACATCTGCGCATACCTCTGATTGAGCCCCTCATCAGCCGCAATTGAGATGTCCATGACTACCGAAGGATCGTTGTCGCAAGCCCACGACACAACTACCCCAACACAATTGCCATCATCTATAACCACGTCACCAGAAGCAACAGAACGGAGGAACAAGCAGAAGCATCCACAACAACAAGGGAGTCTCCCCCCTCCAATGCCACCGCCACAGCATGCCACCATCTCCACGGCTTACGTACCCCACGATGCCCATGATGCCATATGGCGATGCCAACCATAGCAATGGGATGGTTGAACCCGCTTACGCAAGGAGGACCAGTTCCGTATGGGCATTCACCATACGAACGACAATACAAGCCACCAAAAGGGCACGAAACAAGACCACAAAGGGGGCGCCTTAAGCGCAGTGCGCGTGCAGTGCGCACGCAGCGCGCGCGCAGTGCAACTATTTGGGCGCCTAGCCGTAGTAGAAACCCATACTTTGTGGTACTTTGGGCATCATTGTTGTTTGGTAGTAGGTTTTGATGCATTGGGGATCTGGCATTTTTGGACGTTCACCCTTTTCACCCATTTCTACTTTTTTGCACACATTTTTTGCCCATTTCCACCACATCTACTCTTTTTCTCGGTTGATTGATATGGTGATACACTTTGAGGATGCCTGCTACAGGACATCATACTTCCTTCCTCATTTCTGAGGCCCATTTTCTCCATGGATCTCAGTATTGGGATAGGGTGTTCTACACCCGCTCCAATGGCCTGCGACCTCCTGCCACAGTGGTTGGGACGGCTGAAGACAGACTCCTCCACTGGGCTTGCCTGTTGTGCGGGGCGCCAACGTTCCTGCCGGTAGCCTCCACCAGTGTACAATAAACATTAACACATGGGTACCACGTGCTGCACGAACAATGTTGTGTACAGCCACCGGTCTCTGGTGGCCTGTTGAGTGGATGCAATGTTTCCATGTTGTCATGTTCCGCGAATGTACGTTGGTGACCTGTAGCGTATTGTAAACTAGTCTGCTACTTTCGAGTGTGCCGGAAGGGTAATAGCAACTCAACGTCTCAGGTCAGGGGTCACGGTCGCCGGCTACATAGGCCTGCCCTGCCCCCCCCCCCCACCCCTGTGGGGCCTCCGGCCCCTAGTTAGTTGGGGGGGGGGGGGGGGTAGTTGGCCTCCAGAAACGAGGAGGGCCCTCCCCTGTGCGGTGAACTCAAGGCAACATTCGGTGCAAGCCTGGTTTGCGCCGCGAGAGCAGCAGGGCAAGAACGTTGAGATTGTGTCACGTTGGACACAATGGAACTGAGTGAGTCTAGCATAACGTCAGGATCATGCTGGTCATTTCAAAACCTCACATCATGGCCCGGTGGCACTGAGCTGTGGCCTAGTTCTGTGTGAGGACTCGGTGAATTATTGTGCAAAGCCGACTGCGTTTAGAAGTGGTGGCGTAGATAAATGTATGATAGCCCATCCATAACACCTGCGCCATGCCATACCTCCAACTTGCCCCCCCCCCCCCCCTTCTCAGATACGGTTTGTGAGTGTCTATTTTTTTTCGGATTTCGATCTCTTATTGCTTCATGTCTGAAAGCCCCAAAGAGGGTACCACAGCGCAAACGACTGTCACACACGAGGAACAAGCAGCACAACTGGCCGCACAAATACCCAACTTTTTCGACGACGACTTGGTTGCTGCTTATCGCCCCGTCTACCTGACAGCCGATTACCTGTTCACTGTGGGGACCAGAGCACCTTTCCTCGTGAAGTACATTGTGTACAAACTACTGCTTCCTGAGAACTACTTTCTCATCTGGCGCATCAGCACCAGCTACCCTCCGGCGATCGCCTTCCAGATTATCCAAAGTCTAGGTCTGTGATCATCATGGGTGACGATCCTGTCAGCCAAACCGGCTCTGTATGTCTCTTCCCTGACCCCTCCGACAATAATCACACTGCTGTGAACACACAACTTTTCAAACTTGCTGTTGAGGGGCTCATCTCAATGAACACCAAGAGAAAAGCCCTTTGGAAATCCTACTTCGATCTCATTACGGAAAATGATGCCCAGAATGCTGTCAACAAATCTCCCGACGCAAAAAAGAAGCGCCTTGCCTCAAGTGACAAGCTCGATTCAATCATGGCGGATCTTAGTTTGTGCCAAACCGAGTTCTGGTCTCACTTGCAGAAATTCTCCCATGTATTGCTAAATGAGCTCAAACCACAGGCCATCGAAGTTGGTAAACAGCTCGATGAAATCCGTGAAAGGCGAGCTCAGGCGAACCTTGACCACAACCAGAAGCAAATCTTGCGCAAAGCTGAATCTGATGTCCGCACACAGCTGGAAACCGTGTACGATCAAATGGTGGATATTGTCACTGGCAAAATCAAACATGATGACGCTGTCACTCACCAGATCATTGCTCACCACAAAACCATCTCAGACCAACGTGATGCCCTGAATAACTCTCAAACTGGTGGATTTGCCAAAGCCAATGTTGCTGCCGTGAACGCTATTCGAGAAAAACAGAAGTCTGTGCTGAAACCCGCTGATGCCCACCCTCTGGCCGACGACGAACAGCAGCAATTGATGCTGCAGTTCAGTTGGGAAGATTTCGATGCCGTCGTACAGTCCTCTACGCTGATCAGCCAAGACATCACGCCTACATCATGGACCGGACTAGGGAAAGTTGATCCCGACGGGCTCAAGGCTCTTTTCCCTAATCCCGACATCTCTCTACTCATGGTTATGAAGCATGATGAATTGCCACTCCTCAGTGAAGTGTGCAAATCTTCTGGACTCCTCACCTACCTGAATCCACGCAGACTCGATCTTCTGATGGAAATTCCTGAGGATACAAACATTTCTAAGTTGGCCGATGAATTACCATGGTGCCCCCATACAGTCGGAAAACTCACCCGCGCTGTCGCGCTGAATGGCACCTCTGAAGTGAAATGCTTTGCCGTTATGTTGGCTCACCAGAAATCCAGGCAAGCACAAGTCAGACCTCAATTCACCACGTTCAGATTCTTGCACCAAGGTATGAAGGTAGCCAGAGAGGCCTTTTCATTGCCTGCTGCTCCGAGTAATCGCAAAGCCATTCATGTCCCGGAAAAGGCCATGCCTACCATTCTGAAATATCTGAACCTTCGTGGTTCGCAATGCACCACCCAGAGTGGGAGAGTGCACAGCAGAGAACCCGTCTTCCACACCAAATTTTTCGCTGTGATCTAACCCAGCAGCAGGTGAAAAAACTAGTGGAAAAGTTCCACAATTTGCACTACCTCTGCGTCATGTCTGTTGACGAAAGGGAAGGTACGGTGCTTGGCTCCTGTCACACAGTGCTGCAGGCCTACTATAATGCTACCATGAAAGCGGAATGTTCCCCTTTTCTCTGGACTAACCTCTTCACAACCATGTCTGAGGTGATTCCAGACAGGAGCCTATGGTTCCTGCAACTGGACGGATACAACAAGGTACGCATCGGTCTGCACGATGCAACCACAGTTGAGACTTTCATTCAACAGGTCTCTGTTGAACTTGAAGCTAAAGGCATGCTCTTCAAAGATGAAAGATCGAGATCCTGGCTACGGGACAAAGTGGGTTCTGATGGGGAATCAGCAGGTTCCTCATCTGCCTCATCCACTGCTGTAGATAGTTCCATCCTATATAATGTCCCAGGGTGGATGTTCCAGGACGAGGTCGAAACGCTTTCTAACAGCCTTAAACTGGGACACGACCGTCTAGCTCGCCTAACATCCTGGAATCCGGGCAATGCTAATTGCACCTGTTGGAGACTCTTTGGGGTCTCGGTGCCTGAGGGTGAGGTCAAAGTCTTTCAGGACAGTACATCCTCCACCCAGCTACATCTGATTTCGTACAAAGAGTATTGCGCCATGCGCAACAGCTCCATGAAAGAATCGCAGAAAAAGAAGACCACTAACCCAGAACGCACGCATCGGTCCTATGCTAAGGTTGTTGGCAGAAAACAGACCTGATGGCTGCTCTGTCTTCTAATACCCCTACAGTTGCTGCGAAGCTCGCAGTAGCTACTTTCAATGCCAATGGCCTCACCACACATATTTCCAAGTGTGATGAAGGGCAGACTGAGACCAGGGCTCAAATCATTGCCCGACATTTCAGGCGAGCTGCTCTGTCTGTCGTAGGATTGCAAGAACCACATGTCAAATGTGATCAAGATTACGACGACATGGTATCCTTTTTCAAACGAAAAAACATCACGTTTTGTGGCAACGTCTCTAAACAGGGTAGGGGGGGTGCAGCCATTTTGTTCCCTCCTGATTGGACTCTAACAACCAGTTGGAGCCCACACCCTAGATTTCTGTTTGTCTCAGTGTCTGATCCTGAAGGCTGCAACTGGAACTTTATGGTAGGGCATTTTCATCACGATGCTTCAATCCGCACGGAGCAGTGGAAGATGCTCTCTGCCATGTCCGGCACCCTTCTGCCCACGAACACGGTCTGGCTATGTGATTTCAATTCGGTGATTCTGCCAAATCGGGATGTGTCACAAGTTCGAACCTCGGTTGAACATGCCTCAGTCCTCGCCGCGCGGGACGAAGAAATTCGTGCCTTGAATCTGTTTAATGCTGTAGATTCTTTTGCCGTTACACACTCAGGTAGGTTGCAGGATGAGCCGTTGGAAGGATGGACATGGGGTTTCCCTTCCACCACACAAACCAATCATGCTACGCAAACCCCTCCACACTCCAAAAGAAGTAAACCCGTACCGCGGGCTAACCCTCCCCCACCTGATACCACTGACACTGGGAACAATAGGGCAGATTGTGACAGACGAAGAAGGATCGATCGCATCCTCATTCCAGCGGAACTGCAACCCCACATAAACGGTTGCTACCCCAGCTTCCTTGCCAACTCTGATCATAAAATGGTCACACTCCTGCTCGCCCCTAATTTTTCTACACAAACGGTCAAACGCAAACGCTGCCCCACCACATTTCTGAGTGATGAGGATGTTGCTGACAAAATCCAGTCTAAACTGGAGGAAATATCCCTGGCCGGTTACTCGGGTTGGTCCGAAGCTATGCGGGTGATACGGCAGGGAGCATATCGATATGAGCTAGATCACAGGGAAACAGGGTATACTGAGCTTCAGGTCCTGGTCCATGAATCTTCTCTCCGATGGCTTCCCCCTGCTGCCCGGGGCTTTCTTAAATCCAAAGGACTCACTCCCAAGTCGGCTTCGTCCGCCTATTCTCTTTTGGTTTCGTATGCTGCTGCTGAATCATTAGACAGGACAGGCACCAAAGTGCTGGCGAAGCTTAAGCTAGCACTGGCAGACCCCTTTGAGTCGGAGATCCGACAAAAACGACAGGACGTCTGGCGACTGGTCAAACAACTACAACACAAACGACGTTTGCTTTCACTACGTGATCGGTATGGGGTCATTCTCCCGGATGCCCCCGCAATTGCCAAAGAAATCTCGGATGTCTGGTCTGGAACCATGGCATCCATGGGAGCTTCCTCCACGGAGTGCAAACTCTATCTGCAACAGTTCTTTGGCAAGCGAGTCACTGTCGACATAGCCAAGATGCTGATGCACCCTCTGTCTGTCTGCCTAGTAGAAACTGCTCTTGAGTCTCTGAACACAACCTCATGTTCCCGGATTTGATGGATTCCAATTTTGCATATATAAACGCTTCAGTTCCTTTTTTGCACCACGCATGCTGTACATTGTTCAGTTGGCTTTGGAAAAAGGGTCCCTTGATAAAACATGGAGCCTGGCACTCCTCAACCCTATCCCCAAGGCGTTAGGAATCGTCAAGGCCGACGAACTCAGACCTCTGGTGCTTCAAAACACGTGCCACAAGTGGTTTGCAGCCTGCATCGCTTATCAGCTTAAAGATTTAGTCAGCTACATCACACCCATTCAGCAGAAGGGATCACTTAAGGGTCGATTCATTTTCGAACATTTGTGGGAAGCCTTTGGCAGTTGGAATGCCATTGACTCAGGTGCCTTCACTTTCATTGACTTCTCCAAAGCCATTGATTCAGTGTCACATGTTTTTGCACAAACATTCTTTGAGATGCTATGCATCCCGGAGCCATATGTCACCATTCTGATACAACTGTTTAGGGCCTCCATTGCTCTGGTCATCCATGGGTCGGTACAACTGGAGTCACTCATACAACCCACGTCAGGGGTCAGACAAGGGTGCCCCCTCTCCCCCACACTCTTTGCGATGCTCATCTCACCCATCATTACGAAAATGCAGTCCCTATCAGTGGAGGTCACTGTCCTTCTGTATGTTGATGACCTTCTAATCATCATATCGGGCTCCCCTGAGCACACGGCATCGCTACTTCGGCGGTGTTGGGAAGTGATGACTGAGTTCCAAGTCGTCACTGGACTTAAGGTGAATCCTTCAAAATCAGCGATACTCGTAGTAGGCGCATGGTCCGGAGCAGCGGTCGAAACGGTTGCGATGGTCCCGCTCCCCATCAAGAAATGGTACAAATACCTAGGGGTAAAGCTAGGGGACATCTCCCCCTACGAAGCCTACCAACCAGCCTTGCAAAAGGCTATTGGCAGAGCCTACGCCATGCAAAAGTGGGATCTCTCCCTGGATGAACGGGTTGCACTTCTCCAGCAATGGATCCTACCCCTGCTGGTATTCCCCGCTAGGGTAGTCTATCCAACAGAACAGGTCATCTCCTCGTTACGCACTGTCTACCACATCGCTCTCAGACTCAACTCCTGGAGTCTGACAGTGGATATTTTGTCTCTTCCAAAAGTCGAAGGAGGATGCTGCCTCCCCACTCCAAGATCCTTCTTGCTCTGGCAGCACGCCTCCTCATTCGTGCATTTTCTGCAACATCCTGAAGCCTTTTCATCTGTAGTTAGCAATCATTTCACCAGGTGGGCAGACAAGATTGGGCTGGTCCCGTCAATGCGTTTCCTGCCCTATTTTCAAATGGGTTCGAATGTCGTTTGGCAAACCATGCCCTTTTTGGGTGGCTGTGCCAGGGCGTTGTCTCTGATCCGACAGCCACATATGGTACCTACACCTGAGGTCATGCCATATGACCTCCCGCTCTGGCATTCAATCCTTTTTCGAAATGAGCATCAACAATCCTATTTTTGCCCCCGATTAATCAGAGATGGAGTGCTTACCTGGGGGGGATTCTTGGAGGATGACACCTCACAAGCGCTTATCGCCCCTTCCTGGAGATCCATCTACAATGTTCCCAAGCCACAGAGTCACGACGGTGACCCGAATCTCCTAAACCTTGATTTCTGGAACCTCTGGACCAAATCAGGGGTGGGAGCACGCATGTCATACCCCATACACATCAAAAACAGACAACCCCCGGAAGTGTGGGTCAAACTCTGCATTTCTAGGATACCTCTGAATCTGAAAGACTTTGTGCGGAAAGCGCTGTGGAAGAAATTGCCGGTTGGAGCACGGCTGTCTAAATGGATGCCAACAGTGTTGCACTGCCCTCTTGATGGTGCGGTGGAAACAATAGATCACGCATTGTCAACTTGCAGGTTTTTACCTGTCGCATTTAGTACCATTTCTAAATGCTTCCTCCCACTGTCCATTGACGGTGTGACAGTTTCCAGTGTACAGGACCTCATGTCCTCGTACTTAGACACCACTTTCGAGGTGCCAGCAGGGATCATGGCCTGGCTAGCCATCATGGTTAACTGGGAATGTCGCTGCATTGCTCGTACTAAAGTCCCTACATGGCATCAGTTTATGCACCTGTGGATTTCTTCACTCACTGCCTGGACTAAACTCCCTCACCCGCCCATCCCGGTCAATGATATTTCGCTTTTTGCAAAGTCTCTCTCTTCACTCTTGAATGAAGGGAAACTGGTTCACCCCAATCTGAACCCTGCCCCACCCACCCCCCCTATTTCGAAAGCACAACGAAGACAACAAAACAAACTTGACAGAGCTATGCGAGACTCTGCCAAACTTGAAGCCCTCATATGTGAACTCGAGGACCAGGGGTTTCACATTATCTACACTGATGGTTCTTCTGAAAAGGTGGCCAAAATTGGCTATGTTGGAGGATATGGCATTTATGCCCCGGGCCTGCATGCCATAGGTGCCCATCTCCCCCCAGGTCTGCGACATACTAACAATACCGCCGAACTCTACGCAGCAATCCAGGCTATCAAGCTTTTCCCGTCAGGGAAAATCGCCATCTGCACTGACTCCTCTCTTGTTTTTCTGGGGGCAACTGGGAAAGCCAAGAAGTGGGAACTAAATAACTGGGTGGGCTCCAATGGCCCGCTCAGCAACGTAGAACTTTGGAAACAGCTCCTCGTAGAGCTTGACAAATCGGATCGAGAGATACAGTGGATCAAAGTTCCGTCACATGTCGGGATTGTAGGTAACGAGGAGGCGGACGCACTTGCTGAGACGGGCCGATTGTCCAGCCCACTACTCATGCAGTCCAGCGTACCCATGGCACGCCATATCAGGCGCTCTGTGCCACCACAGCGTATCGCTGTGAGATGCTCCACTGAGCCCAGCAGACAGGACCGCAATCACATTGTGGTCTCGGATTCCGAATCTGAGTCTGAATCGGACACAGAGGACACAGAGCCATCCCCACCACCTGTAATTTTTGACACCTTTGCTCCTGATCACATACCGGTTACACCTGCCACGCCTGTACTGCCTACAAGGGACCCCCGACCATCTCCTGCACACTCCCCCGGAGTGATCCCCTTGGGCACCAGCCCAGCCACACAGCTGCTCACTGCACTGGACCTGCAGCTGTTGCATACCCCTTGTGACAGGTCCCTTCCTGAGGGTTTTTCCACGCCTACGGGCTCAGATACGAGTGTTGCCCCACTGAGATTTGACTCCGATGACGAAACTATCTCTATGGGCAGTGATTCTGACTCCTCTGCGAGTATAGACGTGTCAGTCCCCAGGCGGAAACGCCGTAAACACCTGTTTCCATCAGACTAGCGCATAGGCCCCCTGCACCTCAGTACTATGCTGCCCCTACTTGGCACGATGAATGGCACAATCCCCGCCCCTGAGAGAGTTTTCGTATACGGTATATGCGAAATTCGCGTCATTTAGGGTAAGAGACATGGATGGTCTAGTGGTATGCGCCATGGCTGGCGCTCGTCGTGGTCGGGCGTTCGAACCCCGGTTCGTCTGTCCGTCCAGGGGCCCGTTGGTGAGGCCTCCGCCACCGCCCCCTTCAGCATCCCGCTCCACCACCGGTACCGCCGGTGCGACGGGTGGCGTGTCTCGTCCTCATAGTTTTTCACACTGAGTTATGTCACAGATCAGTGTCAGTTATACCTGAGAGTGCAACAAAAAGGCATCCGCCACCACAAACCTGCAGCAGCGCGCTCCACCACCGGTGCCACCTTGCGGCTCCGGAACCGCATCCCCTCCTCGTATTCCCCCTCAGCTCGCCTGCTGAGGGGGATTCGAACCCCCGTCTTCAGTGCGGCAGCCGGCTGCGCTGCCGCTGGGGTACTTACCGCAAAACCCTGCTTTTGCACCACAATACACAGGAACGAAGCGTCCAAGCAGAAATTTAAAACCAGAGGCTGGGCCTCCGGCCCCCTCGCACCAACTACGCACTACAGCCATATGCACTGACCACAGCACCATGAGACAGCAACAGCAATGGAACACACAGACACACGGCAGAACACACCATAGGACTACCACAGCAACTGAGAGCCGAAGGAGTGCTTGATCACGGTAGCAGTGGGAGGTAAGACACACAGTATGTAGCATGAAGGCAGCACATGCCGATATATAAGTCATCAGGTGAACAAGCACGATAGTTGCAGTTTGATTGTAGATATGGATGCAGTTTTATGACGGATGAATACGTTGTGCTTCATCTAGATTGTCCATAGCATATCCTCTCGAACACAAGAACTGTTGCAGTTTGAATGATGATTGCGCCAGATACGGTTTGTCCAAGATACGGAGGGTGCACACAAGCGGCTGACGAACAATTTATCTTGCATTCCCACACCGATTGCCGCCAGGAAAAAGACGGTCAGATGGGGTCGCCGATGGCACGGGGTGGCACATGATACTGTGCTATTACGTGCTGTGGAATGCGATCCGGCCGGGAGACGAAATCCTTTCGGACGTATTAATTTGGAACCTGGCCCATCGGGTGGAGGGTAATTGTGCTAGGGGGGAGCCTTAAGCGCAGTGCGCGCGCAGTGCAACTATTTGGGCGTCTGGCCGTACTAGAGACCCATACTTTGAGATACTAGGGGCCCCTAGCATGGTGACCCCTAGCGTACGCTTTGACTTCTGATTTTGTCCCCCTTTGTTGGGGACCCCTGAGAATGCAGGGATGGTAGACCTGAATGAAGTTCAGGTGGAGTTGTTCGTGAGTAAGGTGCAGCATATGATGCAGCTCTACTGTTCGCGGTACCTCAATAGCGCCTATCACTTCTACTGGAGATCGATGGGGTTGTGCTATGCTAACCCCCCATTCTCCCAACTTGCTAAGGTGTTGACCAAGATCGCCCTTAAAGGAGCGAGAGTGGTACCGTGTACCCCAGTTTGCCACTTTCTTGAGCTGGGGCAGTTTGGGTCACCTAATTCTAAGGGCGTTTCCAAGGGGTGTGCTTGGGGGCTCTTCGGGGGGAACATAGTCTAAAAGTAGCGCGCAGTGCAAAGATTCCCCCTAGGAATGGCAGAGCTGTGCAGCCGGTTTCAACAACAACCGCCGTCCGCGTCTGCAATTGCGTCCCCATCCGCGTCTCATCTACAGAAATGCAGGCTACTTCATCAACGTCCAAGCCCTCCCCAGCATGGACCGCCGCCAAGCCGTTTGTGAACGGTGGCCTGGCGGCAAGCATCGGCATCACCATCATGAATCCGGTTGATGTATTGAAGACCCGTCTGCAAATCGCGGGCGGCGGCAACCCCATCACCATTGCCCGGGGCATGGTGGCCCAAGAGGGGGTGTCCTCTTTGTATGCGGGTCTCACAGCGCAGTACCTGAGGGCGTGGACATACCAAACCGCACGACTGGGGGCATACCGGAGCCTGGTGACCGCCATGCAGGAGCAGCCCGGGAAGCCACCATCGCTGCTGATCAAGGCCGGGGCCGGTTTGTCAGCGGGTGCCTTCGGTGCGGTGATAGGATGCCCCGCTGAGCTCGCGATCATCCGGATGCAGGCGGACACCGCCCTGCCCCTGGCCGAGCGGCGCGGCTATGCCAACGTATTCGATGCGCTTCTGCGCGTTGTGCGGGAGGAAGGGCCGAAGGCCGTGCTGACGGGGTCCGGGCCCACGATCCTCCGCGCGATGGCGCTGAACTGTGGGGCCCTCGCCTCGTACGACCAGAGCAAAGAGATCATCGACGAGGCCGTCGGGGAGAAAGGGTCGCGCATTGGCATCGCGGGTGCCAGTGCCATTTCGGGCCTCGTTGGTGCCGTGTTCTCTCTGCCGTTTGACTACGTCAAGACCCAAATCCAGCGGATGAAGCCGGATGCCAATGGCGTGCTGCCGTACAAGGGCGGGGCGGACTGTGCGATCCAGACGTTGCGTCAGCACGGGCCTCTCCGGTTCTACGCCGGGTTCCCCACATACGCGATGCGGATCTCCCCAATGATCACTCTGACATGGCTTCTCTTGGAGTCGATCATTTCAGTCGAGGCACGCTACGGTTTGTGATGCGCTTGCGTTTTGCTGGCCTGCAATTGTCCACTGCGCGGAGCCTGTGCAAACCTGGGACGCTTTGTGTTGGGTAGTTGATGGTGTGCGAAGGGTCAGAGCTGAGATATCACCTGTTAAGCCTCCTCCAACCCGACGGCAAACACGCGATGTTCAAACTTTGCGTGTCATTGTTCTTATCATTTCTTACTTCGTTGCATGGCGGGTTCTGCATAGCGCTCCCTCATCGCTCGGGCCTGTAGTTTGGCTACTGAAGTGCTTCATGCCCCCGGCAAAGCCTGAGGCATGTGATGACAATTCCTGACGTAGAGTCCGAACCCGTTCCCGCTAGTCTGCCTCGTCAAGGACCCTGACTGTTCTTACTGCAGCAGACTGTCCAAAGAAAAAGGGGCCTCATGCGACTGCGAGGCGTTGTTGCGGGCTCGCGTTGCCGAAGGCCAAACATTCAGTTGTCCCGGGTATATTTCCGTGCCGACATCTGTTCGTTCCGCCAACGGTTGCCAGACTTGCACCGCGCAGGACCGCACAGGGGCCGGCAGGCCCGTTGACTGACCCGGAAGCATCTTCAGAGTTCAGAGTGGAGATGTTTTCATACCCCCACACGAGACACGGATGGCCACCAAAGCGTTTTTTTCTTTTTGGTGTTCCGTGGGCATCACCGCGGAGTCTAATGCTCCAGGACGGACTGGGAGTTCGGAGAATGCGCACGCTGCAGCAGCAAGGCGACCCTTCTGCTGGCGAGATTGCCGATGGCGCTTCACCAATGCACCCGCCGGAGCTCTTATTCGCGAATTTGGCTTGAATACAAATCTGCTCAAGTTTTGGTTTTCAGGTGAAAATTGCAACAGATTATATATCAGGTCAAGAGACGGAAAGGATTTCTGTCATTCGTATTGTTTGGTTGAGGCCCAACAGCCGTGGGTTGAGCATCGATGTTGCAGGGTCCGTTGATCGGAGCCCTTCCACATGGTCCAACAGATTTTTCTCTCACACCGTTGGGTTGGAGCAGATTGGCGTGTGCACACACCCATCTCTCGCGCCCATCGCGGAGAGTGGAACAGGTGGATTGATGCGGTGTGCAATGATGCGCTGTGAGCCCTTGCTCACCGTTACATCATGCGGGGGCCTGCGTTGCATGTGATGTCGGCTGCAGCCTTGTGTTGGTGCATGTCCTGTGGAGGGATGGAGGTGGTGGTGACAGAAATCGGACAGCCGCTCTGCACCCTCAGTGCCAGGCCCACGTTCTCGCATGTTCTCGCACTTTTTCACGTACCCTCCCACCTCTTGTCCAAGAGAAGCCCTTGTCCAAGGTACAGTACGTCGCCGGTGATTTAGACGCCAGGCGTCTGTTGGAACAAGGGCAGTGGGTGTGTTTTTCCATCTTCTCGGAGCTCAAGCAGCACAACAACATTTGGGCACCAGCAATGCAGCAATTTTCAGAGCTGGGCAATCAGAACAAATGCATAGGAACTCGCACCAAGTATGCAGACATTTGCACAGATGCGCGGAAGTGTTCACCAACCGGCCAATCACATGCCCCCCCCCCCAGTCCCCAGCAAGTTGCCCACGAGGCCGGTCAGCACAAAGCCACAGCAGGCAACCCAGGCCACATGTGCAGCATGCTCCCTACACGCTGCATTGCCAACATTGGCGGTCCGCAATGCGCAGAGTTCGCTCCACAACACCCAGACAAACGGTTGTATGCATCGCCTGCAGATAGGCTATCAACATCACCTGCCCTGCGTATTTTGTGTGGGGCTGCACAAGCAATACAGCTCCATGGCATGCTTCGGGCTACAACAGTTATGCGACTTCCAAAATGTGCTTGGAGCTGTAACAGGGAGGCAGCCCCATATTATGCTTTGTACCGCATGTTTCATGCTGCAGTAGCAATGCCATATTACGCTGGGGCTGCAGTAGCAACTCAGTTCTGTATCATGCTTGCAATGGTATTGCAGCTTCAGTATACGCTTGGAGCTATCACAGTCATGCAGCTTTAGGCTTCATTTTATCCTTGGAGCTGCTGCAGTGATGCAGGTTCATATCACGGGGGCAGCTGCCACAGCAATACAGCCTCAGATGATCGGTGGAGCTGCAACAGTAATGCACCTCCATATCATGGTGGGGGGGGGGGGGACCTGCATTGGTAATGCAGCTCCTTGATCACTATCCTATGGCCTAACGATAGGTACCTATGGCAATGGGTAAAATCGGGAATCTGATATCTGGGATTCGTATGGAACCCTGAGAGGCGCCTCCACAGAGTGTAGAACATGAACAGATCAGACCGAAAAAAATCGTGACGGGAATGGTGTATCATGGAGGATGGGGGATGGGGGTTTTGGGGAACAATCTGACAGACCCTTGGCACTATGGCACCATATCACAAATAAGCAACATTGCTTTTTTTTTCTTCATTTTTTCTATCTCAAAGATCGGAAGGTATGATGGAAGTGGGAAGGATGATGCATGCAGAACGAGGTGCGACATCTGTGGGACAAAAGTTTGAGAGAGCTAGGATGAAATTTGAGGGACACGGGACAATCGTTGCATAGATATGGTGTGCGCAAGAGTGGCCAGAGTCTGTAGGCATGGCCCATGTCTTCAATGGGATGTGCCTCTTTACGTGCAACAACGATAAGGCCTGCCTGAACCCGGGTGCAAGCCAGCGACGGCAACTGAAGCACCAACGAACGCTAAAATGGTTTGTACGGATTGAGGGGGATGGGGGGGGGGATGGGGTGGGATTGCGTCAACCACCGGTCTTGACGGATCCTGAAGCGCCTTAGTATGGCAGACTTGACAGGTTGTCTCAGGCTCCCCAGAGTTGGACTTGGGGCTACAAGGCCACTACAGACCCTGGGCGACCCAAGCGCAGTGAAGCCCGACACATGCAATATGCACACATGCATACACAACCATGTTAATTCATGGTCATGACCGGGGGCACTGAGGCCCTACACAAAGCAGCCAGAGGAGTATGTGCGCTCACTCGTAAGCATTGGCGGCCACCGCAGGTCCCACAATGTGCCACAGTGTCGAAGACAGGTTTACAGAAAGATGGAGAACAACATTGGGAGCATTCCTAATATGGAAAATTGTGATGAAATGGGGCATTTTGGTGTATGTTGTAATTCGTGCAATTCTTTTTTTTTTTGCATTCGCTTATGCTGCACAAAAAAATTACACGACTTGACATTTTTTTTGTACCCGCGTATACCGCAAAAAAAATTACATGATTCTACCCCCCAAAAAAATTACGCGCTTGGGTTATGTAGCCAATCTGCGCATATGTGGGCCATATGTGTGCTAATTTTGTCCCCCGCTCTGAAGTGTTGGGGACCCGACTAGACCGCAGTGGTAATATAGCCAATCTGCCCACTTGTGGGCCACTGCTGATTTTCTCCCCGGCTCTGAAGCGTTGGGGACCCCCGGACGGCAGGGGTTATGTAGCCAATCTGCCCAATTGTGGGCCACCGATGATTTTGTCCCCCGCTCTGAAGCGTTAGGGATCCCCCAAACAGCAAGGGTTAAGCCAATATGCCCACTCATGGGCCACATCTGATTTTGTCCCCCCCCAATGTGAAGCGTTGGGGACCGCCCGGACGGTAGGGTTTATGTAGCCAATTTGCCTACTTGTGGGCCACTACTGATTTTGTCCCCCGCTCTAAAACGTTGGGGGCGGTTGCAATGTGCATACCACGTAATCCACAACTTTAGAAAGCTTTGTCCCCGTCCATGCCAGGGCTTGCTTTCAAGAAAGAGAGCCTTGCCCTATATTGCAGTATATCGCTGCCTCCAAACGGTACGGTGCGGTTGGTCTCCCTAGGTTAAGAATGCGGGTTGGAACGCCTTGACCAACCGTCTTTCCACCCGCCCGGGATACTTGGCACACATCACCGAGCAATATGTAGGACAACGGTCAAACTAGGTAGTTTGGGACTCCCCGCCGGCACTCTTGCAGCCATCCCTTCTGAGCTGCATGCAAATATGCTGAAGGTTGTCACAGACCATCACAGGTCCGCACAAGCATGGAAGGCCTGGAGCCCAGGGCGCAACCTTCCATGGCCACTCCTACCACAGAGGAGGACACCCGTCCGAAGGTCCTCATCCGTGGAGACTGTCACAAGGTGCCGGATAGCCCCAAAGATGCATCCGGCCTGGAGCGTGACCAATAGTTCATCTATGAGCTGACCAAGCACCTGGTAGTTGAGTTGTGCGCGGCTTGTCAGTTGAACACTAGTGGGTAGTGCACAGCCCAAGTCCTCCGATACAAAACTGACCTACAAACGTGCATTCTGCAACTACTTGTAGCGGGGGCATGCTTTGTAGGCTTTTCGCGTTCCTATATTTTCCTCCGCCTATTTGGTGTACCAAAGGTGGAGCGCATAAACATGCTATTATATTTGCCCCCTAGTTTCGCATTTCTGAAGGTTTTGATGCATTTGAACCTCATTAGAAGCTATTCAAAAGTTTTTGGCAATTTGCCGTGTCTGCTGTTGTTGCACAAGATAAGAATACGTTGTTCAGTTGTACAACTCACCCACCCGTCATTTTGGGGCTGAACTACGGTTTGATTTGCTTGATAAGGTGTTTGGGTCCCGAATGCCACCCCAAGATGCGGTTCACTAAAACATGGCATGGACCATTTCCTCTTGCACACAGATCCCACCCGTCGTGGACAAAGCTCAAAGCAGCGCACAGCAGTGACAGCACTGTGAAGCCACCCAGCAAAAGCCTGACGGCCAATGTGGACATCAGTGGCAAATCATGGGTAATGGCTCAGGCTGGGGCATCCATTTCTCACCTATTTGTAACCTCTGATTGGTCCATAGGAGCATGTAGTTTATTGTGCACAGTTTGAAGCTTGCAGTTTCAGCAGAAGCCTGTCTAATTCTTTTTTTGCAGGTGATTTCCGCCCACTCTGCGGAGGAGCCAGATGGCTTCTGAACGGCCTGCATTCCACATGGTTGCAGAAGACTTGCTAGAGGATGAGGTTGAATGCGGTCGACCTTGCAAACGACACAAGCCCAACGAGTCTGGCGTTGTGCCTCCGTCAGCAGGGCTTCAGGTGTTCTATGCGGCATCACATATGAATGGAATGTCTGACACACCGGACGCAGGCAGTGTGGATGCCGGTGCGTGTGGGGTATTGGACAATTCTGTGTACGATGCTGTTCCCCATGCAGCACTTGGGAAGACGGACTCTGATGCGTGCGAGGGTGCTGTTGCTGCAGTATTGGATGGAGAGAATGCTATAGATGAGGATACAGCTGGTGATGGTATCACAAATGGAGTGTATGCGGACATGAATGTCATGCGTTGTGCTCCAGGTTTGCATGAAACTCACGACGTCTTTGATGCACTAGACAAAAGTGTGTCACATAGCCCACCAGATACCAACGTCTCATGTGGTGCCTCCGGTTCAGGCGAGACCTGCGCAGCATCGGCTGCGCATCTTGTCTCATTTCGTGATGAATTGGATGCCGATTGTATGGTTCTGTCCTGCACCGCCCCTGCGGTACTGCCTCACAGACATAGCAGCGGGACCTCAGTGGACGACGCTGTGAGCGTTAGCTCTGATGATGATTCCTCCTGCATTGTGGACAGTCCTGTGGGGAAGCACTGCCACACAATCCCCGACTCCCCTGACCCATGCCTCCCAAGCAAAGCCCGCACCCCGATCGGCCAGAGCGCCTTCGTTACCATTGTTGATTCCCCCGATAAGCGCGCAAGTGGACAGGATGATACCAGCCACATCGACAGCTCCTCCTCAGACGATGAAGGCCCCACACTCCCGCGGGGCCATGGCTTTGGACCACAGAAGCGAGACGGCAGCGGCGGTCGCTTCGGATCCCTCAGGCTGACGCAGGAGCAGGAGCATGTGGTCGCGCTGGCACTGTCCCCGGAGCAACTGGCGATGCGGTTGCAGAGCTGCGTCGTGCGCATCACGTCTGGGGCCGGGACTGGCAAGACCACCACGTTGCAGGCCCTCGCAGTGCAGCTCCACCGTTTGGGCCACCGTCGCGTGTTGTACTGCACCTTCAACCGCTCCGCAGAACGTGACGCTGCCATCCGGTTCCAGTCCCTGGGCCTAGGCAGTGCCGTGTCGAGTAAAACGGTCCACGGCTGCGCCTGGGGTCTAATGGGGGCGGCCGAAGCAGGTAACCCCCTGGACGAGCACGCGCTGGAGCCGAAGTGTGCGAAGCTCTGCGAGGGCCTCATTGACGAGATGCTGGCCGGACTGCCGGGCCGAAGCGCTGGCGTGCGCCGTCGGATTGCCTTCTTCATCCGGAAGACTCTCGAGGGGTTTCTGCAGAGCGACCGGACGGAGGAGGAGGGGCTCGGCGACGCGTACCACACGTACTACCCCGCGAAGAAGTTCCACGAAGACCCTCCGAAGGGAGTGCCCCGGGCCTTCGGGGACTTCTACGTGAAGTGCGCGCGGCGCGTGTGGGGCCGCATGCAAATCGGGGCTGCCCCGGCCTTCATCAGTTATGACTCGGTCTTGAAACAGGCGCAGCTGCAGAAGAGGCAGCTCCCGTGCACTGCGCTGCTCGTGGACGAGGCCCAGGACCTCAACAAGTGCCAGATCGCGTGGCTGGCCTCTCAGGACCGAGCGCAGGTGTTCTTCGTTGGCGACCCCGTCCAGACCATCTACTCGTTCCGCGGCGCCAAGAGCAAGTTCCTGTCGGAGCTGCCGGGCGCCATCGACCGCGCCCTCACGGCCTCGTTCCGCTTCGGCCCCGCGATCGGCGCCGCGGCCAACACGATCCTGTTCGCCAAGGCCCACAGCCCGCAGACCGACTGGCTCCCGTACCGCCTCCGCGCCCGCGGCGCGCACCGGGGACTCGTCACGAGCGCCGGCCTTTTGGACGGCCGCCTGGGCCCCGTGACGCTGCTGGCGCGGGCCAACGCGGAGCTGCTCGTGCAGGCGCTGGAGTGCCTCGCGCTCCGCCCGGGCGTGCGCATCGCCATCAACGGCGACGGCGAGAACTCGGGGCTGCAGAAGTGGCGGGGGCTGCTCAACGAGATCGGGGCTGTGTTTGAGCTGTACAAAGGTCGTGCGACGCGCGTGCCCTTTGCCGAGTTTGCGGGGGCGGAGCTGAACTGGGAGGCGTTTGTGAAGGAGGCGCGGGACCGCGAGCTCGGCAAGTTCTATCCGCACGTGGCGCTCATCGAGAGGTACGGCGATGCTACGCTGACGCAGATCGCGCGGTTCGAGCGGGAGATTATGCAGCGCCCCCACGCCCCGGACACGGCCGACGTGTTGCTGTCCACAGTGCACGCCGCCAAGGGGCAGGAGTGGGCGCACGTGCAGCTCTGCGACGACTTCGCGGACCTCGCCCTCTTCCGCGTGGCCGCCGCCGATGCGGGCCCTGCGCCCCGCTTCGCCGCGGCCCGCGGCCCCGGGGCGGGCCCGGCGCCGGCGCGCACGGCGCAGTTCGACTGGAGGGCGTGGGGCGATGATTACCACTTGTGGTACGTGGCTGTGACCCGTGCCCGCCGCACTTTGGCAGTGCCGAAGAAGTTCGTGGCGCTCGTGGAGGATTTGTGGCGGGTGGAGGCGGAGTGCGGGGGCGCTGCTGATGCGCAGGAGCGGGCGGGCCCCGATGGGACTGAGGGGCTGAAAGTGGGCGGCCGGGTGTTTCAGACGGAGGATGTGGTGGCGCTCAGGCAGCAGCTTGTGCAGCCCTGGCTCCAGGAGATGGCGGCACAGGGCGGATTGGAGGTGGTTGATAGCGTAGAAGGGGTGGAGGTGCACGGTCCAGCCTTCTAGACCCCCGGGCAGGAACCAGAGGTTGGACTAGAAAAGAAATGCTTGCCCTTGCCAGTGCCCTGCTGCCACTTGGGGGGGGGGGGGGGTGGCTGGCCGGGCCTGGTCCTTTGTATGCAAACCCCCCTCCGCTCCCCGCCCCACGGGTTTTGAGAGGTAGTGGTGTCGGGGTCATGGCGCCAACGGTGCTGAAATTTTGTTTCGTGCTAAGTTGAAGGGCCTTTTTTTTTGGTATCACCCCCACATGTTTATACAGGGCGGGGGGGGGGGGGGGGGGACTTCGCCAGGGGAAATTTTCGCCGTTAAGAAAAGGTGGCAAAATGTTCCCCTGGCGGCATTTTGGCGGAACAGTTCTATCCTTCGCCACAGCTGCGGAGGGATTGTGTTTTCTAAGAACAGCCAAGCGCGCTCACGATCGCGCCTGAGCCAACTGTTTCTTGCGCAGATGTATGAAATCTGGTGCTGCCGAACCGGGAACTGGTGCTGGAGGTGCTGGCCGTCTCTTTTGTGGCAATGCGTTGTACTTTAGGAGTCTCTGTCTGCTGCATGTCTTGTGTCTTTTATTACAGTCATTCGGGCATATGGCACTTGGAGCTTTGGGGATTTCAAGGGTGGCGGATTCCCCCCCCCCCTGTACTCATTGTGGTCAGAATTCCATGGGGAAATCCAGCCTGGAACAAAACATCGAGATTGGGTTTTACCCATGCCCTTGGGGACCCAGAGACCAAGGATGTATGTGTGTATGTTTGTACATAGGCCCCCTTTTGGGACCCCCCTCCAAATTTTATTTGATTCACTTGTGTGTAGTCAAAATGATCAGCGCCTGGCGCTTCCTCTAGTACAAAGGAATGTTGCACAACAGCAGTAGTAGTCATAGTACTTGCAGTAGTGGTGGTGGTGGCGGCGGCGGCGGCGATGAAAAGTGTTCCTCAACACTTCTCACCATTTAAAAGCCAACGGGTTGCGCTGCACTGTGTCTTGTAGCACGTTTCTGCCATTGGCCCTCATCCCCATTTTTTAAGAGCGTTTCCCTATCCTGATCTTACCACCAAAAGCCGACCTCGTGATAGCACATGGTCTCAGGTTGATGCGCAGGTGATTTGGCTCGGGCTTCGGCTGTGCCGGTTGGGGGTTATGCGTGAACGTGGCACATTGTGCCGACAACAGATGTATTCTTAATGTCATGGGCTCACAGGACTGCAGTAGCCTCTGGACTATTAAGTCTTGGGACCCTTGAGGTACCTCTTTCAGCCGACCTCAAACCTTTGCATGTATGACTCGTGTGATGTTATGCACCGGGTGGGCAGCAGATGGGCAGTGGTGCACAGTCCAAGACATGATGCACGAGGGGCTGAGCCAGGGAACCACAGAGCCACCAGACCAGGGTCTGCAGGTCTTGAGACTGGTGAGGCTTGCCAGAGGACATCACACTCACTGCAGCTCCCAGGGGGAGGGGAGTCGTCGTTTTTGTGGTGCGCGCTAAGCACGGGATCTCTGTCTGACCGTTGTTTCCCGCGACTTGAGCAAGCGGGAGCGGGTATCCTCTTTTTTCCAAATTGATTGCCGAGCACTTGCAAGGCACATATAAGTCTGAGCCAAAAAAAATGACCAGGGTAAGGGTGCACTAGAAGGGAAGGGGCCCCAGAAGGGGGTTGCAGAAGCGGTCAGACAGGTGCTTGGAGAAGGTTGCCAAAGCCGCTGAGGGCGGTTACCGCCGGTTAGAAATGCCACAGAGGGTGCTGACCGCACAGTGCGACGTCAGCCCGGCGCGCACACAATATATGCACACACTTCAAGTTGCTGAAAAGTGGCCAGTGTGCACTGTATGCGATGGTTGGGTGATGCTATTGGTGTGTATGGGCAAAACACGCTTTGGGGGAGCCGAACTGTTGCCACCAGGCACTGGTGTCCGAGGCACTACCAACGAGCGTGTGCCCGCCACCATTGCTTGCAGTTGCTCAGCTGGGCCGGAGGTTGGGGGCCCTGGAGGGGGAGGGACCCTCCTCATTTCCCAACGCATCTCTGGATCAGGGCCCATAGCCAAGTTGGGGCTGCCCCATCGGGTGTGGAATGCTGTGCTGCTCTGAGACCCGGGTCTCTTCAGTCCATCATTATGGCCTGCACTCCTTTATCTCGGCAGAGCACACATGACCATGAGATTTGGTGCGGTCAGCAAACGGTAGCTGCTGGCGGATGTGACTGAGGCCAATGGAGTGTATCCAAGTCCAAAAGTTGATTGCGGTGTCCAATGGGTGGGTGACTGAGACGAATACCACGAAACGTATCAACGCCAATGGGACGTCGTCGTGCACACAGTCCGTGGACCGTCGTGCAGTCGATGACAAGACGGAAGGTGCAGCCACCAGCACCAGCGCGCTCACATTTACGTGTTGCTTGTTGTTGTCGTTTGTTGAACGGGGGGTGGGGAATGTCGGATCCGAGTGCCGGGCCTACTTGTACTCCGGCACCAAATGCAGCGATGCGCTGAGAAGCCAAAGGTTTGGGTGTAAACTGCACGGTTTACGGGCGGGGCCAATTGCTGGAGGATGTTGTTGATTGTTATGGCCCCTCTGTCCATCTCCTGTCCACAAGACGCCTCGGGGCCAAATTGGCACCGGCATCTACTGCACCTGGGACAAGGGCGTCGGGGCACCATCAGCTTCTGCCACCGTGTCCTCCCGATAAACTCTTGGTCTTAGTGTGGAATATAGGCACAGCCAAGCACCTTTCTCACAGGTCGAGAGGTTTGCATGAAGAGCTAACGGGGGGGGGGGGGGGCGCACTGCTCACTCAAGAGCCTTTTGTTCTGACTGTTGTTGCTTTGCAGCCTGTGCCTTGAAGGGTAGCATTCCACATCCGCACCCCATGGCGGGCGGGGCTCCATAAAGGCTAGTGTGTGTAGCCTTGGGGGGGGGGGGGGGGGCTTGCTTTAATTTTCATTCCGGCAGGGGGGGGGGGGCACCCCCCGGGACCCCCTCCCCCCCTCCCCCCTCAGCTCAAGTGCACCCAAAAACCTGGGTTTTGGGAACATGTTTTAGTCATGGGAAAAATTTTTCGGCGCCTTCGGCGCATGCCATACACTGTGTACATATTGCTCCATGTGTGCTCCATCTCCCTTGTTTTCCAGACTACCATGCCCCGACGCTCGTCGTTAGTGTATTTCAGCTCCCCGGTCCCACCGTTGCCACGCGCAAAACGCGAAGACATAATTGACGCGCTGCTCTATTTTAGGTTTAAAGATAGGGTCACCGGTCATAAAAGACACAAAGCCGAGGTACCCTGTGATCCGGAGCCAGTGGATGATGAGGCGCTGCGTGATAATTTGTCGGATGTCTCCCATTCAGGCAGTGACTCAGGTTCGTCATCATCATCAGGTTCCAGTTCCAGTTCCACTCCCGATGGGGGCTCCAGTTCAGGTGAGTCTAATTCTGACTGACAAGAAAGATCACTGTCATTTGGCATGAGATGGTGAATGTCCTGCTTTGTTGTAGTTGTTTTGTATTGGTGAGATATGGGAACCCTGAATTGACATTCAATGACGAATTTTCTTTGTTTACGGCCGACAACATGGCATTTCCATGTCCTGAGTTGTTCATTCTCCAATAATTTTTCTGCTCACTGTGGATTGGGTATGTTCCGGCAAGGGGGGGGGGGCTGGACCCCCCCCCTCCCCCCTACCCCCCCCCGCCCGCTCAAGCAAGTCCCTGGGGGGGGGGGTAGCAACCCCGCGCGGCTTATGCGTTCACTCAAGTAAGTTGAATGGGATACCGAGTGCAATGGAGTGCGCGGGCATTGGGTAAAAAAACGCGCTGAAGATTTGGCAAGGGCCTGCTCAGCCCCCCCCCCCCCCCCGAACCCTCCTCGCAAGAACAACCCTCTTGTGCAAACAACGTGAGGTTTTGTTTCCGCAATTTTTGGGGTCCTTCTCTCACGCCGTGTACACTAAGGGGGAGGCTAGGGGAGACGGCATGAGGCCGCACCGCATCCGGTCTCTGCGCTAACCCCTGTACCGCACAGCGCGCAGGACCTTCATCGGCTACTTTGTTTCTGCAACTTTTTGGAGTCATGGATTTTGGCGGTTCCATTTTGCAGTTGTGCACGAAGATCAAACCTTTTCCTGAAGTGGGGCTGGCGATGGTATTTTGGGGATGCTGCCACTTGTTGCCGCAGGTACCGTTGTCCAGGCGTGCAGGCCATCATGGGCCAGGCATCTGAGGTAGTGCGACCGCTCGCGTCTTCTCAGGCCTTGTCGCGGCAACGGGGGGCGTTGTTGCCGTCGTGTTCAGTGCTTTTACCGCTTTTACCGTTCTGGCAGTTGGGGGGGGGGTCGGCAAGGGCCCGCTTCTGTGCCCCTGCCCCTGCCCCCCCTCTGCCCCGTCCTGCTCCATTTCCAGGGCATCCGGATCTGTCGATGGTCAAGCGGGTGGAGCACAGGCCCTGGAAAGTGGCGCCCACGCACATCCCCGTCGCCCAAGGGCAGCCGGATGCTGCGCCAGCGCCCGCGCCCGCGCTGAGCACCGATGCACCGTCCGGACCCCCGGAGGGCGCCCCGGGGGAGTCCCCAAGATTGGCATCAATTGGAGGTGCGTGGGCACAGGGCCGGGGAGACGCGGCCCGCCAGAGGACTTGTCAAGGCGCTTTTCGTGCGGTGCCTTGCCTGCCACGCCAGACCGGCCCTGCAGAACCGCAGCCCCCTTCGACAAACAGAGGCGACAACGTTGGGGGGCGGGGGGTCACATAAAGGGGGTTACATAGCTCACCTTGGCGTCAGCACCAGAGGGCTGTGGGTATACGTGCGTATACGCAAATATGTTGCGTATACGCCGTTTATACATGTACGCGTACACAAATACCATGTCTATGCCATAGCTATATAGGGTGTGTACAAACCATCAGTGCACCCGGCGTGCGAAAATTGACAAGATATATACACGTATATGAATGCGCCCATATGTCCACATGCAGGAGGGATGGAGTATTGTTCCTACGGTTAGGAAGCTGTGAATCAGTGTGCTAGGGGCTACTGCAAGGCCCACACATGAACTACGAACTCATGGTTATTGCAGCGATGTAGGAGTGTAGGAATGTTGAACCTCGCAGTTTGAGCATGATTCGAATGGAAGCCTTGGTATATGAATGCGCGCGTATTTGCGTGTACACAAACTCCCTCAACAGACATGGTGTCAGTATACGCGTATACATGTGTATGCATGTAGACGCGTATACATGCGTACATATCCGCAGCACCAGTGCATGCTGCCGCCGAACTGTGCGTACGCTTTGGTGGCCTCATACCAGGCACCTGCACGCCGCTTCCTTGTTGGCAGAAAGGTACCTATGGTCTTTTATTCGCCACTGCCGAGCATCTGTCTGATGCGCTGCTGTGTGCGTGTCCTCGCACTGCCATGCCACAGCCTTCCACTTGGGGTCAAAGTATGTGCAGATCCAAACCCCCCCCCTCCCTCCAGGCCTCCGGCAACCACACAGGTCCTGACCATTGTTGGCCAGAATCTTTGCGCTGAAGGCCCTGGAAATTTTTTTCGGTCGAATGCCGTGTGTGTTTATGCTCAAAATACTAAGAATTTAATGGAGGATTCAGAAATGATGGCAAAACATTAAAAAAAAATTGATCCCCCACCCTAGCTGCTGGGACGCACCCTCGGAGGGTGCGTCCCAAATTTTTTTTGAACAAAACAATTTGACCCCAACATGCAGACCTCAAAATGATCAGCGCGACGCGACCATCATTTTGAAGCATATAGTTTGGGAGAGCACAGGAGCACGCCGGGCGCACCGGGCAAGCTTTTCTCCGATCTTTCCCCAGTTTCCCCCATTTTCCCCCATTTTTTGTCCCTGTGTTGGGGACCCGTTGTGGTTTGAAAGCGGGTATTTTGATGCCTTTTTCGCATGGGGGATATGGTATATTTGGGTTTTCACCCACTTTCACCCTTTTTCACATATTCTTTGCTCATTTCCACCACATCCACTCCTTTCTAGGTTGATTTCTGCCCGCCATGGCGACCCCAAGAAGGCACGGGTGATGTAGCCATATTGACCTTCGCACTTGTGCGGATGAAGTTGTGCATGTTGCACCATAATTCTGCAATCTTTCTTTACATCGGTGACCTTTCCATGTTACAATACACCCTATATTACTTCCTTGGAACACAATCCTAGGCAGGCGTTACGGTTGTGGAATAATAATGCATGAAAGCTTCCTTGTTCACCTGCAGTTGTGCTTTGTTGTGTCATTCATGCTGAGGGTTCCTGGGCTGGAGGAGTGATGGTTAGTGGTACAGCATTGGGATACATGGCCGAAACATTGATGCTGGGCAAACGTACCCTCTGGGGTACCCTGGACCCCCCCCCCCCCGGCCGCCGGCTGGGACCCCCCCCCTCTGGGGCCTCCGGCCACCACAACCCTGCCGGGGCCTAAAATTGCAGCAGGTCCCCCCCCCAAAGGCAAAGACCTGAATTGTCCACAGCGCCACACATGAATGGCTGGGCGATGCCTGACACCCAAGGGTGCCTACCAGATGCATGCATCCGCTTTGTGTGCGTGTTTCGTCATCATGCAGCCCCCTTCTGCCCCCAGTTTCTTGGCCGCAAGATGATATTTGGTCGATATCCGGGTATCTCAGTACTTGCATGGCATACCCCGGGGGGGGGGGGGGGTACACCCGCGGGGGTCAGGCGTTGAGTGCCAACGGGGCTTCCTGTCTGCCCATCACATACCCACACCACTGCAGGCCCCGCAAACGCAGTGCTGGAGTTCACAGTTCAGGAAAAGGAAGGTATGCGTGGCTTGGGCCTGCTGGCGGTGGCAGGTGGTGTGTGTTCCTGCCCCTCCGGTCCAACACCCCCCCTCCCTCCTTCTCGTGCAGCACAAGTGATTTTGGCAGGCGACACCGTTTGAGAGGGTTTTTGCAAAACTGGTCCTGGGCGTTTGCCTCCCATTCCCGTTCCCATTCCCAGTGCCACATCTGCTGCGGCTTGACTTGACCATTTTGCAGAGGATTCTCTGCAGAATTTTGACAAAAAGGATGCAACCATCAGCACATGATATTTGGGGCTTTACCACGGACATCCATGTGCAGATCGGCACTGCGAGAGGCATACCACAGGGGGGAGGGGGGGTGCTCTGATGCGTGCCCAGGCAGGCCACCACAACCGACACAAGGCCAGGATCCCCCGCTCAGTTGTCCTCTTCAGGAAACTGCATTTTCTGCGTCAAAAGGATGGGTACGAAAGAGGTGGGCCAGCACATGGTTCCCATACAAATACCAACGTTCGTTGCGCAATGCTAAGCTTTGTTGTGGCCAATTTGAATTTTGTTCTCCGCAAAATTTTTTGCGAACCCCCCCCCCCCAAAAAAAAAGCCAAAAGTTACCTTTTTGTGTTGTGCAATTATTGATTTTTGTGTTGTGCAATTTTTGATTGCAAAAATCAGTTTTTGCGAAGCTGCCTTTGGCTGATTTTTGTGTTTATTTTCCGTGCTCTGCCCCCTGTTTTCTTGGATTTTTTTCAATATTCTTGAATGCCATTTTGATGCTCCTCGTCCATACCTGCACAGGCAAGGAGGTGACCAAGTGCGGAGCAGTTGGAGTGTGGAATTTCAGTTCATAGCACAGACATGCAGACCGAAATAGAAGGGGACCAGATGGTTCATGTGAACTGATTTTTTCCACAAGCTTTGTGCTCCTGGCACACAACACCAGGAAACAGTTGCACAGAAATGCACAGAACAATGGGCAACACAGGATGTGATGGGCCAGCCAAAAGAGAAATGGGACGGAAGTATAGTCATTTTATTTTCGCGAGGTTGGTTTGTGAAATTTAGTTTTCCGAAGAGCATTCAGTCGCATGGAGTTGGCAATTGTTCGAATTTTTTTATGGTGCGGGATGTGGAGGACGGGTGACACGTGCTGTCCCCCAGCCTTTCAGGTCGGTAGCAGTTGGGGCAGCCTGAAGGTTGTCTTGCACAATCACGGTGCTCACGCCGGCAGGCTCGCCACTTCCAGTCGTGCAGACCCGAAAAGTGGCCAAGGTGGCAACCCATCCACTGGCCCACCAGCCCAAACGTGGCACCAATTCCAACCCCTCCCCAACCCACCCACAAGCAACAAGTCCACCAGTCCTGTCAGCACAGAAAAGGACGGAGGCCTGGGAACTGAGGTGTCTGGGGCAACTCTTTGGACAATGGCCAACGACAGTCATGAGCCATCATCGAGCTCCAAGGGACTTTGTCTGTTGGCACTCCGCACGTTCAATGGTGTGTCAAGGGTGTCCACAGTGCCCATGGGAATGCGGGTGATCACGTAGGCAACCTCCACAACGGGCGTGTATGCGGGGACCAGGCCTTTGCTTAGTGGCTGGTTGATACTATACCGGGGGGGGGGGGGGTCAGAGGCCAAAAAAAAGTTTGTGTACCTAAAATCGACCTCCAAGTTCGGGCCCCTTTGATAAATTTCATTTTTTTCCTGAGGAAAAATTTTCTGATGTGAGTGGGTGGGTGGGTCAGCCAAAATCCCTGGGGGCCAATTTGACCCCCCCCCCCCCCAGTATCACTAAGCAAGGGCCTGGCGGGGACCCGGAGCCATGCAACCTTCCAGCCCCCAACCGTACGCCCCTGAGTTCGTTCGCCCACACAGTGGGGGCGGCAACACCGGTACGGCTCTCTGGTGTTTTGGGGGGGTCGTGTGTGCGTCTGCTGGAGCGTTCTGTTTTGTTTTTTACTTGTGGTGAGAGGCCGACAGTCTCTTGCCGCTGCTGGCGTGCACCACATGCGCGGAGTCTGACGGGGAATTCGAACATGCCAAACACCCCAAAAAACTGGAAAAGGATTCTGCCTTTTACCCCCCCACCCCCAGCCCCCCCATTCCCCGGTAGCAGTAGTGAGTAGCAGGACAACTGTCCCACCCTCCCGTAGAAAAACAAGTTCCCCCGGCTGTTGGGGTTCGCCTCTCGCTGTTTTCGCTGCTTTGTTCCACCCGCCCCCTTCGCCCCGTTGGGTTGACACGAACCCCCCATCGACGCGTGGAGGATGCCCTCCTCAAAAGGCGAACGCGTTCGTACCCCCGGAAGTGCCAACCGGCATAGTCCTTCAGCATTTCTGCCCCTCCCAGACCCGGCCCCCTGCCCTCATGCGCCGCGGGTGTTGGGATTCACTGTATCGTCCCCATGGCAACACCATCAAAACGTCCCCAATCACCGCAGCGCCGGCTGGTGGGTCTCCCGTGGATTCAGACGGTGTTCGGTGCTCCTGACACTCGACACGGTGCCAGGGGCCTTCCCTGGACCTCTTCCATTTGTACTGATTCACATTTGGTTCACGCCGTTCAGGCCGTTCAGGAACCAG
Organism: Eutreptiella sp. 'Long Island Sound 2002'; assembly: GCA_964036045.1. Lineage (NCBI taxonomy): Eukaryota > Euglenozoa > Euglenophyceae > Eutreptiales > Eutreptiaceae > Eutreptiella > Eutreptiella sp. 'Long Island Sound 2002'. The sequence continues at coordinate 44,819,274 of OZ038389.1, read as the reverse complement.
ACTTTTTTTTTTTCTGCTGCGGTGTTTAGAGACGGGGCCGCAGTGCGGCCCCCCGCCGGCAGTTGACCAGCACTTAACAATCAATAGTGTAATTTGGATGACTGCTGCCAACTGCGTTCATTGAAATGCCATCAAATGCTTTGAGATGATGGTGAGCGGTGTCGGGCACTGGGCGGCCGCTGTTGTTTACTGACCCTCCGATGTCCGCCGCGCGAAAGTTTTTGGCGAGGCACAACGGAACACCCCCCGCCCCTTTTCGATTGCGGTACGTCAGTGCAGTCCTGCTTCACGCTGGCAACCACTTCGTTTTGCACATGTGGGCCCTCCAGCACACGTCGCTTCTTGTGGTCAGTGTTCAACTGCATCAATCGGGCAAGAGCGTCCCCTCGGGAGTACGCCGACGGCATTGAGCAGCAGCTGAAGTACATGCGGGGCAACACTTTCTGGTTCCCGAACAAGCCGGCGCTTCGGGTATTCCGAGGGAGGGCCTGTGGCGTGATGTGGAGGGGCCCGGCACGTTCTCCTCATTATCCACCTCCTCCCAGGGCACAGGTGCGTCCAAAACACCGTGTGCCCGGGGGGGCGACTCCGCGGGCCCTAGGACGCCAACTACCCCTGCCCCCCCCCCCCCCCCCTAGGGGCCTTCGGCCAACAGTTAGTTGCCAAAGGTGTCGCCCTCAGGCGTCCATGGGCGCCTAAGGCGCCCGATGCTCCATGAACACCAAAGGTGCCCTAAGGAAAATTTTGTCCAATTTGCACCCCAACACTATCCTTAAACCCAACCTTGACTCTAACACCCACCCCCAACCCTCAGCCTACTCCTATCCCTACACCTAACCCTGACCCTAATCAAGACTGAATATTGGGACCGAGCTGGTGGGGGAGGGAACATCAGCTATGACTGGTGAGGGACATCAAGAATGATTCACGCATTGATGGCTCTTGACAAAGTGAAATCAGCTTGCAAGTGAACCCCATCACCACGAGGCCCACTTTCAAGGCTTTTTGGACTTCTGAGGGGCCAAAAGGCCCCAAAATGGCCAGCCAGCCAGCCAGCCAAGCGTGCGGTCGTGCTCCACGGAGGCCAGCCGCTAAGCCCGGCTGGATCCACCGGGTGCCCCCCCTCCAAAACGCCGGGAGACCCCACAGCGGCCGCAAGGGCAACGCGTGGACGTCACCCAGCCCTCAAGGTAGACAAGCGTTCCCCCCGCCCTACCCCCCCGAACCCTCCCCCCTTTTTCTGATTAGCCTACCTCTGCATTGCTGCGGCCACAATGGAACCCGGCGACTCCTCCCGCAAGAGGAAGCGGGGACGCAGGTCGTCTGATCGTGAACGGACAGAACAAAAGCGGAGAAGGCAGGACCACAATCTGATCCACGATGTGACCGTCACGGAGCATCTGGCAGCAGCATCCAGCAGTTACCGAACATGGACGCTTGTCCCATCTATACCAGATCAAAAGCAATTCAGTCTCCTTGCCGCATTGGCTCACAGGCTCGAACGGCACGTCCCGCACCCTGTGAGTCGCCAGCCAGAGTCGAAAAGACACGCCGGAGTACACTCCATGGAACGAACGGTTGTCATCACGGATGTCGATACCAACAGGTCGCTGAAAACCGGTATCACAACACAACGCATTGCTGGTGTTGCCAAGGGTACAATGCGGCTGTGGTGCATGGGGCTGCCCCGTCTGGTCTCAGCTTACCAGCATGTGGTGCAGGCCTTTGTGGACGAGGACCTTAACACATGACGCCACACCCTTCTTTCAGTACAGATTGCACACGGCCCACACATCACATTTGTTCTTATACTTTTTCTTCTGTATGTACCCCCCCCCCCCTGCTGAATCTGTATGTTACCCCCTGCACTTCTTGAAACTAAACAGCATCTGACGGGGAAAGGCCGAGTGAGTGCCATGCTTCGCAGCCCAGTCAGTTCGCACGTAAACAGTGAATGCAGTCCACACCCTAAGGACGACTGCTATTTATTGATCCTGGTTGTTCACTAGAGTCGGCAGACAGGACAAGCACACAAGTGACCCACAGAGCTAACCGCAAGAAACGCCTCACTGTACCTTACATAGTGGAGCACCCCAACCAAGAAGGGGACACGTGCATTGATTGAGCTACGCAGTACTGCTGGACTAATGGCTGGAATTGTCTATGGCGGGGACATTCAGTCTATCGGAACCGACCATTGATCCCCAAAATGGGCTCAAAGTGGGCTCATTTCACCCGTTGGTGCACCCCTAATGGTCCTGGATGGGGTTTGGAAAAATGCGTTTTTGACCCATTTTTGGTCCGAAAGCAGCCCAATTTCAAGGCATTTTGGGATTTTCGGAGGACCAAAATGGGCCACCACAAGCTCCAAACGTTCGAAAAACACTTGTTTTAGCGTCGCACATGGTCTAGGATCATTTTTGAGCAAAGTCATCTTTTTGCCCCTACTGGACCCTGTTGACCCATTTGGGCACCCACCTGTTTGGGCTTGAGCTTGCAGCTTGCCGCAGCCTAGTGGGCCTAGGTATTGGGGTCTAGGCGTCCGTTTGGGCAATTTTGAGGGATGGAAACCACAAAAAGTGGGGGGTTGCGGGTGGAGTACGTGCCCTCGGAATCGCATTTTGAGCCATGTAGCCAAAGATATGGCCTATTCTTGGTTTGTGGCTGTCGGCATTTGGAGCTTCTGGGGGCCTTTTTGGGCCGTTTCCGGGACATATCATGGAGTTAGAGGGCCGCAAAGAGCTCGTTGACAAAGTTGACAAAAGGGGAAGTCAAGCCGCAGGTGGAGTGTACCCACCGTTTCCCTTCGTTTGGCCGTTTTGAATGTGTTCCAGGGCTTTTTTGGCCAAAAAATGGCTGTTTTTGGCCCTAAACTGCAGTTTTTGAAACTGAGGTCCGCCACTTGCGACGCCCGTTCCCAGCCGCCACCGTCGAGTTTCTCGCTCAAACTTTGTGTGATTGTACTTCACACCCATAGGTATCATGCACCAAAATTTCAACCAAATCCAAAGCACCACGACGGACTTCTGATTTTTCCCCATTTCACGCGTGCTGCTTGCTTGCTTGCTGCTTGCTTGCTGCTTGCTTGCTTGCTAAACCTGGTAGGTCCACCCTAGACCCTAAAAAGGGTTATAAAACCAAGACTGGTTCCACCAGCTCGGTGACCCTAGCCCTAACCCTAGCCCTCACCCTAGGCTAGGGTCAGAGTGAGTGTTGGGGTCCAAAATGGAGAGCAATGATGTGGCAAAAGCAGCCATGAACGAAATTGGAGGGATCTTGTTCAGCCCAATCAACATGGCTGGCATGGCCAAACCAACTGGCTGCAAAGGTTAGGGTTAGGTTTATGGTGATGCCATCGTTAGAGGGAGGGCAAGGGGAGGTAAGGGGAGCTTGTGCCCCCCCCCCCACCCCACCCCAAATCGCCCCACCTGGACCCCCCCCCAACCGACCCTCCCGGAGCCCCCCCCCCCAACCGACCCTCCCGTCGCCCCCCCCCCCCCATCGCCCCTCTTAGACCCCCCCTCCAATGCCCCCCCCCCCCCCCCCCCCCCCCCCCCCCCCCCCCCAAGGGGCCTCCGGGGGGGTAGTTGGCGTCCAGAACCGAGGGGTCGCCCCCCGGGACCGTGTGACCATAAGGCACAGCCGGGGCAGCACATACACCACCTCGCCCAGTGTGCGGTGGGTGGCTGGTGTGTTACGAATGGCGCATTTCACAGGCCAAAGCAGCGGGACCCACATTACAGACCAGCAGTTGGGACCCCTGATTCCAGGTGCAACGGTGTGGGGGCATGAAGCGTGTGGGTGGTGGTGGTTGGGGGGGGGGGGGGCATTGTTTTCGCACACCCCAGGGGTGAGCACACACCTTTGGCACCCTGGAGTCGGCGTCAGCGCGTGCTGTTTGGGGCTCAAGGGCAACAGAAGTGCTGTGGGCTGCTTTCACTGGTGCGCTAGTAGTCCGGTCTGGCGGGGTGCAATAATATTCCCATTTGACCACTAAGAGTCGGAAGAATAATTTCAACTGCTTTATCTTTCGAAAAAAAAGAAAGAACCATCAGGAACAAGAATGGACCTTGAATAGATGAAAAGAAACTCGTCTCCTTCAAAATACCGTGCAAGAAACTCCCAGTTCATACAGCATACGACTACAAATTAAACAAAATGGTATGATCCCATAGTCTAAAAAAACCATTGAACGGTGGTTGTTCCTGTACACCGACACCATGTAGACGATGGTCCAGACGGTCTTCAAGGCGAGGGAGCACTCTCTATTGATGGGCGAGTCGGCTGAGTCTTGTACGCAGCAAATAGCAGCCACGGTGGCAGCCCCAAGAGAGGTGGCAGTCCACCGCGAGCACCTTTCGCCATGGAGACCAAAGGCTGGGGTGCATGGGGGTGCAGGTCCCTGATCTACATCATTTGGAGTGCTCATCAGAAGCAATCGCAATTTCGCTGGGGGGTGCTTGCATCCCTCAAATCAAACGTGGAATGTGGAACGTGGCTGCACATGGTGCATTGGGCCCCCATGACAAGCAACACAACACAAGACAGTCATGGACTCACAGCATGTTGTTCCTTACTGAAAAATTGTTATAGGTGGCATTCACGAAGGGTATATGCTCCTGTGGGTTTTCAGGCCCGGACCCCCAACATCCTCCGTAGTCAATCAGTGCCGGACAAGTGCACAGCACAGGGCAGGGATGCTTTGGAAGGGGCCGAGCCACCCCTTCTCCAGGGCGCCCAGCCTATGCTGAGCCACTGTCTCCTAGAGACCAAGTGCCAGCTTTGGCCATGGCATTTGTAACCGACAGTCATCGCCCTCGACCGCTTTGGCAACCTCCTCCAACCGCCTATCTCACTACTCCTGACTACTATCTCACTACTCGGGCCGCCTCCCAGGCTCCTCCCCTTTCTAATGCATCCGTGGCACAGGGTCATCAGGCCGTGTTGACCCCCCCTTTTGGCGGCTGGCTGCGATCCCCAGGATGCAGTCTGATGCCCATGTATACCCCCTCACCTCCACCGATGACCCCTCCACTTAATTCCCCTACATACTCTCAATGCCAGTCCCCATGGTGGGCGGCAACATAGGCTGTGTAGAGTCCTGGCAAAGGCCCTCGGCATACCGATGCCAGTACAGCCAAATGCCAGCTGGCATCTACTTCCCTTCAAGTGCTGGCGGATTCTATGAGTGATCTCTAGAGTGTGAAGTTTGGACGGCACTCTCCACCACATGTGACGTGGGACTTGTAACGCAGATAGGGAGGTTCAGATCACCATGCGGTGCGCATCACTGTTGTGCTGCATTGCCAGGCAGTTTGCCCATGGTGTCGTTAGTGGTGTGTGCTTCTTGTGCTGTTGGCTAGTTCCGAACAGTGGAGCCTAAGTGTCCAGGCCGGGTCGGGAAGGGGGGGGGGGGGGGGGTAATCCATGCCGCCCCTTGATTTCGGGATGTGGCCAGCTATGAGTGGGTTGTAGGTGTTGTCAGGCTCGGACAAAGGCAACGTGCGGAAACTAGATCGGTCTGCTGGCATTTCATGAAACTTTGAAAAGTTGGGCAAGTTGAGCCATCTAAGTGTGTGGAGAGGCTTCCTCCACACACACGCACACACACACACACATCATTAAACGACCCCTCGCTATCGCAAACACTGATCTGGACCACATTTTGCCAGAAGAAGGAGATTCACCACCCAAGGTTGAAGTGAATTACCGCAATTGGCTGCTGCATGTTCGATGGCAATGGTCTCTAACCTCGGCAGCAGAAATCGTTTGGTTGCCCGGTGACAGCTAGGCACCATCAAACTCTTGCGCCCAACATTCCAATGTGGAAGGTTACCTTTGTGTTGCAAAAACAATTTAGATGGACACGTCTACCCAGATGGGGGTCTACTGCAGGGCCCTTGCAAACCCGAACGCAGGGCTCCATAGTGGTAACAAGCTGACAAAGACATGGGCACATAGCATGCATGCCGCAATTTCATTGCACAACCGATCGTAAGCGAGTAGGGTAACCATTAGTCATTGGGGTGTCTCACATTGCAACTGAGTACGCTAACCACATGCACCGTAGTGTCTACACTAGTTTGGTAATCACGAGGCGCCTGGGTGTCTCACATTGCCACTAAGTAGGTTCACCACCACACATTATGGTGTGTCAGATTCTAACCGAGTACTTCAACCACCAGGCGCCAGGGTATCTCATATTGTAACCAAATATGTTACCCACCAAGTGCCATGGAGTCTCATACTGTAACTGAGTACGTCACCCACGAGGTATTGTGGTGTCTCAAATTGCAACCGAGTACGTTACACGAAGCGCCGTGGTGTCTTTGATTATAATTGAGGAGGTTGACCATCAGGCGCTGCAATGTCTCACATTGCACCTCACACTACTTGTTTCATGCCTGACGGAAACACCTAATAGCGTATAGTGGCGGCCCTCCCCAGCGCAAACTTGCGAACGTCTCCCACTTCTTTGGCCTCAGCAAACCCTTCGATGAACATTGCAGCAATCCCCTCGTTCAGATGAATTTCTAACAACTTCATTTGGGCTCGGATGGCTTAGAGCTTCGGAACGTCGGAATCCCCGTAGGCCTCTGGAATCAGGTGCGGATGTGTCTGTGCTGGGCCACGGATGAAGGATTAGCCACGCACATATGATCGGTCTAAGTGCCTCTGGAGCCGAGTACAGCTAGCAATGATTAGAAATAAAGCATAGGGGGGCGGGGGCGTGAAATAGTGCAGTCAAAGCAAAGCAATCGTCTTTTTGTTTGACGGCCATTAGCCAATGCGACCTTGATCTCAATTCACAGCTTCAGAGAGGCCACTGCTAACGTCAAACTATCATTAGATCGCTTTGTCCAGAAGACACCCCGGATGAGGAAACGATTCTGAGCTCCTAGACAACGTCCAGCTACGCAATAAGGCCTCTATACACCCTCTATGTGCCCTTTGTTGCATCATCTTTTGCGAGCACCAGTAGTTCCATCATGTTGATGAACTGGTAAAACGCGTGGGCGCCTACACCTCATATATATCTCTTTGTGCCCCCCCCCCCCCAAAATTGAATTTTCTGATATGTTTGAGCGCTAAGGTCGGCGCAAGCCTGTCACAGGCAACAATCGGGAGCTGTCTACCATGTGTGTGGGCAGCCGCCAAGAAAAAAACCAGCAACGTTTCATCATACTCCCCTCACCCTTTTCGAAAAACGCTGTTTTGGCAGCTTTCAAACATGAATCAGCTACCCCACCATGGTCCACAGCATGTTTGCACCCTGCACCATCTCCATTGAAATTCCCAACGCGAGTTGGAAAAACAACGTTTGTGCACGCGCAAGAAAACGGCAATCTACATTCACAAAAACACAAACGCAAACACCAGCACAGCTTGTGCAAGCACATACATGTGCATCGTGGAGTGCACATGCACACCAACCATGATCTGCATGCTAAAGGCATTCGGGAGGATCTGGGCAGCGTCCATGTCCGACAGCACTGATTCAATCATGGCGTGATCGCGCATGTTTGCGGTATAGCGCAACAGCGTGTTGAAAGTCGTGACGTCCGGTGCGATGCCGGCATCCGCCATTTCAGTCTGAAGCTGCACCATCTTTTGGAGATTCCCCGCATGTTGGTACACCCCCAGGAAGGCGTTGTAGAATGCCAAGGGGAACACCATCCCTGCGAAGCGTGTGCAGCGTCACCACGCCCCGCAACCACTGGGCCCCTACGCACCTTGCGAGACCTTTTGTTTCAGGGTGAGCTCAGTGGAGCCTCTGTGCCCGTGTGCACCCTGAGAACAGCCATGTGAGGTGGCTCCCTACAATGCTTCGCATCCCCCCAGCCCTCAGCGCCTTCGACAACCGTTCTAATCTTGACAACCAGACCTTAGTGCCCTCCATCAATCTGCTTGATGTTGTGCCTCTTCCATTGCACACGCCCCTCTGTGAACCTCCACCAAGTGGGAAGGGCTTGAAGGCAACCAGTAAGAACACGACTGGTGGCCCCACCGCCATGGGACTCTGCCCCCTGGGGAAGCTGCGGTCCGGATGGGGCAGTCACACCACTGCCACAACAAGTGTCCACACGCGCCTGGGCGACCCCTGTAGGAGAGCAGCCCATCCTTGTCATGGTGAACCTCAGGCAGTGCAACCAACGTGCTCCCATGTGCTGTGAACCAGGGGATGCTGACAGCGGCATGAGCCAGTTGGTGACGACGGTGTAGCCATGACTAAATCGAAGGCTGAACCGCTTCCTTGTGGGTGCCTCTGAGCAGGAAGAGTCTCACCTCACCCCTCCCCCCCGTCACGCCTTTTTTGGGCACACACTGCTGCTTTGGCCACTTTTCCACCGCCTTGGCAACTCCTTTTTAGATCCTGTCTGGCCTCCTGCCCCCTCCTTTCAAGTGCATCCCGGGGGCTTCTTGTATGCCGCCTGCGTTTGTGGTGTGCAGTGCAAAGAAGGTCAGGCTGTTTATATTGAGGCGATTGAGTTCCTGCGCAATCAGAAGCCCCTTCCGCCGCTGCAGCGCATGTCCACGGGGCTGTCGCTGGCGTGTCGCGATTTGGCCTGGGACACTGGGCAGGTACAGCGCCCTCCCACTCTGCCCAGGTCACCCATGGGGTGGGGGTGGAGGCGTGATCTGGGAAGGGGGAAAAACGTTTGCACGGTGGGGGGGGGGGGGGTTTGAGCCCCCAGAAGGGGCGAGGGGGGGGGGGGGCTTGGAAAAGGGGCTCGAACGTCAGAGCTCTTGTAGAAAGACAGTCTGTTGACTTGAAGATGGCGAGGAAATCGGGCCTCAAAGCGGCCCGGGCGAAAAATGTTCTGAAATTGTTTTCCTCGATAGATACCTCAAAATGATCAGCGCATGTTTTGAGGGGTACCCCCGGACCCCCCACCCAAGCCCCTCCCAGATCGTTTGAGCCCTGAAGGGAGGGGGGGTCTGGAAAAGGGGCACCAAAGCCCCCACGCCCCCCGCGCGCGCAGACATCCCCCCCCCCCCCCGACCCTTGGGCCCAAGTGCGCGCAAGGATCAGATGAGCCAAGGAGGCAGTCGGGCACTGCTGCTGAAGGCAAGTCTCCGCCCGCGGGCGAATGGCCGCTGGCACGGCGAGTGCAGCCAGACAAGACGTTACACCCTCTGGCCGCGTCTCCAGTGCCAGGGCACCGTTCAGGGCCAGCGTGAGTGGGTGTAGAGGTGCCAGTCCATCTTGGATCAGTGTAAAAGGGGCAGCACTTGACGCAGCGCCCGGGGGCGCGACGTCTAAGGGGCGCGAGTGGAATCAGCAGAGCGCCGTGGGGACTGTGTTGCGCGTGTTGTTCTGGGGACGGAATCCTCCGGCCGTTCCCGGGAAGCCCATCCCAACGGATGCGCAGGGACGCGAGTGTCCCCCGTTGTGCAGACACCAGAGACCCCACGCGTCGGGTCCAGCACCGGCGATGTGCCCGTCGGGGGCGCCATGGCGCCGATGACGTGAAGACGAGACGCCCGTGCCGTCCAGTGGCGGAGCCTGATCCCCCGTCCCCGTCTACGATGCCGGATCCCAAAGAGACTGTGTTGTGACCCCATTCCCCCCGGTGTTCCAATGACCACTTCAGGGCCTGGGAATGACGTGAATGTGCTGTTTGTCAGCGCTGTGGAAGGGGAGTGCACGCCGCGGGCCGCGGAGGCAGCAGGCGGCAACTGTGAGCAGTGGGACAATCACTCCGCTCTCCCCCACAAAGCCCCCCGCCCAGGGCGTTGCTTTGATTTTCATTTCGGCAGGACCCCTCCCCCCCGGACCCCCTCCCCCCCTCCGCTCAAGCAACCCCCCCTCTCCACGTACACACGCCCTCAGAACTGATGTTGACCAACAAGAGCAGGCCACACAAAAGACATGGCACCGGAGGCGGATGTCCCACACGGCACCCAACCCGCCGTTATGGCACCCCAAGTCCGTGCACATCAAGTGCCACAACTGGGCCCGCATCGCCCATTTCTTGTTGCTTCCTGGTCCCCCGCGGCCGAAAGGCTGCACGAACGCCGAGCTCTACTGCGGACACCACAATCCCCGCCCCCACCCCCGAGTGACGTTTTGGAAAGACAATCCCCCTGCCCCCGTCCCCCCGGCCCTTCCCACATTCCCACATCAGATGCGGTGGAGCGCACCCCCCAAAACATTCTTGAGGACACTGCCCCTCCGGCTGGAGCACAAGCCGATGCATGGGGCGGAACAGACAAGACGTGTGGAGCAATCGACTACACATTCTGCGGGTGGGGGGGCTTTCTGTCTATTTTTTTCGACCTTTTTGCGAAAGGCTTTCGGCTCTTGACAAGCTTTTCTCTCCCTCTTGTGAACTGCATGTGCTGCCTGTTGTGCTGATGTCTCGTCAACCAACACCGCACACGTGACAGCTCACACGTCACCATACGGGGGGGCATCATCCGAAGGCAAGCCGCAAGCAGCAACCGTCGTGAAGTAATGTGGCGAAATTGCCTGGCCGAATCGCACCGAGGCGAGGTTGTCCATGTCGAATCTGCCCCCCATCCCCCCTATCTCATGTCCGCAACCCAATCAAATTCCCTGTGCTTCGTTTCGCAGAAGGGGATTACGGGGCATCTTGGCACTGACGACAGTGACCTCCCAATGCGGCTTGGCAGGTGTTGTCCTTCGCTGTGGCCCGCGGCACATGGACATCAGGAAGTGAGGAGCGGTGGGATATATGTGCGGTGGTCTCGGAGCTGGTCCCACTTGCCCAAAAGCTGTGCCCCTCAATGCCTGTCCTACATCCGACACAACAGAAGTGTCAACGATCGCACAGGGCCCTGATTCATTGAAGAAAAGAGGGTGCGGATGCGCTCATCCTCTGCGGGACCCTCCGGGCTATGGGGGTGCACATCCTGCGGCATCCGCGGCGCGCAATTTGGGTAATTATCGTGGAACAGGGGGAATTGCACCTTTTGTGGACCCTACTTTTAAATGGGGAATGGCCATCGCAACATTTCCGTCCGCTTTGAGTATTGTGCCTCGACATTGTGCCCGTTCTTTAACCCAAAGTTGAGGGACATTAATGCCGTGCTAATTCCCCCAAAGCTGACTGCCCCGACCCTGCGGCGCGCAGTAAGCGCACCCCATGCCCAACAAGAACCGCTCAGCGACTGGAACCCCTGCCCAAAACCCCAAAAGGCCCACTGCCCGCAGGGAGTACGCCGAGGGGACGCAGTGCAGGCCCTTTGGTGCTCACAACCCATTTCTGCAAGATCTGGGACACGGGCACGGGCTTCTCGCAGTGTTTGAGGAGGACTACATGAACATGTGTGGGCGGCGGGGGGGGGGTTGTCTCAGAGTGTGGGGGAGGGGGGGGGCATTGGGTTGGAACAGGACTCATACGGGAGCAGGGGCACCATGCGAAACGGACAAGGGACGCCGTTGTGCTTTGGGCTCTGAGATTGGATTTGTGACCCTTTTCGAGAATATTTGGAGTTTTCATGGAATGTTTTGGGAATGTGTGATAAATTAAAATTTCCTGAGAAATTTGGGACCTGCTCTTTTTTTTTGGCGTTGTTTTGTTTTGTTTTAATTTCTTTCAATTCTTTTTGGGATGGGATGGTAAGACAAGACATCTCCTGCTTGTTTGATGGCACCACTCATTCATCGGAACTAGCCTTCCTGCGCCTACATGTCAGTGTGACGTAGTGCCGCCCGCCATTTCTTGAGCCCATCCCCTCCGGAGCAGGGGGGATCCAAGAGACGTCTCACATTGGGATCGGGTCGTTTTTTTCCTGTCGCTGAAATTCCCCAGAGTATTCAGTCTCCGGGCAATTTATGGGTTTTCTCGGTTATTCTTGGCTGTTGTCTCGGCGTGCAACGCTGTGCATATGCTGTACAATGCGCTTCTCTCATTGTTTGCATGTCAGCAAGGGGTTACCCTGGGTTGTGCTGCATTTGCAATGCCATGAGCCCAAAGTCGAGGAGAGGACACTGGGTATGAAGTTGGATATTGTGGCCCACAGTCGTCTTGCTCGTATGGCATCCTACCCCTTTCCCCTGCTCTGCTACCTGTACCCTCCCCTCTCCTTTCCATCCCTGCCCTCCGTCCACCCAAATGCCCAGCTGCACTGGTCATCGCCACATACGTGTGTCCAAAGGTATGGGAAGTGGAAAGAAGGGGCGTTTGAGCAAATCTTGTACAGTCTGGACACGGCAGAAGAGATTGTGGTGCAGTTGATTGTGGTATGCAATGCTTGGTTGGACGCTCTCACAGCCCTTTGCCAAGTGCTCCTGCACTCAAAGAGGGACAGGGAGAGGGAAGGCAAGAGCGAGAGGGAGAGTGAGAGGGGGTGTTTCCCCTGCAGCGTCCCCTGCATGCGCTGTGACACGCTCTGTGGCACGCTGGAAGAGAAACCCCCTTGTATAAGTAGTGTAAATCCTTTTGGTGCTTGACGACGATTTTCGTCCTCCAAGTGGGGGAGTATGAGTCCACAAGTGGTCAATGTTGATTTTTGCGCCTGGACATGATTTTTACCAGAATATTTGTGGCACATGCAGGGCACGTAGTCACTGTGGTGCCCAGGGGAGCCGTATGAAGCGCAATGCAACAGGTGGGACGAGCAGTGTCCCTAATTTCCACTCGAAGTAGGTTTGCAAGTTGTTGTTGCTCATTGATCAATTTGGGCTGGCATTGGGTGGGTGGCCTGGCATGTGGCGTACGTAGCTACACGGTGTGTTGAACGAGTGGGCGCCATTTGGCCGAATTTAGGAAGGTGAAGTGGTCTTTGTTGGACAGTGGTTTCCCAAGCTGGAAATATGGTGTCAACCGGATTCTGAAGCTCAAGAACAAAGGTAGCCTCCGGTAGTGGGCTGCCCAGTACAATGATGGACATGGGACATGCCAAGGAGCTCTTTGCTCGTTTTTAAGACTGGCCGGGTGGACTGTATTACAGGGGGTCTCTCTTCCCCTGCGGCACCTGCAGTGCGCTTGCGGAACACCTCCAGCGCGCTGGAAGCGCCCCTAGAGGGAGAGGGAGAGGGAGAGCGAAATGGCGAGGGAGAGGGAGTATAGGCTACGGCAGATCCGAACGGGTCGTGGCTGAGGACCAGTGCTGAATTCGGGCTGCAGACCGATGCTCTAGGGGGGCATCAGTGCGTACCTTTGGGGGCGGCACGGTGGCTGGCAAATGTTTTGGGAGCTGCAACGGCTCAGCCGCGACACACCGCTCAAATGCCCTGCAGGACGATGGAGTGCCAAGTCGGTGTCATCGACGCGACATGTTCCGTCCAGGTTTGTGTGTGTGTGTGTGTCTGTGTGCCCTCTGCCACGGCCCCCAAAGTGCGCCTATGCCTCAAGCTCCGGTCACAATCCCAGTCTCAATCCCAGCTCCATTTAGCCTTAGCCCCAGCCCCCGTCCCAGTCCAGCCTGTCCCCGCGGAGCCTGTTCCGGCGACTTGCCAGGGTGAATGCGTCACCCAGCAAGTTTGAGACCGCGCGTCGGGAGTGGCAGTGGTAAAGTAGGAGATGCTGCCGAGAGTGCCGCCGACCCGTTGGGTCAGAAACAAGGCGGGTAAAGCCTGACCTTTGCAAAAGGTCAGGCGTATGACCCCTCTGTTACCCCAACAGTGTGAGCATGACGGGATACGACCGCCAAGCTGCACGCAACGCTCGAACCTCGAATGCAGGATGCTGCCAGAGAACCGCGGCACGCCACAGTGGCTCAGCACACAGCGGTGGCCGCCGGACCCAGGCGAGGCCTCTGCCGGCGGCCGCTGTGTACCGTGGGCCGGCTGCTGGTGCCAGCGCAATGTGTACCCCCAGTTCCGTTTCTTAGCCCCAGCCCCAGCCCCAGCCTCAGCTCTGGTCCCAGTACTACCCCGCCCCAGCCCCAGCGCTGAGCCCGCTGACCCCAGGCTACCACCAGCCCAAGCCGTTTTATTGCCCCCTGCTCCCAGTACTGATAACAGGGGTACACAGATCAAGAGCCTGCAGCATCCCGTGTGGTGCTCAGCCCTTTCGTCCACATGGAAAGTATTGCCCAGCTTTAGCTCTCCGCCTGAAAAGCCGAACTGAGCCGAGTGTTACCCATCCCATGCCCATTGCGCCCAACCTCTTGTCTTCCCTGCCATAGCCCAGGGCTAAGAAGTACCCAGTTTGGGTACGTTTAGCGGAACACTATCCGGGAAATGGGCCAAGGTAGGAAAAATGGGGGGAAATGGGGGTAAATGAGGGAAATTCAGATTGCTTGGTGGAAAAATGGGAAATTTAGGGGCTGAAAAGGCCAAAAATCAAGGTTTAGGTTGGCAACAAGGCTGTGCGGGGGGCGCATTGGTGAAAGCTCCCGAGGAAAAATGGGGGAAAATGGGGAAAGCTCCCGAGGAAAAATGGGGGAAAATGGGGGAAAATGGGGGGAAATGGGGGGAAATGGGGAGGAAATGCGGAGGAAATGGGGGGAAAGGGGACCGGTTGCACCACCCAAGTTTCCTTATTTTCCCCCATTTTCCCGCATTTTTCCCCATTTCCCCCCCATTTTTCCCCATTTTCCCCCATTTTTCCCCATTTTTCCTTGCCATGGGTACATTGTGGGTACGTTTGTGGGTACAGTACCCGCCACCGGAGCCGGGTACTTCTGAGCCCTGATAGCCCTCACTAACCTCGCCTGCAAAAGAAAAGTGGCACCCGGGTTAGCATCCCGCTAATTTTCGCAGGCAAAGAGGGAGTGGGAGTGGGAGAGAGAGAGGGAGAGGGCGAGGGAGAGGGTGCAGGCAGGCCTTTGCTTAGGTGCTGGTTGATACGATGCCGGCGGGGGTGGGTGGGTCTGAGGATGGGTGGGTGGATTTGTCTGGTTTCCCCCTGATTTGGGGGAAATTGCAGGCACCTTCTTCGCCCCCCAGGAGGGGTGTCAGCTTTTTAGGGTGGGTAGGTGGGTTGCTCAGCTTGGCAGACCGTCAATGTTGTTTATGGGCTGAGGCATATTGTGACACAGGGGGGTGCTGCCATCATCAAGCTCAAGGCCCGGAAAGGCGTGATGAGTAGGCTGCAGAATCAGTGCATTTGCTCACCTTGATCAACTTGCGGTTTAGGGGACGGCTACTTGTCCCGAGTGGTGTGTCGTCCCTCCTCCATACCACAGCTCAAGGGCATTCATTCTTTGCAGGTGTCTTTGTGTCTATGGGCAACATTGTCGGTAGACCAAGCTCTGTGACCCCCCCCCCCCTCAGGGTATCTGGCAGGTGGGTGGGTGGGTCTGAGGGTGGGTTGGTGGGTCAGCCAAAATCCCGAGGGGGCCAATTTGACCCCTCGCCCCCCCGTATCACTAAGCAAAGGCCTGAGAGGGAGAGGGAGTGGGAGAGGGAGAGGGAGTGGGAGTGGGAGTGGGAGAGGGAGTGGGAGAGGGAGGAGGAGAGGGAGAGGGAGAGGGAGAATGAGTGGAAATGGGAGAGGGAGACCGAGAGGGAGAGGAAGGGATAGGCCGACGGTGTAGGGGCTGTGTCAGACCCGGACACTGTTTTCTCTTGTTGCTTCTCGATGGTTGGCCGTCTCCACCGTCTCGCAGGGATCACACTTGCTGGCGTCAGCATTGCAGATCATGTCGTCCATCGGAAGATGTGTGTTGTGGTGTATGCCGTCGGCTTCGAGGAGTACCCTCTGCCTCAGTTGCGGCAGATGCAGCAGTGGGTAGCCCAGCACATCCAGCGGGTGTCCAAGTGCCCTGCCTGCAAACTGGTGTGCCCGTGTGGAGAGGGACGTGGTGTGTGTTTTGTTGTGTGTCGTGAGGTGGATGGCGTGGCATGCTGGTCACTAGTCCGGGCTAAGGTGTGCAGTGGGAAGTCTTGGAGGCATTCGCATTCGTGTTGCTGCGGAGGTGGGGACATAGTACCCGGGGAAGAGTGTATAAGGGTTGCACAGGGTATAAGGGGGGTACACTGCACGCGGGAGGCTCCACAACGCTCCATGGACGTCAGCAATGCCCCATGTCTCTGCAACGCCCGTCGCGTACGTAGGGGGTATGTATTTGAACAGCCGCGGCCATTCTTTATTGCCTCCGCAGGTCGTTCCGCCCTTTGATGGAGTGTTTGCCTGCTCCGAGAAGTGGCATCCGCATTGCTGCACATGCGCCGACTGCAGATCGGTATGCCCGTCGCATGCGCAACAGATTGGCCACTCTGGCCCCGCGATTTGATGCGTGTGGACCTCCTGCCAATGCACGGCGATTGCAGTGTTCCATGCGTTGTCCCATGCATTTGATGTGCTCGCGGCGGTGGTAACAGTGGGTTCAGGCCACGGGGTGATGTGCATTTCGCGGCAAAGCTGCAGTTCCAAGGGAGGTAATGGTCAGAGGCGGGCTGTACTTGTGGGTAGAAGCCCCAGAAGGTGTTGAGAAACCGCGCATTCGAAGGCATGTCTCGCGCTTCTGTGCAGACCATTACACACTACTTTGCCCATCATGGCACCCCGTACTGCCTCGAGGTATGTAGTGTGTGCGTGCGCTGCAGCTTTCGGGCAGCATTTCAGACTCGTGTTACGGCACGTGCCATTTGAACCCGTTGGACCCAAGGCCCCCCCCATTTCAGAAAGTGGAGACCGTAGGAACCGGAAAACGCGTTTGCTCTCGCATTCCTTTGAATGTTTTTGGGATGCAGCATGGGTACATGGGGCCCTGTGGTGTGCTTGTAATGGGGTGCCATTGCTTGGAACCAACGTTACGGTGTCATCAAGGAAAACTGCCCGATTTCATGTTCCCTTGGCCCAAAGCCGATAAAGCGTTCACAGTGTCATAGGCATAGAGAATAAAGATGCACTTATGCCTCACTGTGGAGTACATTACCTCTGGGTTGCATTTGTCTGTTTTTTAATTGGGTCTCAGCCCCCCCCCCCCCCCCACACGCAAACATTTTTCCTTCCCCCCGATGGCCACAAGTTGGACCCGATGACGCGTGGCAGCCACCATCTTACTACATGGCGGTACGCAGGACCCGGGAGGGGCGGGAGCTGAGGTGGGAGGCAGCAGGCGGCCGTCAGTAAGTACACTGCTCCATTGGCCCTTGAAGGATCCTTCTGGCAGTCCCTTTGGCCTCGTGCGTGCGAAGAGGCGACAGCAGTGCAGCGTGGAGCGCGGCACGCCGGGTGATGGGTGAGGGGCGGTGCAAAAGGGGGGTACTGTGGACGTCAGTGCGTGAAATCTGCTTTGCCTCTGCATTTTTGGTGCCTTGTGCCTCGTGTGTTTGTGTGTTGTACTTGGGCAAGGGCGTACCGAACACAAGGTACCCACCCCTTGACATCGATTCCTGACTCGCCCCCTACATGCGCTCCAGACCCCACCCTCCCACGCTCACGTGTCTCTGGTCCGAGGCCCCAAAGATGTTCTGTGATTTTTTTTTCCGACAGAGGCGTGCCGGCTGAAGCATCCGCAATGCCTCATCTATTTTGAATTTTCACGGAGGAAAGTCTTCCACTCGCTCGGATGGTGCACGTGGGGCATGTGTGGCATTTCCGTTGGAGAGTCTCGGAAGAGGCGCCACAATGCTCACCCCCCCCCCCCTGCAACATGCTGCGGCCTGTGACAAGCTCCATTTGGTGGTTTTTTTTTTTGGGACCCAGTGACACCCGGGCAGTGTTGTGATACAGTGTATCTGGTTTATTCAGCGGGCCATCGAAGAGTCTGGGTCCCGAAAAGACGCTTCCACGATAGGAACCCTCGCCGACTCGAGTGCATGCGTCTATGTCTTGACGACACCCATCCATCCCTCTCCAACGGCTGCTACAGGGACATCAGGCACCACCGTCCATTGCCATTGTCATCGATGTCAACCGCCATCGGTGGTCCCCCAATCCGAGGATGTATTAGAACGGCTGACAACCACAGAAGCCACCCCCCCCCCCCCCGCCAAGGTGACCGTCGTGGGTCGTGGGAAAAAAAGGAAATTAAGAATTGGGAAAATCTGGTTGGGCTATTTTGGTACACAAACTGTTGGGTCCCAGAGCCCCGCCCTCCTCTCTTCTGATGGCATCCTTGCCCCAACCGTCTTGGTTTACCTCGCTTCCAGCCCCCCGAGTATCCGCTGTTTTTGGGCCAAGCCTCCCCCATTGTCTGGGCGTCCTCCCATTCAACTATGCGCCTCTGCAGTGTTCCACTCCATTTCGGCAAAGCCCCTGCACCCGCTGCGGCGCTCCCATCAACGGTGTGTTACCTTCTCCATTGCCCAATTGCAACCAGTCGCCCCCCACCAATGATCTGCATGATGCGTGTGTCTATGCGGGTGCCTGCGTGGGTTTGGAGGGTGACGTCCTTTTCTGGAGGGCGTTCTCTCTGATTGCGCCCTCGCATTGCCCCACGCCCCGTCGCATCGCAGGCAAGATCTGTAGCATCGACGACGAAATGTTCTGCGACAAGTGCTTTGATGAGGAGATGACATTGCGGAAGATGGACCACCATGTTCTGCCGTAGCCCGCAAGGGGCCCGCCGCGCCCGGTCCGTGCACGGGAAGAGCCCCCGCCGCCTCTTCTCCCGCAGGGTTTGCCGGGCCCCGGCTGTGAACGCGACATCCCCCCCCCCCCCCCCTGCCCCGGTCCCCCGGTGGCGACGATGCAAGCGCACAAGCAGCAGAGGCGGCCAAGGCGCACCACAATCTTCGCATGCAGGCGTCATCCTGGTGGCAACTTAACTCGTCCGCTGATGGACCTTCGCTGTGCCTACCATAATTGGCACCCCCCCCCCCGGACCCATCGGTAGTGGGCGGCATTGGAACCGGCCCGGACGCCCCCCCGGCCCCCGGTGCCCTCACCCACCCCTTCTTCCCGCATCTGATCCTCACCTGAAGTCACGCCCCGCCCCTCGCCTTCCCTCACGAATGTTCTTCTGACTGCGACCAGTCACCGTTTGCGTGTTCATGCCTCCCCTCCAGACCACGCCATATCCCCGCCACCGGACCATATCGCACATTTTCCCTCTATCCCAAAGGCTGACCCAATGTTTGGCGCGTTTCATACCCCGCACACTACCCCACGGCAGTCTCGACCGCCCAATTGGACTGCACTTCCGCTGAACGGAAAGGAACGAGATGATGCCGGGAGCCAGACGACGCCTGTTACCCGTCAACCGCTGTTCCGTAACCACCAAACGCTGGCAGTTGCCAGCCAAATTCCCGAGTCCACCAGCACTGGCAGTGAACTGCTGCTGACTGCAGTTCGCTGACCATCCTTGGCGAACGGTCCGAATCGTTAAGCGCTGAATTGCTGTTCACTCAAGGCCAAGTCAAAACATAGACTTTGTGCCAAAGCCATGCAGCTCATCGAGTAGTAGCCAATGTGGAGTGAGGCGTTTCATCGAGGACTATGAGCCTGAATTGAGTTGAACAGGCTTTGTCCCGCATGGAAAGCTGAAGGTGATGCGCCAGGGCCATTCACGGGTGAGGCTGTTGCTTGGACGACGACATGTGTTTACGCCGCACCCTAAAATGGTGCTTGACCAAAAGCATTGGGCGCCGCCGTGCAAGTGAGGGCGCGCAACGTGCTCCAAAAGGCCCGGGGATGAGGGACCATTCACATTGTCCGATGTACCATTGCGTGTAACCGAATGACAAGGGCAGTCCACGGCATTCGATCCCCCGCAGTCCCAGAGTCTGCAGTGGGCCACGGCTTAGTGGCGACCGTGACCTACACCGGGGGGGCTGGGGGGCCAGAGGCCAAAAAAAAAATCGTGTACCAAAAATCGACCTCCAATTTCGGGGGCTTCCTTAAATTTCTTGTTTGTTCCGGAGGTTTCTGATGTGGATGGGTGGGTGGGTCAGGCGGAGTAGCCCAGGCTGCCATTCCGCCCCCCCCCCCCCCGGAACGGTAAGCCGTGGCCTGGTCCGGACACGTGTCAACTGCTTTAGGAAGTGAAGAGCAAAGGGAGGGGAGGATGGGGATGGCAGTGGCAGCGGGTTTGGCAGGTGCTGCCATGCGCCGTGACGTTTCATGGCGGTTGGTGACGGTTGATGCCAATCCGGTAGTCCACCCAAATGAAGCAAAGCATTTGAATGGGCCGTACCATCTTCAGGAAACGATGCACAGACTCCACCATTTCGAACGTTGCGACTCACCCGGGACGGGGGGTTGATGCGTCCTGACCCTCACTCTGCTCCTGCCGCTTGGCAAGAGGCCTGAAGCTGCGACGTGCGCGAGGCACGGGTCCCGCTCTGCCTTCGTTTGGGGGCTCCTTTGGACGACCGCACCCATTAGCCCTCCGCCTTTACCGAGCGCTCTGACCTCCTGCGCTTGTCCATTCTCCTGAGGACCGCTCAGTCCAGGCGCCGCCTACAATTCACCGCGGCACCGTCAGTACAAATCAGAGCCCCCCCTTCGCAACCCAATTTTTCTCTTCCCGTGAAGAAGCGCCTGCCAAGCCGGCGGTCGGACAACCGCCGGCAGTTACCCGCCCAATCCCCGGGTTCACCGGCGCCGATAGTCAAGTGCCGAGTGCAGTTCGCTGACCGCCACTCGTCGACGCCGATGAGCTGCCCGCCGTTGGCGAATGGTGCGGCGCCTGCCGCCCCCTGTGCTTTGCGTGAACTCTTTTCATGTCGCCATTTTGAACGGCGGGTGTGTGTGGCGCAGGTTTTGTCTGAAGTGCAAAGCGATCGGGTCCCCGCGGCGTCACGAAGGACATTGCGTACGACCAGAGCCCTTTGCAGGACCCACGGCGGACAACAGAAGTGCGACACGACTTTGCCCGGGTCGTCGGGGGATGCGCCTCTGGGGGAGTGGGGGGAGGGGGGCGCTGAGTGCATCCCTTAGTCCCTGGTCGACAAGGACATCCGTGATCCCGCGGACGCACGGCCCTGTGTGGGCACGCCGACCCCGTCTGACCGTCTGACTGCATTGTTGACCACATGACCTGTCAGCCGGTTGCAGTGGGAAAGGAGGGCTGCGACGCCAGTGAAGTGTCACCTCCGCTCGTTTTGGGTGTCATTTTTAGCAAACGTTGCCACAACGGGGCCCAAAACCCCGGAGACCCCAACGACGAAACCCCGCTTGCCTACGGATCGCGCGTCAGCACGAAGCACGGAACGCCCGTCCCACTGTCATATTCCCTCACGTTGCCCATGCTTGCACACAGCAGAGGGGAGGTTACTGAAACAAGCGACACACGGAGAGAATCGGGGGGGGGGGGGGGGGCTGATGTGTCTTGTAAAACAAATGCGCAGGAAATGGCATTGCCTGCGATGCAATCTTTCGGACTGACTTATGATTTCCACGCACAAGAACGGCTTTGCCTGTGTATCCAAACATCCATTTGGAGTAAGGGACTGCTGATTTCAGTGGTTGCTGCATGATCACACCCCCCCCCCCCCCACCCCCCTTTCAACTGGTTACAGAGGCTCTAGTGGTGGTGAATGGATTCCATTTCGGCAGTGGCTGCCTCACAAGTCGCTCGAACATTTGCAAGTTCCATCAAGTCAGAGAAACAAATGCAAGGGAGGCGTATTGGGAGTGTGGGTGCGCAAGTAATGGAGGAGGGTCCAGAGCCCATCCTCCAAGTTGCGGTGGGACGAGGTGCGACCGTTTGAAAAGGGCAGGGGGGCACCAGTGGTCTGGGGACGCAGAAATCTACAAACGAGTTGATGAGTGATTGGTGGACAAACTGTGTTGGATGGCATGTCAAGGGGATAGCGAGGCTGCAACGTCTGCCAACCTTGATTACGCTTGAACAGCTCCAGTTCTGGAGCCCACTTACGTGGTGTATCACCGCATACCGGGGGAGGGGGCAAGGGGGGGGGGTTTGGTTTGGTTTGGGTCAAGGCCTGTGCCGGACGCCTTGGCCCACGGTCAGCACTCGCCTGTGTGCCGACACGACTGGGCTCGGCGAATCGCGGTTGTCCGGTCCCAAGGCCTGCCGGACTGTTGACCGCCCCCGTACCCCGCGGTGGCACTCGCGGGAGGGAGATGCCGCCGTGCCGGTGTGTGTGGCGCGCGCGGGGCAGGAGGGCAGGGCGCGCATGCTGGTGGTGCTCACGGGGCATGACGGGTCACACGGCTGTGCCGCGCCTGGCCCTGCCCGCATGAGCTAGTGGAAGGGGGGGGGGGGGGGGCTGGAACAGGCGAAGTTTGGAACGGCAAAATTTGCCACAACAACAGTGTGCCAAATCATGCCACGGTATTTAAGGTCCGTAGCCATTTTTCTGGGTGGCATTGCAAGCGATCTTGGCATCCACATTCCTCTTGTGCCTGCGCAGTTTGCTCTACAGGGACGCTTTGGCAGGCTCCAAGCCTTCAGGAAAACAGCAACCAACCACAGGCCCATAGGGAATAACAACCACCATTCACAGTCGTGTTGCGCCGCAGTGGTATTTAAGAATTGGTGCTAAATCTTCTCCGCACCCCATTTGCCATTCCAAATTCCCAACGTACCCCCCCCCCCCCCTACAAGAGGGTCAGTGCTCCTCATTCCTCCAAATTTAAGTTGATGATGGAGATGCCCGGCGATAGAGCCCTGTGTGCAGTGTGCCCGAGGCCCGACACTCGTGCCTACTCCTCTCGGACCCAGGCCCAGACCCATGCCTCTCAACATCCACCCCATCCCTTGCGCTCAGCTCGCAACCCAGACACCAAGTGATGCGCGTACACAGGGTGGAGTCCGTGCCCGCGGCGGGTGTGCACTGTGACCGCTGGTGCCCCCTGCTTCTGATGCACGTGGGTGGGTGAGTGGGTGGGAGAATGATTGCCCTCTGGTGTCCCGTGCCAGAACGTGGTGCATCCCCTATTGCCTCGGTTTCCAACGCAGTTTGGAGCCATGCATTTCTTGCAGGATGGGGTGCGACGCTGCCACGGAGGAAGGGAGGGAGGTGTTGTTTTGCCAGTGCAACCGGTCCCTACATCGAATACTTGCTTCGTGCTGGCCTGTGACCATGTCGAGCCAATCCCGCGCTCCTGCAAGGATGGCCTGCTCCGGCCCCAAGTTAGTGCTCTTCTCTGAGTGGACCCCCCTGTTGTTGGCCAACCCTGCACTATCCTACCAAGTGTGCAAGCGGGAAGAGGCATGCTAAGGGCCATCACTGAGTCAATTTACGTGAGGGGATAGTGGTCTGTTCGTTGTGGCTTGAGGAATTCGACGGGTCACGGATGTGTCAACCGTCTATTTCTCACGGTTGTTGCCGTTCTCTTTTGGTGAGCAGTGAGAATTAACAAGTTCACTACATCCAAACCGTATGAGGGTGTGCATTTTAATTATCGCTTATCACTATCCCGGCGCGTCTTTAGAATAATTACAAACCAAAGGGGGGGGGGGGGCGCAAACCCCCTCCCCCCCTCCCACAGACCCCCTCCCCCCATCCCCCCACGTCCCCTAAAGCAACAGTTCAGGTTGGAGTCAAGGTCAACTTTTTTCTTTTCCTTGTGGCACCGCAGGAATGTTCTCTGGAATAGGTCCCTCCCCCTTCAAAACTCCCTCCCCCCCCTCCCGCCCAACAGACGCCCTGCACTATCCCCATCACGTCCAGTTGTGCCTGTGCTAGCGTTGCGCTGATTGGTGTCCTCAAGCTTTCAATCGGGTGCACATGATCACAGGCGAGCAATGAGATACATCAGACAAATGCAAACCTCCCATCCAACAATGTGTGAAAACATGTGAAAACACCAGCATTACATGTCACCGGCATTGGATGAATGGTGAGATACAGGAACAGCATGCGATCTGCTTCATCGCTCCATTGCCTTGAGCGCTCTCATGCATGTTCAGGATACCCCATTCTCATAGGTGCCCTCGTAGGTGAGCCCGACATGCATGAAAATGATAATCATGCAAACCCAACGCAAAAAATCTGATGCATGCGTTGCTCATCCACCTTAATTTCGCATGCTGAGTGTTAGAATCCTTTGGCACATGATGACAAGGGTGGGTTGGTGTGAGATACAAGCAGCGAAAATTACAGGGGGCTGACGGGCTACCACACAGGGTTGACGGGGCTATTACGAAGGGCGTGACAGGGTATTACAAGGCGGCGATGGGCCATTACAATGGTTCCGAAGCTTTCCCCTCGACCGACTTGCCTTTTTGTGTTGCCGCCCCGCGGCACCATCTACGCCGACTGTTCGTTGCCCAAATCGTTCCCCCCTTCCCTCAGTTGAATGCGGTGTTCCCGGGGCCCTTTCTCGTATTGCCATGGCTGCAGTGGTACATGGGGCAGACCATCGGAGGCGACCAGTTGTTCTTGTTTCAAGCAACAGCCCCATTGAGGCCGCTGGGGCAGCACACGAACCGCTCTCCGGGCCTTCCCGCATCAGGGGGGCCAGCAGAGCAGGACGGAGCAGACTGGGAGGCACTTGGTGAATGCGATCCTGGCCCCAACGCCCAACGGCGACGCCCCTAAGGCCGTGAGCACCGACACGGCAGCCCCCGGGCCTCGCCCATGCGCTGAGGCGGGCCGCAGGTTGTTGGCCTCGTTGGGGGTGGACGCGGATGCCGCAGTGACCCTCAATGTGTCAGACGATCCGGCCACGTATCGGCCGTTCAGTCGGCTCTGGATCCACCCGACGTCGGACGCCCAGGTCTTCGTTGGCGGTGACGCGGTAGCGCGCGGGCGGCCGATCCTCGACTCGCTGCGGATCCGCCATGTCGTCAATTGCCAAGAGCCTAGCGCCCCCAATTATTATGAGCGCGCCCCACAGGCCCCAGCGCCCCCTGATCCAGCGGACCCGGACCAAACCGAGCGCGGCGGTGCCCTGGCGCAGGATTTTCAGTACCTCCGCTTTGACATCGAGGGCGAGTGTCTGCGTGTCGTGCGCGAGCCGGGCGCCGTACTGTCGGTGTTCGAGCCGTTCTTCGTGTTCGTGGACCGTGCCCTCAGTGACGGGCACAACGTGCTCATCCACTACTACGCGGGCGCCCATCGAGCGGGGGCCGCGGCGGTGGCCTTCCTGATGTACGTGGAGGGGCGCTGCCCCCAAGTGGCGCTCGCAATGGCACGCGAGCGACGGAAGGAGATCAATCCCCCCGTCAAGCTCCAGCGGCTGCTTTTGGCGCAGCACCAACACTTGACCCCAGCCCCACAAACTCCGTGACGAGTTGTGGTCCCGGCGGTCGCGTAGGGCCCCGTGACTCGTCGATTCTGTGGCCGGGCCGCATGGGGCCTCCATAGGGCTGGCAGCATGCACTGAGGCCCGCTCCCTCCCCCGCGCGCCCTTTCCGCAGTCGAGCTGCAGTGTCCATTGTCCTCGGCCCGAGCACAGAGCTATCAGCCATTGTCTGGCCTACGTACGGCCCAGGGAGCGCACTGCACTCGCGACACCGCGGGCGCAATGCCCGGAGCCAAAGCGCACCACCGATGTCGAGCACTTGGTGGTGCGGGATGCCCTGGTCCGGGGTCACAATGCCCGCGTCCGTTGTGGAGGACACCCTTCGGACTACCGGTGGGACGCCTGTCAGCGCCGGCGTGGGACCGGGCGCCACGTGGACAGTAGACGTTCCCCTCCCTCACACAACACTGCAACCCCATGCCCTCCCCTCGCCCCCCCCCTCACCCCTTCCCCCCCATACACATGCCCTTGAGTCATACACAAGACATGGCGATGGACACCGGCTGTGCTGCACGCCAACCAACCTCCGCCCTCCTACAGACGTCATGGCCCAGACCACTGTTTACTGGGGCTCGGACGAGGAAGTCCGGGGACAACCATGGGCTCCATGCAGTGAGAGGACGCTGGCAGGACGGTCAGGCAGATCCGGACGTTGAGGCAACACGGTGGTCTTAACAGGATTCTGGGGTGAGTCATTCGGACAATTGCCGTTGGTCCGTTGCTCTGCTTGTGATCAAGGACACACTGTGAAACTGCGTCATTCGCATTGGAACTGCCTTGGCGCGGGCATCCAGTATCTTTGACTGGCCATTGATTGCGCCTGAGGATGTCGCAGGTCATGCACACTCCCGAGAGGCCCTCTCAGAGATGCCCCAGTGTACCAGAATTCTGCCCCTGCAGGGTTCCCCCCTTTCCTGTGTCCATGTGCAATCCGTGTGCCCTTCTTACGCTCTCGAGTCTGCACCGCAACGGCCTCAGGGCATCGCCTTTCGTGCGGCCACCGTCCCTCAGAGAGCGCGGTGGGGGGCCGATCCAAACGCAGCTTGGGAGAATATCGCTGCCCAAACACAGGAATGGTGTGCACGGCACTGAGAGCGTCCAAGCGGAAAATTGATGGCTGTTCAAGGGGACCGTGACCAAGGAAGGCATTAGGATGGAGCCGTGTGTTGTCGGGAATCTCGGGTTCGTGTCGGTGGGTTGGGCGTTGTTGAATTTGGCAGCGTTGGTTTCACCGCGGATGTGACTTTCTGCCCCCGGAATCCGCCTCCAGTCTATGGCCTGCAGTCATCTCACGGGACCGAATGATTACTCAGGACTTTTTGGCGGAGCCATGGGGGCTTGAACCCCATGTCAGCGTGAGAAGGCAAGGGATGCCCATGTGCTGCGGCCGGGGTTGTGTGAAGCAGCCTCCACGACTACCCGCCGATTTCAGCTTCGTGCATCGGATGCCATCATTTCGTCACGAGTGGACCACCATACGCCATCGGAATGCGCAATTGTGCTGTAGGCAGAATGGCATTTCATCCCCCTGCCTGCTTCGATTTCTTCCGGCTTTGGTCGCGCTGTACCCAAAACAGAGCATCAATGAGGATCACTGCCTGTGTCTGGCTGAACCCAAACTCAGAAGAATCGAGTCACGCAGGCCATAAGGGACTCAAACAGGGCTCAGAGCGCAGCGTTCAACGGAGTCGGGGTTTGTTTCTCTTTTGCAGCGCTGCACGCACATTATCAAGAATTTTTGAGAAATATCAACCAACGTCCTCAAAATCAGCCCCCACCTTGACAATTGTCTGGTACCAGGGAGGACGCATTGCCGACGCATCC
Organism: Eutreptiella sp. 'Long Island Sound 2002'; assembly: GCA_964036045.1. Taxonomy (NCBI): domain Eukaryota; phylum Euglenozoa; class Euglenophyceae; order Eutreptiales; family Eutreptiaceae; genus Eutreptiella; species Eutreptiella sp. 'Long Island Sound 2002'. Next base: position 44,792,425 of record OZ038389.1, on the reverse strand, counting down.
CGCAGGGCACGAATGCAAGAACAAAGCAACATTAAGCGACTTTTCGATACGGGATGGCTGAGGACCGGGCATTGTTAGCATTGTTAGCATACGAGACCAAGAAACAAGGGATGGACAACTGCATCAGACGGACAAGGGCCAAGACAGGGTGAGAGAAACAGGGTGTCCCATGTCTTTGATGTGGTTGTGGTGTCTTTCGTTTGTCGCTTACGCTGCACGCAACACCATTGGACAGGGTTGCAGTCGTCGTGACAAGGGCCACTGTGATGGTCACTTCGGATGATCGGATCTAAGCAGTGGTGTATTTGTTTGAGGCGCACATACCCCGCGTTGGGGACCAGAGGAAGAGGGTCCTTTTTGCCCAGAGCTGCCCCCCTCCTCGGCCTCAGATCTGTACGAATGCCTGGTAGAGCCGTTTGTAGCTTCAAATTGCTGTTGACACTGCACATGCCCTCCGCCCCCCCCCCCGTTCTTGGGATATCTTTGAACTCTCAGGGCTACACTCCCCTCGAAACGTGGACGTGTCTCACCAATTTGACTTCTTTCCCCGATGCAGCGGTTCATTGGAATCCATTTTGTGCACCGGCGCTGGCTTTTGTTTTTGGCAACGTCGACGACTCAAGGTTGGCAACATAACCCATGCCGCCCTCCTTTCATCCCATGCCCTATGCAGCCATATCCGCGAGCTGCACCATCTGCCACATCTTGTCCCTCTGTCCTCCAGCTCACCACTCTGTCTGCCACTGGCGCTGTCTACTCTGCTCACCCTCTTACTGCTCTGCCTGGCCTGCATACCCGTCTGCCTGCCTACATGCTTGCATGCCACTGCGCCGCTGCAGCCACAGCAAGGAGGCTCGCAAAGACCTTAAAGGCATGTGCTCACATTGTACAGTCATGTGCCGCTTTAGCAATCAGGCCAGAACACGTCTAAGTGTGTATATGCCAGGGAACCTCTCCTTGGACACACACTTGACATGGATTGCTTAGCCTTATGTGTTTTGCCGAATACCTAGGTCAAGAAACAGCTATGCCACATTCATGGCTTTGTTGCATGTTATGTACAGCTTGCAAGTGCCGTGTCTCGCCTTTGTATTGGTATGGAAGGAAATAGAATTTGCCAATTGGTTGTTGGCTCTGACTCCACCGGTGTCCATTCACCTGCTCAGGTTTGCCAGCTGAGAACCTGACCTACTTCCCTGAAGTGCACATTCTTCCAGTGGAAGTCACTGCCCAGGGCGTAGTGCGCGCGCGGTGCAAGGATTCCCCCTAGGATGGTGCATTGGTGTTTGACCATTGATGCTAGCACAGTGTGCGGACACCTTCTAGCACATCACCATGTAGGGCCCTGGGTCTGGTGGTGTGGCAGCGGGCACCACGGGACAACAAACATCGTTTCGTGTGGATCCCGGGCCACAAGCCGAGAGGAGGAAAGTTCAAGGCCACGGACGAGCAGCGCGAACGGGGTGACGTGAAATGGTTGGCGATGATACGAGCACTGGTGCAGGTGTTGATGGGCAAACCCGATGCCAGCGGCAAGGTGCTGTGCAACAACACCCTCATGCTGTGTGTGCACATATATCTAGGGGACATTCGGTTTATGCCAATGCGCAGCAGAATCACATTTTTTCAAGGGTTTCTCAATTTTTTGTCTAATGCTCCAAAATTTCGTTCCGTGGGGGGGGGGGGGGGGTATGTATATACTTTTTGAAATCTGTGAGAAAAGGCCGTTTCAGAAATGTAGGGTTAGGGGGGGCTAGGTGGTCACATTTTTAGTACAGAGGACGGTGCACAGGACGGAGCAATGCTCAAGGGATAACTGCTTACTGCGAATCTGAGTCATCGTCAATGTTGGCTCCTTCCACAAGGGCTGGGACCCCATCGGGGCACACATCCCCCTGCTTGTGACTGGGAAAATACTTCTTCAATTTTTCCCAATCCTGCAGCCTGCGTGCTTTGACTGGCACGCACCCTGTATTCAGAGGCATCGCCCACAGGCCGTCAGTTGTGAGGTCCACATTGCGCTGCTTTGTCAGCCAGACGTTGCGCCATGCAATGACCTCACTGTACCCTGACTTCACCCAGACAAAGCCAGGATGGGACTGCAGGTTTTGAGGATCATACCTTATACCAGAATCCTTGTGTCAGCTCTGATCAGAAGAGGGGCTTGCAGGTGGTCCAGATGGACCAAAATCTCAAACATGTCGTCAGTACAGCATGCAGACCTGGGGTGTTCCAAATAGCCCTTTTCGAGGGCTTTCCGAATGTACCCCACATACCCCCCCCCCCCCCCTCCGGGACACTCAGCGGGCACAAACGAAGCAACAATGGCACCGAGCCCTGAAAACGCTCCGTGTTGGCATAATCCCCACCGTCCCCGAGAGATATATGCTGTACCCCCCCCCTCCTCTTGTCCAGTATGCACCCTTGTCTAGTAAGCGGGGGGGGGGGGGCGAGGGAACCGTCACTTTCCATTTTTCAAATCTTCTTAGAAGGTTGTTTGCTGGTTGGACGAGGTACTGTTGTTGGTGCATTGCTGTGTACTTTAAATTTCTTGCATGGAAGGCACTGCACTGTACCCTGTATCATGCAGGACACTTGGTTTTTCGCAATTTCGGCCATGAATGTGAGTGATATTGACACATACTCTCCTGGTGCTGTTGTCAATTTCCAACGCTCAGACTGGAGAGCCCATTCCTGTGGTCTCTGTTGAGCATGTGCAGCTCTTTAAGGTGAAATAATCGCGTCAGAAAAAGTGGCACACTGAGCCTGTTGCTCAGTAGACCTGACTTGCATCCCTGCAGGCACTTTCCTGTTCACTTTGTGGTTCCCATGTTCGCTGTCTTGTTTTGTGTTGCGCGTCCCTTGTCTAGTAATTGGGGGTGCAGGAGAACTGTCACTTGGGGTAGGTTCCCTCGGGGGTGCGAGGCAACCGTCACGCGCAGCCGCTTACTGGACAAGGGGGGGGGGGTGCCATATGCAACACTGTGATTCACACTTGCAATGAAGGCCTATTTGGCAGCCTGGACCAGAGCATCTGTGGAAGCCCTGAACCCTTCTCCGACATAGTGCAGTGCGAGCAGTGCGAGCCGTGCGCCTAGCAATGGCTGGGTCGTGGGGCCTGCTCCTCTGAACCTTGATTCCGAGAGGTTACCTCGATTACTGTAAACTGAGCAGGCTACGCCAGCTCATCTTGGTCTAAGCCAAAAAAGAAAACACAAGCGGTAAAACATTGCTGGTCATTGCACAATGGAGGGAGCGGGGTACATGCAATCCGAATATACTGTGATGTTACTGGCATTAAAAGCATTGTACGCTTGATTCATGGGCAAACCTTTTCTTGGTCCTGGTCCTGCCGGGAGGCTACAGGGGGGAGGCGGTCAGGTTTTGTGGGTGGGTGGGTGGGTCCTTGAGAACTGCATCCCCTAACCCCAGAAGGAGGTAGAGAAGCCTGAACAGTGAAAAGGAATCCCATTGGTCACCGGCGTGTCCAACGGCAGGGGGTGTGCCTGCCCACAATGGATAGGAACAATCAGCCGACGGGCGGTAGCATGCTCGATCTCCGCCCCATTGCCATACCCCCGTTTGATGCGTGGGTATCCAGTTTCCCACCACACGTCCCCCGACCCTTCTGCCCATGGCGTGTCCTCTCCATGCGGCACAATTCGCAGACTGCAGCAGTGCGCATGGCTGTTTGACCCCCTGGGGTCTCCAAAGCTGTCATTGTGGCCGCCGAGGGCACTCTGAGTGTGTGGCAGCAGGCCCTTGTGGACGGGCTGCGCGCTGCTGTGACCTGCGTCCGCGATGCTACGCCCGCGGTGCTCGACGGAGACGTGCAGTGGGACGACCTCGTGAAGGCGCTTCGGGCCTGTGCTGATCTCAGTGAGGCCGACCTCGCAGATGCCACCGTCCAGGGCCTTGGGCTATCGCCCCAGCAGGCGCTCCGCCAGTACTGCGGCGTCTGCTGCGCGCCGTTCGTCATGCAGCCCCTGCGCACTGCGGCGGAGCGCGCGTACGCGGCGGAGCCGATGGTGTGCAGTGGGTCGCCACCTCGGCTCTCCAACGTCCTGGCGCCCGTCGCCTTTGAGGCTCGCCTTTGGGAGTTCCTGAGGGACCACGGGCCGTGCACGTGCGACGACATCCTCGTGTGGGTGCGGCAATGCGGGGCGGAGCCGCCCACCGGGAGCGGAGGGCTCGTGGACCGCCTCCAGAACGTCCTACTGCAACGGCCGCGGCTGTTTGAAGTTCGGGGGCTGCCGCACGGGCGGTGGATGGCGCAGGAGGCCCGTTGGTCCGCGGTCACGCCCAGTGAAGTGCCCCGAGGCCTTGGTGAGCCGCAGACCATCTTGCAATCGTTCCGCAGGGCCCAGGGCCCGTACGCTGTGCCGCAGGTGCAGCACCCGGTGGCCCCAGCCCCCGGCTGCCCGGGTGTGCCCGTGCAAAAAGGACTGCTCCCCGTACCTGACCGCAATGGCCCGGTTGTGACGGCCTTCACCGCCTCAGTCACAGCCCCGGTCACGGACCATGCTGGCGTGCCTTGGGCCACGCCTCCCCCGCCGACTGGTCTGCCCCGAGGAGTGTTGGGCGCAGCTGCTCTCAATGCCCTAGCCACCGGTCTTCGCCCTCGTGACACACCGACACACAAACTCTCGGACAGCTCTACTACGGGTGGTGGTGCAGGCCAAACGGACCGTGGCCAGAGGTCGCACTTCAGTTCGGAAGGCAGTGCGGGCACTGAGAGCGCCCGGTGTGCAAATTCGACCGAGCAGAGCCACTCCGCAATCCTACCGTCTTTTGTAGAGGCCCAGGGGCCCCACACTCTGCAGCAAGTGCAACCGGGTGTGCCAGTACAAAAAGGCCTGCTTGGCGATAGCCCCGTTGCATCCGGAATCACCGCCTCGGTCACAGCCCGTGTCACAGCGCCGGCCACAGCCCCAGTAACTGCCCCAGTCATGGCTCCTGAAAGTGCCCCCGTCAGCGATGAGTCTCGTGCCGCTTGCCAGAAGCAGAACATGCACCGCCTGCGCGTTGCGGTGGAGCGCGCGCACGCGACGGAGCCGTCGGTGTTCAATGGGCCGGTGACGGCCGCAGACATTGAGCGGCAGCTAGAGGCCAAAGGGCACTTCGCTCCCGGGGAGCTGGCCGACCTCGCTGAGACGTTGGGGTGCTCCCTCCACGACGCGCTGTGCGTGCTCTGCGGGGACCTGCTGGTGTTGGTGGAGCCCGTCGCCTTTGAGGCTCGCCTTTGGGAGTTCCTGAGGGACCACGGGCCGTGCACGTGCGACGACATCCTCGTGTGGGTGCGGCAATGCGGGGCGGAGCCGCCCACCGGGAGCGGAGGGCTCGTGGACCGCCTCCAGAACGTCCTACTGCAACGGCCGCGGCTGTTTGAAGTTCGGGAGCTGCCGTGCGGGCGGTGGATGGCGCAGGAGGCCCGTTGGTCTGCGGTCATGCCCAGTGAAGTGCCACGAGGCCTTGGTGAGCTCCATACCTCCATGGCTTCCATTGCAGCCCCAGTTACGGACCCTGTCACATTCCCGATCACAGCCACGGTCACAGCGTCAGTTGCGGCCCCTGTGATAGCCGCGGTCACAGCCCCTGCGACAGCCGCGGTCACAGCTCCAGTCACAGCCCTGGCCACATCTCCGGCCACAGCCCCAGTAGCTGCCCCAGTCACGGCTCCTGAAAGTGCCCCCGTCAGCGCTGAGTCTCGTGCCGCTTGCCAGAAGCAGAACATGCACCGCCTGCGCGTTGCGGTGGAGCGCGCGCACGCGGCGGAGCCGTCGGTGTTCAATGGGCCGGTGACGGCCGCAGACGTTGAGCGGCAGCTAGAGGCCAAAGGGCACTTCGCTCCGGGGGAGCTGGCCGACCTCGCTGAGACGTTGGGGTGCTCCCTCCACGACGCGCTGTGCGTGCTCTGCGGGGACCTGCTGGTGTTGGTGGAGCCCGTCGCCTTTGAGGCTCGCCTTTGGGAGTACCTGAGGGACCACGGGCCGTGCACGTGCGCTGACATCCTCGTGTGGGTGCGGCAATGCGGGGCGGAGCCGCCCACCGGGAGCGGAGGGCTCGTGGACCGCCTCCAGAACGTCCTACTGCAACGGCCGCGGCTGTTTGAAGTTCGGGGGCTGCCGTGCGGGCGGTGGATGGCGCAGGAGGCCCGTTGGTCCGCGGTCATGCCCAGTGAAGTGCCACGAGGCCTTGGTGAGCTCCATACCTCCATGGCTTCCATTGCAGCCCCCGGTACTGACCCTGTCACATCCCCGATCACAGCCACGGTCACAGCGTCAGGTGCGGCCCCTGTGACAGCCGCGGTCACGGCTCCAGTCACAGCCCTGGCCACAGCTCCAGTCACGGCCCCGGCCACATCTCCGGCCACAGCCCCAGTAACTGCCCCAGTCACGGCTCCTGAAAGTGCCCCCGTCAGCGCTGAGTCTCGTGCCGCTTGCCAGAAGCAGAACATGCACCGCCTGCGCGTTGCGGTGGAGCGCGCGCACGCGGCGGAGCCGTCGGTGTTCAATGGGCCGGTGACGGCCGCAGACGTTGAGCGGCAGCTAGAGGCCAAAGGGCACTTCGCTCCGGGGGAGCTGGCCGACCTCGCTGAGACGTTGGGGTGCTCCCTCCACGACGCGCTGTGCGTGCTCTGCGGGGACCTGCTGGTGTTGGTGGAGCCCGTCGCCTTTGAGGCTCGCCTTTGGGAGTTCCTGAGGGACCACGGGCCGTGCACGTGCGACGACATCCTCGTGTGGGTGCGGCAATGCGGGGCGGAGCCGCCCACCGGGAGCGGAGGGCTCGTGGACCGCCTCCAGAACGTCCTACTGCAACGGCCGCGGCTGTTTGAAGTTCGGGAGCTGCCGTGCGGGCGGTGGATGGCGCAGGAGGCCCGTTGGTCTGCGGTCATGCCCAGTGAAGTGCCCCGAGGCCTTGGTGAGCTCCATACCTCCATGGCTTCCATTGCAGCCCCAGTTACGGACCCTGTCACATCCCCGATCACAGCCACGGTCACAGCGTCAGTTGCGGCCCCTATGACAGCCGCGGTCACAGCCCCTGCGACAGCCGCGGCCACAGCTCCAGTCACAGCCCTGGCCACATCTCCGGCCACAGCCCCAGTAGCTGCCCCAGTCACGGCTCCTGAAGGTGCCCCCGTCAGCGATGAGTCTCGTGCCGCTTGCCAGAAGCAGAACATGCACCGCCTGCGCGTTGCGGTGGAGCGCGCGCACGCGGCGGAGCCGTCGGTGTTCAATGGGCCGGTGACGGCCGCAGACGTTGAGCGGCAGCTAGAGGCCAAAGGGCACTTCGCTCCGGGGGAGCTGGCCGACCTCGCTGAGACGTTGGGGTGCTCCCTCCACGACGCGCTGTGCGTGCTCTGCGGGGACCTGCTGGTGTTGGTGGAGCCCGTCGCCTTTGAGGCTCGCCTTTGGGAGTACCTGAGGGACCACGGGCCGTGCACGTGCGCTGACATCCTCGTGTGGGTGCGGCAATGCGGGGCGGAGCCGCCCACCGGGAGCGGAGGGCTCGTGGACCGCCTCCAGAACGTCCTACTGCAACGGCCGCGGCTGTTTGAAGTTCGGGGGCTGCCGTGCGGGCGGTGGATGGCGCAGGAGGCCCGTTGGTCCGCGGTCATGCCCAGTGAAGTGCCACGAGGCCTTGGTGAGCTCCATACCTCCATGGCTTCCATTGCAGCCCCCGGTACTGACCCTGTCACATCCCCGATCACAGCCACGGTCACAGCGTCAGGTGCGGCCCCTGTGACAGCCGCGGTCACGGCTCCAGTCACAGCCCTGGCCACAGCTCCAGTCACGGCCCCGGCCACATCTCCGGCCACAGCCCCAGTAACTGCCCCAGTCACGGCTCCTGAAAGTGCCCCCGTCAGCGCTGAGTCTCGTGCCGCTTGCCAGAAGCAGAACATGCACCGCCTGCGCGTTGCGGTGGAGCGCGCGCACGCGGCGGAGCCGTCGGTGTTCAATGGGCCGGTGACGGCCGCAGACGTTGAGCGGCAGCTAGAGGCCAAAGGGCACTTCGCTCCGGGGGAGCTGGCCGACCTCGCTGAGACGTTGGGGTGCTCCCTCCACGACGCGCTGTGCGTGCTCTGCGGGGACCTGCTGGTGTTGGTGGAGCCCGTCGCCTTTGAGGCTCGCCTTTGGGAGTTCCTGAGGGACCACGGGCCGTGCACGTGCGACGACATCCTCGTGTGGGTGCGGCAATGCGGGGCGGAGCCGCCCACCGGGAGCGGAGGGCTCGTGGACCGCCTCCAGAACGTCCTACTGCAACGGCCGCGGCTGTTTGAAGTTCGGGAGCTGCCGTGCGGGCGGTGGATGGCGCAGGAGGCCCGTTGGTCTGCGGTCATGCCCAGTGAAGTGCCCCGAGGCCTTGGTGAGCTCCATACCTCCATGGCTTCCATTGCAGCCCCAGTTACGGACCCTGTCACATCCCCGATCACAGCCACGGTCACAGCGTCAGTTGCGGCCCCTATGACAGCCGCGGTCACAGCCCCTGCGACAGCCGCGGCCACAGCTCCAGTCACAGCCCTGGCCACATCTCCGGCCACAGCCCCAGTAGCTGCCCCAGTCACGGCTCCTGAAGGTGCCCCCGTCAGCGATGAGTCTCGTGCCGCTTGCCAGAAGCAGAACATGCACCGCCTGCGCGTTGCGGTGGAGCGCGCGCACGCGGCGGAGCCGTCGGTGTTCAATGGGCCGGTGACGGCCGCAGACGTTGAGCGGCAGCTAGAGGCCAAAGGGCACTTCGCTCCGGGGGAGCTGGCCGACCTCGCTGAGACGTTGGGGTGCTCCCTCCACGACGCGCTGTGCGTGCTCTGCGGGGACCTGCTGGTGTTGGTGGAGCCCGTCGCCTTTGAGGCTCGCCTTTGGGAGTTCCTGAGGGACCACGGGCCGTGCACGTGCGACGACATCCTCGTGTGGGTGCGGCAATGCGGGGCGGAGCCGCCCACCGGGAGCGGAGGGCTCGTGGACCGCCTCCAGAACGTCCTACTGCAACGGCCGCGGCTGTTTGAAGTTCGGGAGCTGCCGTGCGGGCGGTGGATGGCGCAGGAGGCCCGTTGGTCTGCGGTCATGCCCAGTGAAGTGCCCCGAGGCCTTGGTGAGCTCCATACCTCCATGGCTTCCATTGCAGCCCCAGTTACGGACCCTGTCACATCCCCGATCACAGCCACGGTCACAGCGTCAGTTGCGGCCCCTATGACAGCCGCGGTCACAGCCCCTGCGACAGCCGCGGCCACAGCTCCAGTCACAGCCCTGGCCACATCTCCGGCCACAGCCCCAGTAGCTGCCCCAGTCACGGCTCCTGAAGGTGCCCCCGTCAGCGATGAGTCTCGTGCCGCTTGCCAGAAGCAGAACATGCACCGCCTGCGCGTTGCGGTGGAGCGCGCGCACGCGACGGAGCCGTCGGTGTTCAATGGGCCGGTGACGGCCGGAGACGTTGAGCGGCAGCTAGAGGCCAAAGGGCACTTCGCTCCCGGGGAGCTGGCCGACCTCGCTGAGACGTTGGGGTGCTCCCTCCACGACGCGCTGTGCGTGCTCTGCGGGGACCTGCTGGTGTTGGTGGAGCCCGTCGCCTTTGAGGCTCGCCTTTGGGAGTTCCTGAGGGACCACGGGCCGTGCACGTGCGCCGACATCCTCGTGTGGGTGCGGCAATGCGGGGCGGAGCCGCCCACCGGGAGCGGAGGGCTCGTGGACCGCCTCCAGAACGTCCTACTGCAACGGCCGCGGCTGTTTGAAGTTCGGGGGCTGCCGCACGGGCGGTGGATGGCGCAGGAGGCCCGTTGGTCCGCGGTCACGCCCAGTGAAGTGCCCCGAGGCCTTGGTGAGCCGCAGACCATCTTGCAATCGTTCCGCAGGGCCCAGGGCCCGTACGCTGTGCCGCAGGTGCAGCACCCGGTGGCTGCAGCCCCCGGCTGCCCGGGTGTGCCCGTGCAAAAAGGACTGCTCCCCGTACCTGACCGCAATGGCCCGGTTGTGACGGCCTTCACCGCCTCAGTCACAGCCCCGGTCACGGACCATGCTGGCGTGCCTTGGGCCACGCCTCCCCCGCCGACTGGTCTGCCCCGAGGAGTGTTGGGCGCAGCTGCTCTCAATGCCCTAGCCACCGGTCTTCGCCCTCGTGACACACCGACCCACAAACTCTCGGACAGCTCTACTACGGGTGGTGGTGCAGGCCAAACGGACCGTGGCCAGAGGTCGCACTTCAGTTCGGAAGGCAGTGCGGGCACTGAGAGCGCCCGGTGTGCAAATTCGACCGAGCAGAGCCACTCCGCAATCCTACCGTCTTTTGTAGAGGCCCAGGGGCCCCACGCTCTGCAGCAAGTGCAACCGGGTGTGCCAGTACAAAAAGGCCTGCTTGGCGATAGCCCCGTTGCATCCGGAATCACCGCCTCGGTCACAGCCCGTGTCACAGGGCCGGCCACAGCCCCAGTAACTGCCCCAGTCACGGCTCCTGAGAGTGCCCCCGTCAGCGATGAGTCTCGTGCCGCTTGCCAGAAGCAGAACATGCACCGCCTGCGCGTTGCGGTGGAGCGCGCGCACGCGACGGAGCCGTCGGTGTTCAATGGGCCGGTGACGGCCGCAGACGTTGAGCGGCAGCTAGAGGCCAAAGGGCACTTCGCTCCCGGGGAGCTGGCCGACCTCGCTGAGACGTTGGGGTGCTCCCTCCACGACGCGCTGTGCGTGCTCTGCGGGGACCTGCTGGTGTTGGTGGAGCCCGTCGCCTTTGAGGCTCGCCTTTGGGAGTACCTGAGGGACCACGGGCCGTGCACGTGCGCCGACATCCTCGTGTGGGTGCGGCAATGCGGGGCGGAGCCGCCCACCGGGAGCGGAGGGCTCGTGGACCGCCTCCAGAACGTCCTACTGCAACGGCCGCGGCTGTTTGAAGTTCGGGGGCTGCCGTGCGGGCGGTGGATGGCGCAGGAGGCCCGTTGGTCCGCGGTCATGCCCAGTGAAGTGCCACGAGGCCTTGGTGAGCTCCATACCTCCATGGCTTCCATTGCAGCCCCCGGTACTGACCCTGTCACATCCCCGATCACAGCCACGGTCACAGCGTCAGGTGCGGCCCCTGTGACAGCCGCGGTCACGGCTCCAGTCACAGCCCTGGCCACATCTCCAGTCACAGCCCCGGCCACATCTCCGGCCACAGCCCCAGTAACTGCCCCAGTCACGGCTCCTGAAAGTGCCCCCGTCAGCGCTGAGTCTCGTGCCGCTTGCCAGAAGCAGAACATGCACCGCCTGCGCGTTGCGGTGGAGCGCGCGCACGCGGCGGAGCCGTCGGTGTTCAATGGGCCGGTGACGGCCGGAGACGTTGAGCGGCAGCTAGAGGCCAAAGGGCACTTCGCTCCGGGGGAGCTGGCCGACCTCGCTGAGACGTTGGGGTGCTCCCTCCACGACACGCTGTGCGTGCTCTGCGGGGACCTGCTGGTGTTGGTGGAGCCCGTCGCCTTTGAGGCTCGCCTTTGGGAGTTCCTGAGGGATCACGGGCCGTGCACGTGCGACGACATCCTCGTGTGGGTGCGGCAATGCGGGGCGGAGCCGCCCACCGGGAGCGGAGGGCTCGTGGACCGCCTCCAGAACGTCCTACTGCAACGGCCGCGGCTGTTTGAAGTTCGGGGGCTGCCGTGCGGGCGGTGGATGGCGCAGGAGGCCCGTTGGTCTGCGGTCATGCCCAGTGAAGTGCCACGAGGCCTTGGTGAGCTCCATACCTCCATGGCTTCCATTGCAGCCCCCGGTAATGACCCTGTCACATCCCCGATCACAGCCACGGTCACAGCGTCAGGTGCGGCCCCTATGACAGCCGCGGTCACAGCCCCTGCGACAGCCGCGGCCACAGCTCCAGTCACAGCCCTGGCCACATCTCCGGCCACAGCCCCAGTAGCTGCCCCAGTCACGGCTCCTGAAGGTGCCCCCGTCAGCGATGAGTCTCGTGCCGCTTGCCAGAAGCAGAACATGCACCGCCTGCGCGTTGCGGTGGAGCGCGCGCACGCGACGGAGCCGTCGGTGTTCAATGGGCCGGTGACGGCCGGAGACGTTGAGCGGCAGCTAGAGGCCAAAGGGCACTTCGCTCCGGGGGAGCTGGCCGACCTCGCTGAGACGTTGGGGTGCTCCCTCCACGACGCGCTGTGCGTGCTCTGCGGGGACCTGCTGGTGTTGGTGGAGCCCGTCGCCTTTGAGGCTCGCCTTTGGGAGTACCTGAGGGACCACGGGCCGTGCACGTGCGCTGACATCCTCGTGTGGGTGCGGCAATGCGGGGCGGAGCCGCCCACCGGGAGCGGAGGGCTCGTGGACCGCCTCCAGAACGTCCTACTGCAACGGCCGCGGCTGTTTGAAGTTCGGGAGCTGCCGTGCGGGCGGTGGATGGCGCAGGAGGCCCGTTGGTCCGCGGTCATGCCCAGTGAAGTGCCACGAGGCCTTGGTGAGCTCCATACCTCCATGGCTTCCATTGCAGCCCCCGGTACTGACCCTGTCACATCCCCGATCACAGCCACGGTCACAGCGTCAGGTGCGGCCCCTGTGACAGCCGCGGGCACAGCCCCTGCGACAGCCGCGGTCACAGCCCCTGCTCCAGTCACGGCCCCGGCCACATCTCCGGCCACAGCCCCAGTAACTGCCCCAGTCACGGCTCCTGAAAGTGCCCCCGTCAGCGCTGAGTCTCGTGCCGCTTGCCAGAAGCAGAACATGCACCGCCTGCGCGTTGCGGTGGAGCACGCGCACGCGGCTGTTTGAAGTGCCGTACGGGCGGTGGATGGCGCAGGAGGCCCGTTGGGCCGCGGTCATGCCCAGTGAAGTGCCCCGAGGCCTTGGTGAGCCGCAGACCATCTTGCAATCGTTCTGCAGGGCCCAGGGTCCGTGCACCGTGCGGCAGGTGCAGGACTCGTTTGCGCCAGCCCCCGGCCGCTCGGGTGTGCCTGTGCAAAAAGGACTGCTCCCCATACACGACCACAATGGCCCGGTTGTGAGGGCCATCACCGCCTCAGTTTCAGCCCCGGTTGCACTCACGGTCACAGCCACAGTCACGACCCCAGTAACCGCCCCTCACACAGCCTTAGTCACATCTGCGGTCAGGACCCCGCTTACAGCCCCAGTTACAGCACCAATCGTATTTCCAGACACGGGCAAGCCCCTTGCCTCCACCACTGGTCCTGCCGCCGACTGATCTGTCCCCACCAGATCTGGACACAGCTCCAGAGCACACCTGGACGTCTCCTGCAGAAGGGGGATGGCTGTTGCTTTGGTCACACATATGGACCCACGGAGTGGTCAAATCAGCGGGTTCAAGCCTCTTAAGAACCAGCCAGATACAGCACAGCGGATGGGCCTATTCAGGCCTCCTCGAGAAACCTTTTCCGGCACCTTCACCCTTCACTGTGCGAAAGAAAAAATTACATGTGGAATTTCGTCGTCGTTGTTTTGTCATTGGAGCCTGCCGCCAGAAACCTCCCTCTATCAGTGGGGCTTGCTGCTGATCTCAGCCATGATAACCCTCCCAGTGTAGGGGGTATTCCCACTTCCATGGACGGTCACAATCGTGCGATACATTGGTCCCACACGACGCGCCAGGCGCATTCTGAACTCTATTTCGCGAATTTGAGGCGCTAAGGCCCTGATTCTTGGGCCCGATCGAATCCAGGGGAGAATTTACTCGCAGGGTGGACACTCCTCCATGGCCCCTGGGACCAGTGGGGAGGTGAGGTAGCCTCGTGAGGCCCAAGCATCGGTATGGCTCCTCCAGGGCTATGGACCGTGTTGCGTGGCGGCATGCCGAACCCATTTGCAGCCTTTGCACAAAGTAGAGTTTTTCCGGGGGCAATCTTGGTGCATTGAGCGATTTGTTGAGTTTGCAGTCAGGGGGGCGCACTGCGCACTGTGCACGCGGTGTGCACAAAGTTTGTACAGGATCATACCCAAGCTGCATACTGGTGCCTAGTACCAGTAACAATGAGCCTTGTTATGCATTTGTATGAGTTGCTTGCATGCCTTGCTCTCATTTCTAGTGCATTGGTGTGTGTTGTTGTGCATGTCACTCAAAAAGGGTACCCCTTTTGGTGCTATGGTGATACATTCCCCGGTCCCCTTTCCGGTTGGGGATATGGACCGGCCGCTTTTCAATTGGGGATATGGACTGAACCTCAGCAGCGCCTCAGCAGCTCTTGGTTCAACCAACACAAGGCATCCTTGTCTGTCAAACAATCTCCCACCTCCAACAGGTCTGTTTCGCAAGGGATGGTACTCTGAGTACGCCTTTTAGAAGCGGTAGGTGCGACAGGGGGCGCACTTGGCAAGGCCTTCTCTCCCTTCACCTTCTTCCGTGGCACGAGATGCATAGGAGGAAGTGTTGAGGTTACAATTCAGGGCCTTGGGTGGCTTGGGGGTTGGGGGTGGAGTGAAACGTGAGGCTGTCCAACATTGTGGAGTTGTAGTATGGTCTGTATAAGCAAGAATATTGCCAGCTGTAGCAAAACCCCCAATTTCTCCATGTCCTCTGCGCGTTGTGCCGACACGTCGCCCAGAACTCAGTGGGACTGGGGTTTTGGGGTTTCAAACGAGAACATCACAAGTGACTACCTTTTTGGGAGTTCTATTGTCGCTGCCAGGACTTTCCCCAGATTCCCCTTGTGCTGTTGTGCACAACATGCAAGGTGGGTTAGGGGAGTCAGTTGATATACAGGGATGGGGGCTGGAGGTTTTCGACCTACAACAGGTCACTGCTACAAAGAGGTGCATACAAACACAGTCATTAAAATGCAAAATGATGGGGTCCATGAGCCATGGTCACTCCACTTGGATGTTGTGTTGCATATATTTGGGCTGTGTGTGTGAGGGTGTTCTTTGCCTGTCTGTTTCTGAGCTTCAACCACCATCCCTCTGTTTAAGCCGCCCTGATCCAGTTTCTGGGTAAGTCATCATTGGACGCTTTGGGACAACGGCAGTAAGACAGTTAGTACAACTGGTCACTCTGTGACTTGGGAAGTGGGGAGCCCGTGGCTGCTGCACAGCTTGCATGCTTGCAACAGCACAGCTATGCACCTCCGTGTGCAAGGGTGTAAACCCCTTCACCCCTTACAATCTCCCGCCCCCGGGAGACCATCACTTCAATGTGTTTGCTAGTTAACATTTGTTACGGAAGTTTGCGTTGCCCATCTGTGCCTCACGTAGCCCTAATCAAGACTGAATATTCGGACCAAGCTGGTGGGGGAGGGAATATAAGCTATGGGGGTGAATAAGGATGCATGTTGGGACACCAGGAACAATTCCTACCCCCTTATAGCGCCCTTGAAACCCTTTTTCGCTCATTTTGCTCACGCAAGAGACATGCCCCCCAGCACTCCTCCTATACCCCTCCCCAATAACTCCTCGCCCCGAATTCCCCCTGGACCCCCCTTTGCTGCACTGTTAGTCCCAAAATTGCCCATTTATACTTTTTTGGAATATGTATGCGCTCATATGGGTCCAAAATGGCTCCGCTCGCTCACGCGCTCGCTCACGCGACATGCCCCTCAGCACCCCTCCCGCACCCCTCACCTATCACCCCCCAGCCGGATTCCCCGCGGAACCCCCCTGTGTTGCATTGTCAGTCCCAAAATTGCTCATTTCAAGCCTTGGAGCTTGCATTGGCTGATATGGGTCCAAGATGGCTCAAAATAGCTTTAACCCATTTGTTGAGCACCCCAAGTGGGCTGGGAACGCTTTTGGAAAAAAATCATTGTTAACAACTTTTGGACCCACAGGTGACTGTAACCCTACCCTTGCACGCGCACTGCACAGAAATAGCTTGCACGTGGTCCCCTTCATCATTGTTTATCACCACAAGGGTGCCCAACGCAATCCATGGCATTCAAACACAGCACATTCCCCCCGGAACCCCTGGTGCACATCGCCAGTCCGAAAATTGCCCATTTCAAGGGTTTTTGGGAACTTGCATGGGCTAATATGTGTCAAATATGGCTCAAAATAGCCCTAAACCACTTGTTTCAGCCCTGATGACCATATTGACAATCTGAGGGCCTTCAACAAGCAACCTGTGTTCTCAGCCCCAGAGTGAATAGTGACCAATTATGCCTGCATGTCGTCTCGCTGTCCCGCTATGATGTTCTTGCTGTGTACAGTGCAACCAGCTCATTCTTCTCAGCCTTCAGTCTTGTATGCACCGTGGGATGCCCACGGGCGTGGCAGTCCCCGCTGCATCTTCTGGTTTCAGAGTTAGCTCGCCCTACCTACGTGTCATGTGGGCTACCACTCTGAGCTATAGGACAATCGTAGCACTGGACTGATCTGATTCCTGATGGCGAGAACTCTCTCGAGTACCGTCTTTTAAGAGGGCTTTGCCAGCTTGCCAAGGTCTGAACCAAAACAAAAAAAATAGAGTATGAATGAGTGTGCGCTGCCCTCAGTGTCCCACTCTTGATGGGGACATACCTGGCACGCACGAACTGCCTTGGTCATGTGACATTGCCTTTATCGATTACGGGTTCTGGCCTTGTATGTTGTGTCGCTCTGGTGCCCTGCTGGGAATGGAGATGGTGTGATGGTCGGTTGGCTGGTTGGTTGGTATGCCCCAGCGCAGGGACAGCCGGTCAGGGGTGTTTGTCAGGCTATCCCTTCTCCGTGGGACCTTCTTCCTTAAGATGCTGCACAAGATCACGGACACAAATAAAGTCGATATGATCATGGGTCTGCCAACGGGGCTGTCGAGTAATAGAAGTCCGCCACTATGATCCAGTCCGCCCCGGCCCGGACCAAGTCAGGGCTGTCCTTAGGAACCCAGATCTTTTCGTTTGTTAAGGACAGCCCTTAAGGACAGCCCCCCAGGGACCACCAACCACCAACCGCCAGCCACCGCCAGCCGCCAACCGCTGCCAACTGCCACCAACCGCCAACCACCAACCGCCAACCGCCAACCCCCAGCAACCATCAACTGCCGACCATCAACCACCGCCAACCGCCACCGGCCACCGACCGCCACCAACCACCAACCGCCAACCTTTGAATTAGAGAAGGTCCCATGACCATAAAGCAGAGAGCGTCCCCGTGAACATTCATTTCTGTTGCCGTTGCGAAGCCTTTTCTTTTCTTTTCCCCTTTGAGGACAGCCCTGAACTACATTCCATGATGCTGGCACCGTCCCCAGACACTTGCATACCACCACAAGCCTTGTAACCCACAGTTTATCCCACATGTGACAGCAGAAGTTTGCACACACTGCAACACGGTACAGCACGGACCTGTGGTACCTCCGAAGGAGCAGGTGCATTGGCTTTTTGCCCGCCCCCCCGAGTCCGGGGGGGGGGGGGGCTCACCTGCTAGTTCCCGGAAAAAAATGCATCAGTGCACAGGACCCTGCACCTGTGAGACGTCGTTGTCAGAGCTCATGTGCACCTCCTTTGTTCCGACCCATTGCACCCCTTGGACCTCTGAAATTGTTCCCTCAAGGCACTGTTGTGCACTAAGTCCATTCTACAAAGGAGCCTGTGCTGACTGTTGTGCAAGACCCTTCTCCCCATGGTACAGAACCATCCTGTACTGGTACAAATGTGGTGCCACTGATTTTGTGCATGACTGCGGTGGTTGTCAGGGTTCGCGATCCAGGGGTCATGCTCCGCATATAGGTTGGCCGTACCTTTACTACCATACTAACGCTGGTAAATGCAAACCTCCAAAGGGTTGTAAACGGTGGATGTGCCGTGATACATGCATTGTCCCGGTTCAAAATAATACAGGTATGCACCGGTTTCGTCGTTTTTCAACAACTTGGCACTACAACGAAACTAGAAACAAACCCGCTGTCCCATGTTGCATAGTCCATTGGATGCTGCTGGTGCTTCGGGTAAGAGCCTCCTTGGGAAGCGCACGGTCACTTCGCTCATATCCACATCATCCACGTATACAAAACATGTCTGAAAAAAAACCCTTCATCTGTTTATCCAAATCCTCGATATCACCATTCCCACGAGGGTATCGCCATTCCAATGTGACGTGCATTTTCTCGTCTTTCATTCCATTCTCAGTCTATAGCAACATTTCCAAGAGCATCCACAAGAGATTTTGTACCAACCCTCTTTGCCTGCCAACACACACAGAGGCGTGAGGATCGGTTGGTAAGTCAACCATCCATGATCGGTGTCTCCCCCGCCTTTTCAGCGTAATGCTGAAACGTTTGCTTTGTGGCATCGAATCAAAGTGCTCTAAACACCGGGAAGTTTAGGCCACGGAGAGCAACACAGAATTCAGCAATGTTGGTCTCTACATTTTTGGGAATGAAAGTCGTCTTGCCTGTCTTCTTGGGGGGTGCACCCTCCCTATCAGCACCGGCACAAGTAGTGTGGGACAATGCCATTCCAAAGCGGGAAAAAACAGCTGCTGCAGCCTTGCTTGAACTTATTTTGTCTTTACTGACTTGTTTGCCTGCCCCTTGATAGGCTTAAGGGGGAGCGTTAGCGCGTTGGGCGCGCAAGGCATCTTTTTTGACCCGTGCCCCACCGGTGACCTTTCAGGGGGTGCACTAAGGGGGTGCACTAAGCGCAGCGCAACTATTTGGGCGCCTGGCCATACTAGAGACCCATACTTTGAGATACTAGTAGGGGCATCATTGTTACCCCTAGCGTAGGTTTTGACTTTTGATTTTGTCGCCTTTGTTGGGGACCCCCGAGAATGCAGGGGTTATGTAGCACTTCCGCCCTCTTGTGGGCCCCCGAGAAGGCATGGGTCGGGCAGCCGATTCTGATTTTGTCCCCCTTTGTTTGGGGACCCCCGAGAATGCAGGGGTTACACAGCACTTCCGCCCTCTTGTGGGCCCCCAAGAAGGCAACGGTGAGGCATCCAATTCTAATTTTGTCCCCCCTTTGTTTGGTGACCCCCGAGAATGCAGGGGTTACATAGCACTTCCGCCCTCTTGTGGACCCCCGAGAAGGCAACGGTGAGGCAGCCAATTCTGATTTGGTCCCCCTTTGTTTGGGGAGAGTGTTGCCCGTGTTCGCGAATACCTGAACCATGTTGTTCAAGAGATTCAATGGGCTGATAGGTTGGATCGTTTCAACCATTGTCCCCATCTTTCATTCTTTATGATGCATTTCACAGACTCCATACCCATCGGTTCCTTTGGCGGGATATGGAGTGCCGACTTGTGGAATCCTAAGTATGCATCGCATGTTTACAAGGTGACTGTTGCCGTTGATATGTTGGGCAACATTATATGGATTTGCCCCTTGGCCCCCGCGACATCAGCTGATGTTTTGATTTGGTATGGGTATGGACCTTCTGGTACCTGAGGTAATTTCTTTGATTTCGAAGTTGGGGGCCATGATGGTGCTTATAAAGGCTAGATTCATGTCATTGTGCCATTCATTGGAAGAAAGAATGGCACTTTGCCAGCCCGCCAACAATGTTACAATGACGTGCACGGGTGGTATAGGGCACGTATTGAGCAGCCGTTTGCTCAGTTGTGGCATAGGGGTTTGGTTAGGAACATGGTGTGGCAGCCCAATGAGTTGCACCAGTCAGTCCGTATTTTGTTGCATTTTAGGCAATTTTGCATCCGCAGGCAAGTCCGTCAGCCTCCCCTATGGACCATGGGAGCATGTCCCGCCTCATGTTTGGACTGACCAAAGCTACTCGGCCACCACGCAAGATGAGGCTAAGGATGAGGCAGAAGTGTGTGTGTTGTGTTTTCAGAAGTGCCCCACCGTCACAATTTGTGATGAGTGTAAGGAGCAGTGTTGTACTGAATGTATTGGCTCCCACACTTGTGGGAGCACTGTTGTTTGTTTAGTACAATACAAATGACATTTGGAGTGGTTGAATTCACAGCTATTGCTTTATTATGCAACGTGCTTTGTAGGGAAGGTGTGTAGTCCAACGTGGTCTACTCGGGGGGCTTATCCATGAGAGGGTAAATCTGGGGCTGAAGTCGGGATAGTTAATAGAAAAGTAGCGCGCCAGGCTAACGTTCCCCCACGGGGGCCCATCGTGATCAGGCCCCGACCCCCATGGGGGGGGGGGGGGGGGCTCTACAGACCCCAAAATGGTTACACGGAACAGTGTGCTTCGTGGGCACCGGAGATTTTGTTTTGGGCACCCGGTACGGGGCGAAATTTTGTTTAACCACATGTGTTTATACCCAAAATGCTCAGATTTTTCAGGGGAATTCAAAAACGCACAAAGCGACCTCCTGCTTTTGTTGGGGCTGCATGGATGGGGACAAGACAAGTTAAACAATTTTGCCTCCAAGCTTCCAACGTGGGAAAACACGGATATGAATTTATGGGTCAAATTGGGGTATCCTCGGCAATATACCCATTTGTGCCAAATGAACGTGGGGAGGCCCAATGGACTAACTGATTTTGGCAATGCGAGCGCGGTGCATCGCGCAAAAAAGTGTCAATTTTCGCTGGGAACCAATTTGTGTGTGATCTGCTTGGTTTCCAATGTGGGAAAACGCGGATTTGACTTTATGGGGGCGCCTTAAGCGCAGTGCGCGCGCAGTGCAACAATTTGGGCGTAGTGGAAACCCGTACTTTGTAGTACTTTGGGCATCATTGTTGTTTGGTAGTAGGTTTTGATGCATCGTGGATCTGGCATTTTTGGATGTTCACCCTGTTTCACCCATTTCTACTTTTTTGCACACTTTTTTTGCCCATTTCCATCACATCTACTCTTTTTCTCGGTTGATTGATATGGTGATACACTTTCAAGGTGCCTGCTACAGGACATCATACTTCCCTCCTCATTTCTCGGGCCCATTTTCTCCATGGATCTCAATATTGGGGATAGGGTGTTCTACACCCACTCCAATGGCCTGCGGCCTCCTGCCACGGTGGTTGGGACGGCTGAAGACGGACTCCTCCACTTGGAATACTACCAAGATGGGTTGAGAGTGGTGAATCGGCAATGCAAGATGGAGTCTATCTCCTTTGCCATCCCAAGTTCAGACTCGCCACCTGATTGCCCTCCATCTCCGCTACCCAACACACAGTCAAGTTCCCCCCCAAAGGCCCCTATCAGCGTTAACTCTTCTGACACTGCATCCGCTGCAAGCTTGCATGATTCGGACATCTTGGATGACCCGCAAAACACAGGGGAAAACCTGGGCTTGGTGGAGTTGGAAACCCCCGTCCGGCCACGGCAACGCCGAAGGCTTAACACGCCGAGCACAGACGTAAGCACACGGTCATGTATCAATAGCCCAAGGATCTCATTTTCCTCAGGTTGCCACACACCTGTAACTGACTCAGAGTAGGGCTCGCTACCCCACCCCCAAGGGAGTTGTCATGTCACGGTGTAAATGGCCCAAGTGTAATAATGGGTAAGAGGCATGGACGGTCTAGTGGTATGCGCCTTGGCTGGCGCTCGTCGTGGTCGGGGGTTCGAACCCCGGTTCGTCCGTCCGTCCAGGGGCCCGTCGGTGAGGTCCCCGCCACCGCCCCCTTCAGCAGCCCGCTCCACCATCGGTACCGCCAGTGGATCGGTGGCGTGTCTCGTCCTCATAGTTTTTTCTTGTGTGATCTAAGTATGATATTATCTGAATTGTCCCAATGGGGACCAAAAAAGGAAGGCACCAAGCACAGCACACCTGCAGCAGCGCGCTCCGTCATTGGTACCGCCGTCCGCCGGAACCGCATTTCCTCCTCATAGTCCTCTTCGGCCTCCGGCCAAGGGGATTCAAACCCCCGTCTTCAGGGCAGCAGCCGGCTGCACAGCCGCTGCGGTACATGGCCCAGAAACGTGCTTTATGTCTCTCTGGTCATAGCAATGCAATGTCTCGACTGAACTCCTCAAATCAGAGGTTGAGCCTTCGGCCCCCTCACAGCCAACAATGCCTCTCAGCGGCCTATAGGCCCACCGGGTGTCCGACGTGGCACCCCCCCCCACCGCATCCCTCCCCTAATGGCAACGGTCTCAGTCCAGGTTACTTGGCCAAGGAGTGCCAGCATACGCAAGGTGACACGGATTGGTGACGGTGAAGTTAGGGTGCCTTTCTCTGTCGTGTAGCATATAAATGCCTCGGTGTTGACAAAACAAGGCCAACAGCAGTGATCTGTATGTTAGCACAGTTGTATCATACCCATGATCTCTTGAACTGCCGAACATTGCTGCATATGCATACCAGGACGTGCATGTGTAGAGCGCTTTGAGACCTGCTTGCGCCCCAAAGGCCCCTGGTCCTTCACCATGCCACAAGAACCAGGAAGGTCCCCCTCAAGGTCCCCTCCGGTCCAGTTTGGGTCGCCTAATTCTAAGGGTGTTTCTGAGGGGGGAACATAGTCTAAAAGTAGCGCGCAGTGTGCCCGCAGCGCGCGCGCAGTGCAAGGATTCCCCCTATGGGTCATTTTTGGGTACCCTCGGCAATATGCCCATACATTGCCATTGAGCATTGGGTGGTCCAATGGACCAACTGATTTCGGCAACACGAATGCATGGCACGTGTGGTTTCATCAGGCGCAGCCATTCCATGGCTACATCATGCTCTTTTGAGACAGTGCCATCTGTGTATATGGGTGGAGTGGGCGGGCAGGTACTAGGTTCCCCATGATTCCGGTTGAGTAGGCCTGTGCTGTGTGTCGGACGCAGTGCATGTGGGAGGGGGGGGGGGTCCAGAGTTCCAACAAGCAAAGCTAAGGATGGCTCAAATTTTTTTGTGTCATTTCTGCCATTTGGGGTGTGGTGGGGCCGTCGAAAACTTGACCATCGCTACTGCCTTGATGGACCTTGTTGAGCCATTGGGCCCAATGCGTGGCTGCCCAAGCGTGTCGCTGTTCAGTTTACAAATTGCAGTGCCCTTTGCGTTCCGCCGATGCATGGCCGTGCACACGCGTCCGGCCGGCACTTCAGGAGGGCCTGGCACCAGAGGGGCTTGTTCGTTTTCTTTTCCGTCCAGTGTCCCGCGTGGGGAAGAAGGCATGGGTCCTGACACAATCCCACAGATGGGCAGTGACCGAGTACACATGGCCCACCCCCGCAGCCACAGTCCAGCGCCGGTGTGCCAGGCTTTGCGGCTGTGACCACGAGGCCCGCGTCTGAATGCGTGTCCGGTGGGGCGTGGCACTGCTCTGTGCTGCTTTGGCCCTCTGGGTTTCGTGGAAGTTGCGAGGGCCCAGTGATGCACCGTCCGCTGTGCCGCAGGACCCCTCCTCGACTTCCCGCGCCCGTTCCGTCAACCACGTCGCCCCGACGCGCGCGCGTGACCTGGTCACCGCAGGTAGACCTTCTCTCAGCCCCGCAGAGTACAGGGGCTGGGCCGTGAAGGCGGAGAACAGCACTGCGCAAGAAGGAACCGGCGGTGTGGAAGCGGAAGGCGGCGCAGGCCGCGGCGCGACAGAAACCGGTATTTTGGAGGACGGAGGCGGTGCGGCGGGGTTTACGTCGAACGGCTCACTCGAAGACCATGGCTCAGCTGTGGTCGGGGCGGCACTGAGCGCCACCCCCCGCCCGCAGCCCCCGGACGTCGTCGTCGTGATGCACCGCTACGCGCCCTTCATAATGGCGGCGCACTGGGGCCTGCAGCGCCTGGGCCGCGCGCACGGCTTCGCCGTGCAGTACCGCAACCTCCTCTTCGACGCCGCGGCCCCCCGGCGTCGCGCGCGCGTGCGGCTCGTGCGCGTGGACCTGGAGGAGCCCAATTTCCTTTTGGGCCGCTACGCCCCCCACGCGGCGGCGGCGGAGGGGCTGCGGCAGGTGGCGGCCCTGGAGGCCCCATGGCACGCCACGCTGACCCTGTGCCCGTACACCGCGCGGTGGGTCAACGCGGCCCTGCGGCGGGCGGCGCCCGCGCGCACCGCCGTGTTCTACCCCTTCGCCCCCGCGCTGATCCCCCCGTACGTCCCCCCGCGAAACCGCACGTACGACCTCGCGCTCGCCGCCTGGCACAAGGTCCCGCGCCCGGTCCAGAGCGTCGTGGAGCGCGTGTTCCCGCGGTACAAGTCGGTCTGGATCGCACGCGCGGCGCTGCAGGGCCACGCGGCGCTGTACGAGCGCGTGCGGCCGCTGTTCGGGCTGGACCTGCGCGCGAAGCTGCGCGCCCTCAGCGCCTCCCGCATCTGCGTCGTGTACAACGCGTACATGGACCGGCCCGACGCCGCGCTGGCCATGCGCCGCCGCCTGCGCGACCGCCCGGCGCTCTGGACCCATTCCGCCTTCGCGCGGTTCGTCCCGGCGGCGGCGGCGGGACGTGGGCCGGAGGACGGGCCCGGGGAGCGCCCGGGGCCGCGGGGGGCGGCGCTGCTGCCGCAGCTGAAGGCGCGGACGGTGGAGGCCGCGGCGTGCGGCTGCGTGATGCTGGTGTACAACGACGGCTTCAACGTCATCGAGCGCTATTTCACGCCCGACGTGCACTTTCTGTACTGGAGCAACCACACGGACTTCGAGCGCGCGGCCGGCGCCGTGCTGCGGGACTTCGCCGCGTTCGAGCCCATGATCGAGAGGGCGCGGCGCCTGGCGTTCGCGAACTACACCGTGGCTGCGTGGGTCCGCTTGTTCCTGGAGCCGCTGCTGCAGCGCCCCTGTGACCCCGCGACAGAGCACTGCCTTTGAAGGTCGGGGGTGGGGGTGTCCGTTCCGCTGCTCAACGGATATCCCCGGGCGGGAAGGGAGCAATGGTGCACAGCAAATACCCGTTGCTGATGGCCCGTTTGGGTGGTTCTCCTCAAAAGTGAGGGTCAGCATTGACTGCTTTGGACTGTTTGATGGAAGGCGGTGGGGCTTGTGCCGCACGTGCGACGGCTGCAGTGCGCGTTCACCTGCAACACGCAGGATCGATCCCGCATTCGCGACTCAGATGTGCCAAATTGCATTGCAGAGTGGGCTGGCACCTGCACTTGCTTGGCTGGATGCACCAGGCGATGCAGGAAAGTTCGGCTGCATAACCCCCCCACCCACCCACCCACCCAACGGGAATGTGCAGGACAAGCCTTCATGCGCACAAACCCTGCGGACTGGAATGTGAGGGCGTGCTCCAAGGTATACATCCTTTCCCACACTGTCATGTGGGATCTCAGCCAATTTGGCTGCGCAGGATGAAGTTTGTGGAGGAGGCGATGGTGCTCTTGCCACCCCCGTGTGACAGCGACCCCGACACACGTTCGCTGGCAATATCGACCCCACATTCACGAAACCAATTTGTCTCCCCCATCGCACCCCCGGCGCTACGCAGCGAATTCTGTTTGTGACGACCGCTGGCGTGACGTCGTATGCGGTGGCTGATCGACCGGGGGCTCTCTCGAGGTCCCAGCGTACCGGAGTCCGGCATCAAGGACAGCTCTGCTCTAATCTGCGCGACTGCGGTCACCCGCCCGTCGGCATGACAAAGGGAGGGCCAGACTTGGGAGGGCCACCTGCCCTACAGAAAGGGGGGGGGGGATTTGTCTGGGGACCATTTCGCGGGGACGATTTCGCCGGCGAAATTTGGGGGGCCGTGCCCTGTAGAGGCGCCCGTGCGTAGGGCGGTCGCAGTGCGTAAGGCCGTCGCACGCTTCCGCTGGCAGGTGGCGTTCTTGACGGGATGCTGGGGTTTTGGCAGCAGTTCTGTGACTGTGTTGTGGCCAAGTGTTGCCATTTTTGGAGTTTCTTGTGCATGTTTTGTGTGTGGTATTGCAGTCATCCGGGGATACGGCACTTTGAGCTTTGGGGATTTCAAGGGCGGCGAAATGGACCCCGGGCGACCCCCCCCCCCCCCCGCGTACCCCTTTGCCAAACGGAGGGAGCAAGGGCTTGTCTGCGCCACTGAGGCACGCTCATGCGGACACACAGCGCGTGGGCAGTGGAACAATGCGTTTGCGGATTGTTTCGGACGTGAGCAGTGGGTCGGGCCGAGCAGACGGCCACAGAGGGCGTGGCGACTGCCACGCGTGCACTGCTCGCGCACCGTGCCCCCCGAGCCTCACAGACGCCAAGTGTTGGGGACCAGCCGGCGGCTGTTGTGCCATGTGGAATACAAACGTCGGATGGCACTGCGCCGCAGCGACCCACACCCTTGAGACGGTCTGGTAGTACACTGGACAGTGCACCACCTGTGCCCAAGCGCCACGCGGCCAACAGCACACTCGACCCCAGGAGACCATTCAGCAACTCAGCAGATGTCGGTGGTGGACCGATGACATGGAGCACCTGTGTTCCCCCTCCTGGGCCCGAAGCAGTGCTAACCCCTGGTCCCCAACCACGGAGGGCCTGAGGGTCGCAGGCACGGACCAGACCCCCCCCCCAAAAAAACGGATTTGCAGGATCCGGAATTCAGGGCGACCAAGGAATGGAGGGTGAGGACACAGGCTGATGTGTGAGCACGATGCAGGGCGGTGCTCGCCGGGATCATAAAGCAGAGCTGGTGGGCAGCCCAGCGACGCACAATAGGAACATCATGCCCCTGCAAGGTATGGTGTGGTGCGCAAGAACACTGTTGGTGCCTCAATATGATACGCTCCGGCGGATTTTCAGAAGTCGATTGCTTGGCCTCGGGCGTTGTGTGCTATGTCTTATTTTATTGTGCGCGCATGCAAAGGTGGATCTGCAAGCCCCCCTCGTGCGCCCCCCAAACCTCCACCTCATGTTTTGGCCCTCATCGTGCGGAGGCTCCGAAATGTGACACCCCTATCCCCCGTCATCTTGGGGCTCTTGCGGTAATGGGGAGGTAAAGGTGCAGCGCAGGGCAGCGCAGCACTGCCATACCAAGTGTGGGACAAATAGGGGATACAGTAAAGGCTCCCATGCTAGTCACACACGGTCGCGCAGCGACATAGTGGGAGGTCCCATTCATTCACGTCTAGGCCCGTTTTGTCAACTTATAGTTGTGGACCTGGCCCCACTGTGCTGGCGTGAAGGTCTCGTGTGTTCAGAGTTGTAGCCCTTTGTGCTCGGTGCACTGACTATTCACTGACTGGAGCAGCACAGCCCCGGCTACGAGAGGGTTCAGGACCCACCCTGCCCCCAGTTGCCCCTGTGTACTGACAGAGACTTGTATCTGTGTTTGCCGTTTCACCTGTCCATCGCGAAGGCAGCAATGGCAGCATTGCTAGGGGGGGGGGGGGCGGGTGGGTGCGGGCGGCACCAGGTGTACCATAAGGATTTTTGCCGGGTACATCCCAGCGCTGCTCTTCCTGTGAGATGACTTGGGGAGGTTGACACCGCCACCGCCGCCCATTGACCCGGTGGAGTTTGCCGCCGAAAACATACGGAGGCTCCAAAAATAGGCAAGGTCCCCCAAGTGGGTACGGGAACATGGCAAATTCTCGCTCCGCAGTGCAGAAGATGGCTCGGACAATAGACCTTGAGATCGCCATCTGGAGGGTCATAACTGTGCAAACAAGACCTGAACCTGGCACAAACCCCGACCTGAGCCTTGGCCCCTCCTAGGAACCCCCCAATCACCCCTCCTGGACCCACCCACCCCAAATCGACCCTCCTGGGCCCACCCCTCAAGGGGGCCGCCGGCCAGCCGTCAGTTTGGGGCTGCTCTGCGTCCTCACCGAGGTGTGGTCCCCCAGGGGAGGAACTGGTCCTGTCATACATCCGGTCAATCACAGCTCAAACTGTGCAATCTGGTAAACGAATTGCACGTTGCTTTCGCAAACTTGTCACAAGCAAAGATATTTGTTGTTGGTTGCAGATATTTGCTGCAGCTCATGCGGGGGTTGAGGATCTTAGTGGTAGTACCTGCAGAAGTGAGAGACGTTAAAAGAAAGATGAGTTGCAGTGTCAGCTGACGCTGTCTTCTTTGTGGGATGTCGAGACACGGCCGTCGTTCACTGCTGTCGAGCCAAAAGGTGCCTTTGGTGCCACGGATGAGGGTTTTCGCGTGTTACCGCTTGTGCGCACTCCCTTGAGGCTTGCATCCTGCACGTCTCCATACAGGGGCACCAGTCAGTGCATCAAGTGCATCGTTGTTGCCAAGGGGCGCAGGGTGGGGGCATGCCCAACCTCCACAACCGACACATTCAGTACCAATCTCGCAAACAGCTGCAAACTAGCCCCAAACAAGCACCAGAAAGGGACCAATTACCATGGCAAATGAACGGAGGTCACATTGGGGTTGAGAATGATTCAGGCGCCCTTTCATCTGACAGCTTGGACCAGCTGGTGCAATATGCAGCAACCTCCAATGCAGGAAAATGGAAAGGTTCGTCGTACTTCACACGGTTGCACGGTGTATGAGGGCCACACTCCGGAGGCCTTTGAGCAAATGTCACAGTTGAGGGTCCACAGCAAACTGAACAATCGCTCTGTTTCTGCTGCCGTGCAGCACCGTCAGCAGGCGCGAAATTGCTGGGGGGGCTCACTCTCCACTCCTTCCCAGCGGCCATTCTTCAGTCTTTGTTTTCCTTGTTCCCATCGTATGGGACTTACATGTCCCATGGTGGCTGACCCGCTGCGTGAAGTCCCTCAGCAGCCACTCTTTGCCTGACGCCTTTCAATAGTACCCTCTGCAATGGGGCAGACCATCAGTTTCATTCAGATGGCGTCCATCTTGGGCCAGTTTGAACTGCAGATGGATGCGTCATGGCACAAGTTCATGGACCTGCTGTCCCTTACTGCTCTCAATTTTGACATTGTGCTCCAGTACCTGCCCATCCGCAACGATTGGCGGACGCAGGTGTGCTGGCACCTCATGTCTTATCCTCAAAGATGTTTGGAGGAGGCGTGCCGTTCACGATTCCTGTTCAGGCAGGGCGCCCTGCGCCCAGCACCACCGCACCGCCCCCCGTTGTGTAGCAGGCTAAGCGGGGGGGGGGTCATGGGCCAGGGGCTGGCGATGCCGACCCCCTCCCGCCCCCCCTCTGGCGCCGCGGCGCAACGAAAGGGCTGGGCGTCCAAGGGGGTCACGCGGGAGAGGCGGGAGGGCGTCGGCATCGCCAGCTCCTGGCCCATAACCCCCTCATGTAACCCGTCGCACAGCGTCCAGGACTATCATCGGCTTTTACCCCCTTTTGTCGCAGGTCGTGGGGGCTCACCCGCGGTGCTGGTTCAATGTGCAGCGTGGAGGTGAAGAGGCCCAGTATCCCCAGCAGGCGTGGCAGAGACCGTGCTGCTCATGTCACACAGGATGGGGGTTTGGGGGACGCAGGCGGCTGGGGAATGGGCGTAGCACAAGTGCGCGGACGCATCGTTCACAGATTCGGTGCCATCTGGACCCCCCCATCCCCCCCCCAGCCCCAGGGGAGTCCGTCATTGGCGGACGACGCACAACATGGTACAGGGACAGCATACACAGACGTAACACGGAGACCGCCTCCTCCGTACTTACGCCAAGCGCACACGTCCACCGGTGCATTGTACTTAGATAGTGGAGCACCCCAACCAAGAAGGGGACACATTGTGAACTTGAATCATGAGAACACTTGGACTAACGGCCGAAAGTGTCTATGGCGGGGACATTCAGTCAATCAGTACCGACCATTGATCCCCCCAGGGGAGAGGCGGAGGCAGGCGGACACAGCCCCACTGCCCGGATCTCTTAGGACACTGCCCCTCCCGGGCCCGGCCAGAAGGCACGGGATGGATGCGGTACAGTGTGGTACTGACACCCACTCTCCGGCGGGCGGTGGTGCAGCCGCAGCTGCCCGCCTCAGCCGCAGTGGTAACAATGCGGTAAGTCATACGGATGTGCATGTGGTCTGGGCCGAGCGCCAACGTCAGAAGTGTTCCACCCCCGGTACCGCCTTGCGCCATATCCGTCAGTTTTAGGTCCTCCTGCTGGCGGGATCCTCACGAATGTCGTCCACGCGGCGTCTCAGAACGCAAGTTTTGGTTTTCCCTGTCGATCGCCATATCACTGTACCATTCCCCTCCCCTTTTGCTTTCCACACCGAGACATTGGGACCCCAGGCCCGAACGTCCCCTAAACCGGCCGTTTCCCCCCAGACTGCGGGAGTTTCTGGATGATCGTCCAGGCGTCCCTCGAATCGACAGCTGTCCCAAAGGGCCTACCCAAGGGCAAGAAAGGAGCGGTGAGTGAGGCGGCTCGAGAGGACTTTATGGAGCAGAGCGGCGTTCTCCGAGGCCTGCACGGAGATTCGTTAGGGAAGGGAGCCCCCCCCTCCCCTGGACCCCCCCCCTCTGTCGCCGCGTTGAGACATGAAGTACTGTTGTGGATGCCAGAGTGATTCTGGAGGGTGACGACCATCGTCGATCTATGACCAAAGTGATTACCGTGGGAAAAAACGAACTGTACAACCGGGACAACCTGGTTGGGCCCTTTTTGGTACACAAACTTTTGGGTCCCAGACCCCCCCCTTCCCCCATTCTGATACTTCCCTACGCCCCCCCCCCCCTCCTCATCCGCGGCCCTGCGCAGGTGACCGTCATTACGACCGGGATCCCCCTGATCGTCTGCGTCGTGGTCCTCCTCTTCTATGAGCCAGTGGTCAACGTGATCTGGTACCTGAGCCTTCTGACGTCGACGCTCATGGCAGTCTCCGCCGCCTTCGTCATCGCCCGCAAAGACTTCTCCGCTGTCGCAGCGCAGCTGGTGCCCATCGACATCGGGCTGGGCATGCTCATCGCGGGCGTGAGCGGCGTCGCGCTGTGCCTGATCCTGTGGTTCGTGGCGCGGCAGCTGGACTGCATGCGCGAGTGCGTGCATGGGCGGCAGCTGCGGAACGAGCACCGCCGGATGACGGACATCGAGACGTCGAAGGAGCGCGAGACCGCGAAGGTCGCATGGGCCCGCTGGGGCGTGTGGGTGGGACGCGGCTGCGCCTTCGTTGTGGCGGGCCTCGTGGCGTCGCGCGTGCTCCCCCTGCCGTGGTACACCGCGGCGGACATGGGGTCGCTCGGGGGGTTCGTGGCGGTGCTCGGCGTGATTCTGGTGGGCGTGGGCGTGTTAGAGCTCGGGCACGCGCTGCTGTGGCTCCTGCAGCCGTTCCGGCAGTTCTGGTGGGAGCTCCGGCACTTCTTCTCGCGGCACTTCATGCGGATCCTGCTGTTGATTGTGGCGGCGCTGTACCTTCCGGTCATGCAGAACATCATGGCGGTCTTCAACTGCCGTGATGCCTACTGCCCAAAGGTGGTGCTTGACCCCACTGCCCACTGCTTGCTGCCCCACACCTACTGCCTCTTTGCCATGCCTTGCCTCTCGCCCTGCAGGTGACGTGGCTCAGCTGGGACAGTATGTATCGCCTGATCAAGAGGTCCCAGGGTTTCGTGCCCTCAATCGCATGCAATCGAGCCCCGCGCCTACTTTTTTTTTAACCCAAAGTCCATATGTCACAATCAGCAGGGTGATGATCATTTTGATGTGCATATGAGAATGCCGTTCCCACAGTGCGAAGTTTGATATGTGGGCCCACAGGGGGCCCCCGGGTGCAGTCTCTGACCCCAACACCCCCCACCCCTTCCAGGGGGCCAAAATATTTAAAAGGTCCCGACCATTGTACAAGCCACGGGGGGGCCGTCTCCTCGGTTCGGGTACGCGACCTCCCCCCCCTCCCAAGTCCCGCAAGTTGTTCGGTGTTTTTAAGGATTTGTGCAGGTGTACGTTAGGCATTGCAAGCGCCCACTGTTTCTCATGAGCAGTTGTTGGGAACCATACATAATTTGTTCGCTCATTTTTAAGAAGTGGCACAGATTTTGTCGTGCCAGAACTGGTAGATTGATATTTTCCCCGGCACGGAATATCCCCCCCCCCCCCTGCAGTGGTCTAGGGTGATGATGTGTCGGTACATCAAAAGTGCTTGTGCCTCTCCACCCCTTTTCCACCGTTCCGTATTTCCTGATGAAACACCAGCCTCACCGACGCGGGGGGGGGGGGGGGGGACTGCGGAACCCCCGACTGCCCCAAGCGCTTGAGCAACCCCTCATCTTCCACAGGGCTCCCGCTTTCCCGACGAAGTCTCTGTCTTCACACGCCAGAACGCCACCGCGTGTCAGGACTGCACGTTCTACCCCGGCACGGACTTCCACGACGCGTGCCCGGCGCTGCTGCAGGCGGAGCTGTGCGCCGGCGCGCAGCGGCTGGTGCTGGCCCACAACTACAGCGTCGAGTGCGGCCACATTTGGTACTTCTTTTGGCCCTCGTCGTTCATCATGATCCTCGTGTTTGGGTTCGGAGTGCCGTGGCTGTTCTGGAGGTTGATCGGGCAAACGCTGCACCGGCTCGAGGCCTTCCCCCTGCCGGACGCGCCGGAGGACGAGGACGGCAAGTGGCGCACGGTGCTGGTCCAGTCGAAGCCTCTTACGCGCTCCCTCTTTGAGCCGTTCAAGCGTTTCTGGTATCCCCGTCCGCCTTCCCTCCTCTTTTTTGGAATTTTTGGAATTTTTCTGGACTTTTTTGAATTGCTTTAAGTTTTTTGGTGTTTTTTTGGAAAAATATAAAAAATCCAAAAAATTTCATCTCGTTCCCCTGCCCCCTGCCCCCTTTCACGTACCTGCGCCCCAGTGCACATCCCCACGCCCTTTCCTCTCCTCCTCCCAATCTCCTGTTGGGAATTCCTTCCCTTCGCACCCAAGTCACCGCACCCGTGCCGATCCCCGTCCCCGTCTCCATCCACGTCCTCATTCACGTCCCCGCAGCCGCAACCCCATTCCCCATCCGCAATCCCAGCGCCATGCCTATCCGGAAGGGGGGAAGGAGAAGGCCATGGCGATGGGGTGGTGGGTGGGCGATGGGGTGGTGGGTGGGCGATGGAGATGGGGATGGGCGATGGGGAAGGGGATGGATGGGAATGGGGGGTCCCCCCTCGAAGCACCAACGGTTGAAGCATGCCGCAGCACCAGATTCTTGGGCCGTTGGCGGGAGTCTGGAGCATGCCAGGGCGTCCTGGACATGAAGAACTGAAGAAACCTCAACAAGCTCGTGGACATTCCCCAACAACACTTACCTGATGCATTGCCAAATGCACAATGCTGCCCCAGCACCAAGATCTCAAAGGAAAAGGCTGAGTATGATCCGCGGATTTTCCTGCGTCATTTTCCCTTGCAGGTTGTTTGTTTTTTGTCGCCCTTGGAACGGGCCTTCAGTATAATGGGCCAGATTTTGACGCATGATCGCCTGCATATGAATGATGACACATTGCGCCATTTTGGCCAACGTTGAGACTTGCCAACGTTGAGAGGGCCCAACGTCCAGACTCGCCAATGTCGAGACTGGCCAACGTCGAGACGAGCCAACATCAGACTGGCCAACGCGGCTTCGGCGTTGGCCAGTCTTAACGTTCGACAGCCTCGACTCCAGTTAGGTAAATTACGATTACCACTAACAATAGCCGGCGCAATGGCGATCATGTGTGAATGCCGGAAGCTTGAAAGGATAATTTTTTTTTAATAAATGAAGGGGTAACGCAACAGTACCAATGAGATGTTCCCACGAATATTGGATTTCTGAAATAAAGGGCATTCTGGAGACGGCGTTTATCGGTGAATTTCCCTTTGTACCATGATTTTGCTTGTCAAAGACACTCTCCAGTCACAAGTATTGATCACATTTCGGGGGCCCAAAAAACAACATGGCAAGCAATTATTGATGCTACTGAATGGTGTACTAATCGATTTTCAGCTGCAAATGAACCCAAAAATGCCATTTGGCACATTTGGGGGTGAATGATTGGGGACACAATCCCCGCTCCATTGAAGAGGCGCTGACAACAAAGATATTCTGGCACGTTCTACCGTCAATCTATTGCCACGCACCGATTGGGCATGAGTGATTGGGTGTAACCCCCACCCTCTGCCTGCCCATTTGAGAAGTGCTGGAAACGAAAAACAAATGTGTTTGGCCTCCGCGCCCTCTCCCTCCCCTCCTTCGGCCCCGGCCAGAGCCGTGTGCGCGTCCTGCAGGCGGTACTGGCGGTTGTACGAGCTGGTGCAGAAGTTCCTGGTCATCGCCATCACCATCTTCTGCACGTTCCGGGGCCACGCGCTGCTCGGGCTCATGCTGGTCACGAGCGTCCACGTCCTCAATTTCGTGATTTTGGTGGTGTACAGCCCCTTCCTCAGCCGCCTCATCCACCGGCTGTCGGTGACCCTGGCGTTGATTCTGTCGGCAGACTACATCATGGCCTCCTTCATTTTTACTGGCCTCTTGAGGTGCCCGTGCCCGTGCCCGTGCCCGTAACAGGGGAAGCGATGATTTCGTGGGAAATTTCGTCTTTGACGAAGGTGACGAAGTTTTCCCCCGGCGAAGTTCAGGGGTGTCGGCAGGGCAGTGAAGGTGCCAATGGCACTGCGTACCGCGGGTCCACAGTTTTTGGGGCGGGTGTTTGGAACAGCAGATTCTTTCAGATGTTGTGAACTACCGCCGCTTGCAGTGGCCATTTGCTTTGCAAATCCGTCCCCCTCCGAACGGAGCATGGGCCTGCACGTTGCGGCAGTTGGCCGCGTTGGGAATCCCACGGGTGGCGAAATTTCCCCCGCGAAATGTTCCCCAGCGAAACAATCCCCGTCCAAACATCCCCCCCCCCCGTGCCCGTGCCCGTGCCCGTGTCCGTGCCAGGGCGGCCGGGAACGTCCCCCTCACGTACACGCTGCTCGCGGTCAACGTCTTCGCCATCCTTCTGAGCGTGCTGGTGTCGCTGCTGATGCTGCGGGGGCCCCAGGGGCCCGCCGACCCCCGCAAGGCCGGCGACGCGGACGTCGAGGAGGACGAGAGCCTGGGGTCCCCCTCCGTCTCCCACATCGGGCCCAACAATGCGTTCCTGCGCCGCAACGCCAGCGTCACGGACCCGTCGGGCACCAAAGGCCACGGCGATGCGACGCGGGACTTGGGGGAGTCCTGCAGCAGCGGCGGCAGCCACGTGCTGTCGCCGAAGTCGTTGGAGGGCTCGGGGACGTGCCGGAGGCCGTCCTTCCTGATCACCGTGTCGCCTGCGGACGGCTCCGGGCCCACGCGAGAACAGCAGATGCGGGTCATCAGGTCGGACATGCGCGGCGCGAGGCCGGGGGCGGTTCTGCGTTGGAGGACGAGGGCCGCTGGAGGGGGGTCTCAAACGGGGCTTCTCAAGGGGTTGTCGGGGCCTTGGCTCGTACATCTGCCCTTCCTGACAACGCGTCCACTTCGTGGTAGCAGTTATCAGAGGGAAGGAGGATAAGCCGGTGCAGCCACCGTGATAGGGGGCGGGCAGGTGGCAGGAGGGGCACCGTGGAGTCACAGGTGGAAAGGGCGTATTGTGTCTATGAGCCCCCAGTGAAGAGGCCTCTCTGGGTGTGGGGAGTGGCTGGCGTAGGTGTGGGTGCCGGGTTTGGTGGCAAGGAAGGGACCGTGTCCGGGCAAAGGACCTGGAGGAAGCCGTCAAACTCGTCCTTGCTGCATATCGCGACAGTACAGTGCGTTAAGAGGGAGGAGGCGCGGCAGGTACCATGGAAAGGACGTTGTAGCTGAGGCATCAGGAGCGAGTGGCCGGGGCGCAGGAGGTGCTGAGCTCGAGGCTGGCCGTGAGCAGAAAGGCGGTGATGCTGGAGCTGGTGCTACCGGCGGTGGACTGAATGTGCTCGGGGGTGGGGTGGGGAGCAGGCAAGAGGTGGCGGGGAAGGCGCTTGCTAGGGTTGCCTTTGAATCGTCCATAGCGCATGGTGCAGCGATGGAGCAAGTGGAGGGGGTGCGGGGGAAGGGGGAGGCAGGTGCGCAGTGCAGTTTTGGCGGTGGAGGTGCAACGGCCTTGTGGCACTAGTTGTACTCCGCGGCGGCTCAACAGCCATTTTGGAACACGCCCGCCCCCCCAAAAGATCACAGTCATTTCCGACAGTTGAAGTGTGACCAAATGTTGCGTTGAAGCTCGTTCTGACTGATGTTTGCCTTTGTGGGGAGTAGCGCCGTGGAAGCCGGGGTGCCTTTTCTCGGCGGCCCTGCCCTTCCCCCGGCATGTGCTTGAAGGGGGAGAGGGGCACCCGCCTCCCCCAAGCCGATAACAAATGGGGGGGGGGGGGTGCGGGGGCCCGGAGCAATTTACGCTGTAAATTACAGAAATTTTTGTAAATTCCTCGAAAACTGGCGTAAATTTCCGTAAATTTTTGTAAATTTGGTGTGAATTAGGCATTGTACATGATTTGCTTGCTATTGCTTGCACTTACAAATATTTGTGAACTAGATTTGTGTCCATTTTGGAATGTAAATTGTATAAATGCCCCTTCTCTGTGTCAGAGTCAGTAGGGGCTATGTAGCCAATTCGCCGATTCCGGCAAGATGAGTGAAGACGCCTGCCTCGAGCTTGTCCCCTGCTCAAGAAGGAGGCATTCAGGGGCATTCTTTCTTCCCTTGCTTTCACGTGCTCTGCGTGCCATTCCCTGCACTTACAAACATTTGTGAACAAGATTTGTGTCCATTGTCTAATGCGAACTGTGTAGATGCCCGTTTTCTATACCAGAGAATACTAGGCCGAATCCAGCAAGACTAGGGAAGATTCCTGCCTCGGGCTTGTCCCGGCTCGAGAAGGAGGCATTCAGGGGCATTTTTTCTTTCCTTGCTTTCACTATATTCACCCATTTGTATTCCCCTTCCCTGTGCTAGCTTTGTCATGTAATGTGGGTGCGGAAGAAAGGCGGAGAGGTGGTGTGGCAAGAATTTGCTACTCCAGCAACCACGCTTCATCACATCAAGTCCGAAGGTGTCCCCTCAACTCTGCAGCAAGTACAGATTGAGCGTGCGGCTAAGAATTCAAAGGCCCCCCATGTAAGTATTTGCGCATGTGCATGGGCACGAGCATGGGCATGATGCGCGGCATGGGGGCTTGCATACATGCATGAACTAAAATGCAAACTAATCTTTGCGTAACCTAATGTTTGTACCTTGACCCTTCCACCGGCATCTCTAACCCACACACTCCAAACGAACAACATACGACCAAAACTAACGTATGTCCCCCACCCCAACCCCCCCATACTTGTACAACGCTAACAGAGGGGCAATGCAGGTAAAAAAAAGGCGTTTTTAGGAGTGAAGAGGTACCGAGGCTCCCACAAAAGATTTAAAACAAAAGAAACCCTGCACAAGGTCCAAATTTTTTTTTGTGCGGACCGAATGGTTGACGCAATGGGGCAATTCGGCAAAAAAAAAAAATCGCAAGGCTCCCCCAAAAAAGAAGAAGAAAGAGGCCAAACAAAAAGGAGTAAAAAAAAGTGAAGAAGACTCCAACGTCAACCAAGAGCAAAGTATCCATGCTCCTTTCCTAACCCTCACCCAACAACCTTTAGCCCCCTCCCTTTTTTGGAATGCACCAAAAAATCAGTTGCCCAATTAGCAGTGTTTTTGAGGGACGGTACACAATTTTGACCGAAGCCCGGGTCCATGGTGCATTCCCCAAACCCCATACCCCCCCCCCCCCCCCCCGCAGTCCATGGGCAAACCCACCAAAACAAAAACGGTGGCTGTCGGTATATACAAGTAGGTATCCACACACATTCTTTTCTAATCCAAATACCAAACCAATCATTGAAGCGGTGGGAAAACGCCACTTCGGGTCACAACCAACCTTAAAAACACTGTGTTTTGAGTTTTTGAGGCTGGTTGAGCTGTTGAGTGACACGGTATATTGTGTGAATTTACGCCATTTCTTGGGAATTTACGCCACTTTTCTTGGGAATTTACGCCGTTTTGGGGAAAAATTTACACCGATTTACACAACCTGGGGGCCGGGGGCCTGTAAACCCCCGTAAATAACCGGCTTGGCCCCCCCCTTTGGGGGACCAACAAGCGGGTCACACAAAACACATGGCACCAGCCACACCACGTGTGACCCACCCGCTGTCCCAGAATTTCAGACTTTTTTGAAGAGGCAATCAGAGATTCAAATAGATCAAATCAGGGAATCAAAGACAAACTGTCAGAACGAAGGGAGCACTGCATATCAAGATAAACTGTATTGTGCAGGGCCAACAAATATATAACATGTATAAAGGGTAAATATATGAATGTCCCCTTCCCCTTAACAATGACCGTTTGTTGCGCACAACACGGCGTCTGTCGGCCCCGGTCCACCAACCGGTTTGTACCCGCCATGCCAACCACCAGTAGTCTGTGTTCGCACCCACGCTTGCATTCAGCCTCACGCCTCCTCAAGGGCATTCCTGCAGTTGCCTCCCCCGACCATCAGGTCCAAGCAGCGCACCGTCGATTTCAACATCGACAAGGACACCAAGTTCCGCATGTCGCGCTTCTTCATGCTCACGGGGGTCCTCATGTTTGTCGCCCTGGCCTTCTGCTTCTCGGGGATCTTGCAGCACATGTACTTCGGCACGTTCGTCCCATCCAGACCCTACACCAGTGCGGCCATGACACAGCTCCTGAACTACGACGACTGGAACGCATTTGGCAAAAATTGCTGCTGTATGGAGGAGGAGAAGGGTATCCCTCTTCTGTCCCTACTCTTACCCCCCATCGCCTCTATCTCTACGTCAAGCCTTAGTCCCTGTCTGCACCATCTCATCTGATCATGCGGCGATCATGATGCTCTCATCCGATTGTCTGCTTATCATGATTGGATGAGGGGATCATAATGAAAGGCGCCCAGAGGTGTCACCAAGTATCCACTTCAGGTTGAGGGGGTCGCTATTCCCCATCGCATGTGAACTCAGTCTGCAGTTGACAGCCAGATCCGGTGGTCACACCTTGGCGGTGGTCCGCGACGTTCCGCTGCGATCCACCATCGCTTCGCGTGTTGGTGGCCTGTCCACTGGCATCTTCGTGTCTCATTCCTTTGATAAAATGGCACCTATGGTGTTGTAGGCCACTGACGAGCCTAATTTCTTCCTGCACTTTTGTGCGTGCTGAGCTCTTGCGCACGTGCAACAGCTCAGCATTCCTTCGGGTGTGTGTGTGTGTGTGTGTGTGTGTCACCCACATGGTGTGAACCCACGTGGTGCGCCGATATCAATCTACTCCGCGCCAGGGGGACACCATGATCTGTTTGTGTGTGTGTGTGTGTGTGTGTGTGTGTGTGTGTGTGTGTGTGTGTGTGTGGTTGGGTGGTGGCACCCAACAGTGCAGTGGTCAGTCTTAAACAAGAACTCCTCCATGGATGAATTTGATGGTCCGTTGATAAGTGCAGCACCCCACTGGGACTGAGGTGAGGACACAGGGTGCAAACCGTATCACGCCGATCCCATTGGTCGGGGCTGCACATTGCCTCATTATCAACAGACTGAAAGACGTCTAGGGCTGCTCTGCAGCTCCTGAGGAGTTTTCTTTCAGCGCTTTTCTTGCTTTGTTGCTTTGTTTCGCGGTTCCCAACGTGTGTGTGCGTGTCACATTTTGTCGTCCAACACCTGCCCGCCTCCCTGGCCAGAAGGTGCTTTGTGTTTCTCCATCGCCCTGGAAAGCCGCCGTCGTGCCCTCCGGCTGCGTGCAGCCCATGTCCACATGCCCCCGCAGGCACCGAGGAGAAGTGGGTCTGCCGCAACGGACGATCCATCAATCGACTGCGACGCCAGGGCAACCACAGCGGCCTGGGCCTCAGGCCCTTCTGCTCACGCCGGTTTGAGCCGGGCTGCCAAGTGATCGTCACTACAAAAGGGGCTGCTCGACTCAACTGTACATTTGCCGTCCCTCCGAAGGTGTTGGCCGAGTTGTGGTAAGCCCCGCCCATGAGCGTACACGAACCGGCGGGGGGATGCGGGGGTGTGTGCGGGCACGCCGCAGCACTTGAGGCATCCCTCTCACATCCACGGCACATAGTGGGCCAGCCATTGGTGAGCACAACCTCAGGGCCTTCACTGGTGCCCCAGAACGAGATCCTGATGGTTTTGTACAGAGTGAGAGGGAGAGGGAGGGAGGGAGGGAGGGTTCAGTCTGTGGATGCCAACTTCCGCCCCCCCCCCCCCGCACGCGCTCGCCTGCCAACAATATTTTTCCCCGCTGGCTTCGGACAAGCCACCCAAACAATGTATTCCTGAGAATCTCAACCGATGCGTACGCCTGGAAGTGCTACCCGGCACACTTACTCACCATCAGTCGCTTTGTGGATCGGATGCCCTCCATGTACACATGTCTTTCCCCGCAGGGGGGTGGGGGAACCGTCACTTTGGCTATGTTACGGGTATGGGGAAACCGTCGCACACTGCCGAGTATTTCTGTGGGGGGGTTACCACTTTTGGACTGCGCAGTAATGGCGCACTATCTCTTTGCATTCGGAAAAGTCCTGCGCCAATGGCGCCGAAGAAAGTCATGCCCGAGGTCAGACCAGACTCAAAGGGTGGGTGGGACTGTCACATCATGACAGTCCCTCCTCGTGGGCGACGTCAAAGGGGAGGCATCACGAAAGGGGTGGGGGTCACACGAGGAGGTCAAGGTGGCACTTACCATCCGCATTGGGCGCGCATGCTTAACAATTCCAGAGCGTCAGGTGCATCCTCCCAGCCGCACTGACCACGTATTTCAGAGACTCTCTCTTTTGTAATGCTGCTTGACAGGCACTCCACTGGCGTTGCAACCACAATTTTCGGTTTTGTTAGCCCTGATTTTCCCAAAAATCCTGTGCTGCAGTAAAAGATCTTTGACAATATCGCCAGAACCGGAGCACCCGTTGCAGCAAGCACCACCTACTCTTCAACACGAGGCTAAGCTTGGCGCATCTGCATGACACTTCGTTGGTTCAGGCAGCGTCAAGTGATACCTCCCGGGACACGGTGCAGTGGTCTGCAGAGGAGTTCACCTTTTTGTTGCTCGACTCTGCCTCCCCCGCACCCATTAGTCACAGGTTTTCGCCTGCGGGTGCTGTTATACCACCCTCCCCCTGTCACAGTCCGTTACTGCACATGCGATTTTCGCGACGCTCACGTTGACTCCCCCTAGGCCCACGTGGCCCATTCTTGCCCAGTTTTCCTGCTCCTCGTCCATTGGGCTTTCGTCCGCCTTCTAGCAACAGTGCCCAAGCAGGAGGGTTCTTATTTGCCCGCGCGTGACACGCCACCCGAATCGCGCACTAGCCCGCATGGCGCGTGAACCGTCGCTTGATGGGGGTGCAAAGGGCAAGTATGTGCCTGTTCGTTTTTGCGTGATGGATCACACCGGATTTGCGTGATGGATCACACCGGCACCTTGACTGATCTGCTCATGGTCTTTGACACCTTGGAGTTCCCCAGCCGCCCACACCCCTCCCTCAACTGGCACGTGTCAGTTCTGGCCGCCCGTGTTGTCTTACCTCTGTCGGTAGCCTTCCTGGCCCGCTGGGTGACGTGCCACCTACAGGATTGGCACATGATAGCCAGGGGTGTGCTTCCAATGCGTAACCCCCCCCCCCCCCGGTCTCCTGGTGGGCACCCCAGGTCACGCACCTGGTCCGCCCCGAGCTCCGAGACCCCTCCGTGGCACATCTCCTGCGTGCTCACTCAGACCCTCTCATGGTGCTCACCACCACTCCCCAAGTTCACTCTTTACATCAGCGAGTTCCACGACCCATGGACACTCTGGCAGTTCGGGACCATGTGCTGCTGTGGGACGATACGGTCGTCCACACTTTGCCTCGGCAAGGGCACTTCCGTTAGTGAATACGCGCTCGTCTTTGCTGGTTGTGTTCGAGGGAGGGTGCTACAAGGGCACAGACTGCGATAGACAAGAGTACTCCCCTCCTCCACGAAGAACCCTCTCTGCCACCATCCCAGCTCAGGGTTGACCATCCCAACCATCACCCTGACACCACAGCACAGCACGATTGAGACCGCAGTAGGAGGCATGTGCCCCCTGCCACCTGGCAGCCGGGTGTGTGAGGTGCACCTTTGCCTGGATTCCCCGGAGAGGCAATCCGTGGGCCCATAGGGCCCTCTTCGGAAAGGGAAGATTAGCCCACAGCCCAAAGCCCACACAGCCTCCGGTCTCTTGGGGTGGGGCTTCTTGTATGTTGCGTCTGTGTGTTTCGGCCAAACGATGTGCCGCTGGGAGCCTGCGGGGCAGCGAATGCACAAGTGGCCGCTGGCGCTACCTCACAGGGCCTGACCTCTGCTTAATCGCATCCGGTGTGTGACGCATTTGCTGTATGATTCGACATGGAGCACTGACATGTTGCGTGCAACTCCGTCAGATGGGCCCGCATCTGATGTGTACGTGCAACATGGATGTATTGGAACGGCTGACAGACGTAGAGGAGGGGGGGCGGGGGGGCGGACCCAGATTTCATGGTGGGAAAAATGAAATCTGCAAAAGGAAATTTTGGTTTGGGCTATTTTTAGTACACAAATTTTTGGGTTCCAGACCCCCTCCCCCCCCCCCCTCTCCTCTCTTTTAATACATCCCTGGGCCTGCGACGATTCAGTAGGAGCGACGTTTACCGTTCCACAAGGCAATGCGGGGATGCCCAGGCGATCGCCGGACTCCCGCGTAGCCCTGCCCTCTATCCCTCGCCGCGTACCGTGTGGCTCTCGGAGGTTGAGAACGCCCTCGCGCCTCCAACGGTGCAGTCCCGCTTCAGCTCCGTCGGCGTCTCGATCCGGGGGCCTCTGGTTTGGGCGTCATGCGCCATGACCGCTGCGCTGCGTGCGCTCAGCAGGGGCACGGGGCAGGGGTGCCAGGCAGGGGGCGATATGCGATTCGCATTCCCCCCGCACACGTGCACGCACACCCCAACACATGGTGACCGCCACCTGGGGCAGTCTGCTGCGATGGGGAGTACCGGGACAGGCACTCCACCCTCTCTCACGAAACAGCACCCCCCCAACACAACCCCACAACTAGCCTCAACGAACAAAAGCAAGTTGCAAAACACACAGCATTGGAGTCCGGTTGTGCTACACACTTTTCACACGATGGATCACCAGAGCAACGATTTGAATGTTGAGGGGTGTTTACCATGACGCACTTCGACAAGTAAGCAACGTAACCCCCCCCCCCCTCCTTTGCGAGAGCAACACCCTTGTCAGAGCAACAGTAGGTATTGTTTTTACAACTTTGGGAACTATGGAACTTGGCGGTTCTTTTTTCTGTTGGCCTATGAATGTCAAAAGTTTTCTGTGGTTTGGGGCTGGGGATGGTATTTGTGGGATACTGATTTGTGTCCTGCCACCCATTTTCACCTTCTTGTCCTTGTGGAGGTGGGGTTTGGGGAATCACCTGAGGACTAGTGCATTCACGATGCAACGGTCCTTGCTTGCGTGTTCTTGCGGCGCATTTGTCAGAGGTTGTTTCCATCCACGCTTGGAATGGTAGTGTTGCTCTCGCAAGGGGGGTTGGGGGGATACACCGCATGCAAGTCTGCACCTCAGGATTTCAGATACAATCGAACCCGAATTCTTACCCGAGTCTTTCGTTCTCCTATGGTCTGGCGAATGGGAGCCTATCAATACGCTACCTATGAGCCCTCGTTGATATCCCTCTTTTACTCCCCAATCTCAATACTTTGGGGAGTATCAGACGCAGTGCGCGTGCGGTGCACACGCGGTGGGTATACCGTGGTTGTTGCATTGACCGTTTCAGCTGATTTAGAGGCTATGTGCTGTTTTCGCCTCCAAAAATTGTAGCTGACACTGCAGAAGGAACTTGGGTAGTGTAGCCACATGCAAAATAGGGATTGGTGTGCAATACCTTGTCATCTTTCAGCCTGCTGCTGCACTGGTTCCATGTGAGCTCGCCCAAGGTGCCCCCCAGCAACTTCCACCAAGGGATAGTATTTCCAAGAGCTTCAAAGATAGACCATTTCCTGGAGAAGTTGTTCAAATACCTGACGCGGTGCGTGTACGGTGCATGAATTCCCTCTTTCCCAAAATGGGGGGTTGGAACAATTGAGTGCAGGAGGTGGCCTCTATAAGGGCA
Source organism: Eutreptiella sp. 'Long Island Sound 2002' (assembly GCA_964036045.1). Taxonomy (NCBI): domain Eukaryota; phylum Euglenozoa; class Euglenophyceae; order Eutreptiales; family Eutreptiaceae; genus Eutreptiella; species Eutreptiella sp. 'Long Island Sound 2002'. Next base: position 44,748,790 of record OZ038389.1, on the reverse strand, counting down.
GATCTGACCTGACGTTTTGTGGAGTAGTGTATGCACTGGTACCATCGCGACAACCCCTTCTCAGTAGCTCTGCGTGCAAAATGGCAGCTGTCTATTTAAGGGCTCGTCCATTGTGGCTTTGGTGAGCCGAGAGTCGCAGCTATCCAGCCCGCAGGGGGTTGGCCAGCACTGAGAACCCGGCCCCTTGTCAACACCCTTCTTCTTCCTATGGCTGTGTTTTTCAGGAACATTGTGCGTTCCAGTTGCATGAGCCAGATTCCACTGCAGAGCTGCTGAACCTCCAACGTCCCGTCCCTTGACTTGTGCCGCACGCTCTTGACTTCCACATCACACATTGCTTGACCCCTACACCATGTCGCCTGTCCTCCATGCGATACTGCTTTGCCTCTGAGCCGTGTTGCCGCACCTCAACGCGATGTTGCATTGCCTCTACACTATGTCATTTGACCTCTATGTGACGTGCTTTTACCCACACCACATTGACACCATATCGGTTGGCCTCTAGGAACGCTTACCCTGCGGCGCTCTGCGGTTCGCAGTTTGGATAATTATCCCAGAATACAAGCAAACTAGTGCCGCATACATACACACATTTTCTACGCATAGTTTACCCCTCACACATCACCTTTTCTCCTTTTTTATTGCTACATTATCAGACAACTTGCATGACGATATGTGACCCCTCTGCAGAGCCATGCGATGAAATGGTCCACAACTTTCTTCCATCTCACTGTACCATCCTCGTGCCACGCTATAGTTTCCCGTACTTGGTTTGGACTATGGGAGACAGAGATGTTGCGTGCTGCGGTTGTTTCCTGGATTTGCTTTTGGCGCAATGACTCATGTGTCTTGAAGTGTTGAATTCAAGGGAATTTTTTTGTTCCATTGGACGTTTCTTGGACACTGTACACTAAAGCTATTTACCCTTTCCCTGCGGCGCGCAGGAAGCATTCCCTCTACGCGATGTTGCTTCAACTCTACATCTAACCCGATGTAGCTTGACCGCTGTGCCACATTGCCTGGCCTCTATGCCATGTCGCTTCACCATTATGTCATGCGGCATGACTTCGCCACCATGTCGCTTGGCTTTTGTGCTACTTCGCTCGGCCTCTACTATGTTGCATGACTCTACATGTGATGCCAGCCACATGGTGTGGGTGATGGGATGTATCCGTTTGATAGCCATTCCTGTTCATTCTACCCCGCTCCCCTTGCGCAAAGCACGACCTTGCTTAAGTACGACGGCCCAATGTTGCCACCGATTTTTGCGTCTGCAATTTTGGTGCTCCAGAATTCAGAGTCAGTAGATTGTGAATATTTTGTCTTTGAGAATACAAGCAAGAGGGCTGGAGCAGACATTTGGGATTTTGCTTTGCCCACCAAGCATTGTGCTTGTGAGCATGGGGCTTTTAGATTGGTATCGGCGTGATTGTGAGCTGTGGTGAATGCTGCCCTACCCAACATGCACTTTTTCATGGGAATGCAATTCACGCCGTGGGCATATTGCAAAGTGTTTTTTTTTTTAATTACCCAAACCCTTGTATTGGGTATTTTTCTACAAGCTACCCGGTTTGTAGGAGAGGGAGGTGAGTTTGATTCTATTGAAAGCATCCATGTGATAAGAGTTTGTTTGAAAGGGGTCATAGAAATGGTGTTCGGTCATGGTTGAAGGGTTTAGTTGACATAGTACACATAGCTGTTTTGCAGCTACACCGCTTCTCGGCATATTGATTTCTCCACACTAATGGAGCACCCGAGACAGCACAAGTACCCCAATAGCATCCCTCTATGCTCGGTTGGTGGGAAGTTGTCTAATGTGCCATTCAATTCCAACTATGCCGATCATGTTCACCTTGGTAATACACCTTGGTAATAGAGCATGGATTTGTGACCTCATGTTGGTAACTTCGCCCATGCTCATGATTACATATACAAGGGCCGCACCATTGTGCCTTATATTGGGTGTAAGTCGAAGTGTAACAGGAATGTATTGATAAGCATGGTTTCTATCGTGCAAGGGTGGAGCTCTTGGCCTGCTTGTGGCAATGGAGGATGGTTCTTTCCGAGTGCAAAGTTTGTCACCTAAACTGTTGTTCCCATTGTTTCAACACCCGCACCAGGGATGTGCTTAGTGTTCGGCCTATGGGACGCAGGGCGGTCCTTTGGGACCGAGATTTTTTTTTAATTTTGTACCGCCCTTAAGGACCGCCCCAAGGGACCATCAACCGCCAACCACCACGCCACCAACCGCCAACCGCCACCAAGAGCCAACTGCCAACTGCCACCAACCGCCAACTGCCAACCACTGCTAACCGCCATCAACCACCAATCCCCAACCACCAACTGCCGCCAACCACCAGCAACCGCCACCAACCGCCATCAACCGCCAGTTGCCAACCGCCAACCGCCAACCGCCAACACATGGTGTGCCCGTGGGCATTTTTGGGAAACCTGGGTACAGGAACACTTCTTTTTTTTTCCTTCGTTAAGGACCACCCTGATGGGACGGGGGTGGGGCTGTTTTAGAGATTCTGGTTGGGTGGGTCTCCAAATACCCCCCTTCCCGTGGGGGTGGGACGTTTTGTGGTGTATGGGTGCTGATGGGTTCGCGGCTGTCTGGGGGCCTCTGATGGCTGAGTGCTGTCTGATGGCTGGGTGCTTGGGCAGGCAGGTTTCACTTCTGCCCATATGGGTCCAAGGGTCCAAGAGAGGAGGGTGGGATGTAAAAATAGAAGCCTGTATGTTCCTCTCTTGCCCTCTCGCTCTGGCATAACCCCCTGCTCGTGTCTTGTGTACTGCTTTGGTGGCTGGCTGGCTGTCCAACACCCCCCCCCCCAATGGGGGTAGGACAATTCTGGGTCTGTGGGTTTTTTGGAAAAATATGGGTGGGTGGGTCTCGTAATTCACCCCCCTCCCTCTTGATTGTGCAATGTTTGAGGGAAGGAGGGGTGTTTGCACAAGTTTTGTGGCCAATGATTTGATCTCCTTAGGGGCTATTTAGGGGGCTGGGGGAGGGCGTAAAAATCAGGGCATTCTGGAGATACTTGCCGCAAAAGTAGCGTGCGGCGCAGGTTCTCCCCCTAAGCACCGTGTGATTTGCTGGGCTTGTGCAAGGGGGGGGGGGGGGGTCTATCCATTTCTTGCCATTCCATGTAGCGTGCCAGGCAGTACTGCGCTAATTGTCATCGCTATTTGTCATCCAGTTCCAATCAAGTGATGTTTCTCTGTTTGCAGGCTTGCAAGTCGCTCTTGTTGTGCAATGATACTACGCATGCCACAGCTCTGACACTGTATCAAGGCCCCCTCGAGAGTACATCCTAACAAAAATGTGCTGGATGTTGACCCACCTCATCCTGGCTGCACTGCCTGTGCAGGGATATGGACGCAACCCTGCAGCTGCTAGCACACTGCCAAGTTGGGCCACAGACCACACATTGCAGGTCGTGCCGTCTGTTGCGGCTCACACCTCGAGTTGCCTGTCAGTTTTGACCCCACCGATTGACCCCTTTGTCCCTCTTCAACGGACACGACTTTTGAACAGCGCCAAGAGCTGACTTAGGAACTGTTGTTTGGCAGCTCCGGTGGAAACACCCTAATGAAGCATTGAGTGTCACGTGTGCATACGTCAGGTAGGGTGCAAGCCTTCACGGAATGTTGTGAGGAATATGACACAGACCCCAGGCACACAGGGTACAGACGCTGTGCGAGGCCGCCCGAAGGAATATGCTTGTCCCACCCCTGGGACTCAGCCACAGACGGGACTTGTGACATGACACCTTTTGGCCCGTCTGTTTCACCGCTTTTCTTCAAGCATGCGTCTTTTACCCAAAGTACTGCCGATAGGTCAAGTGGGGGTCTGCAGAGGGACTCGCAGATATTGGATCGTGCGGGCAGTCAGATGTGGGTCTGTAGACCCAGTCAGGCCCTCGTGGACAGTTGCCAACTATTTCATGAAAAGAGTAAGACCTCATTGAGATGTGCAGCAGAGTGCAGTAGTGGTGTTGGCACATGTGGTGAAACGTGCAAGGATAATGCCTGGCTCATCACTCAGGGGTGGAGAAATACTCTGTGCCCAAGCCTACCTGGCTCTCCCTGAGGACGCCCGTGAGGTCTGACAGGGGGCGCACCGTGCGCTGTGCCCGCGCTATGCGAAAACTCGGTTGTTTTCCAACACCGGTAGCCATGGGTCCCTGGGGCCTTCTGGGAATTCTGCACCCTACAGCCCCTGCTGGTACACCAGGGATTTTTTTGTTTAGTCTGATGCTTGCCAGGGGCCCAGGGTCCTGAATTCCGCACCCGATGCTGTTTTGAATGGATCATGCATGCTTCTGTAGGTGGGTGGTTTTCAGAGGTGTTCCCGGGATAAACAACGTAATAATTGGCAATAATTGGCGCTGCGCCTGCTCTGTGCGAAAACGCGTGCACAGACCCAAACCGGGCTACCCTGTGCAGAAGGGTAGCAGAAAGGGAGGTCAAGATTCTCTGCCAGAGCCATCTGATCAAAGCAACTGGGTTGATTCAATAGGCTCAAGTGGCGAGGTGTCACCTGTACGGTGGATTGTAACCATGCTATAAAAGCATGCGCCGTTAGTGTACCTTCGAGCATTCGCAGCAATTGACACCATGAACAGGCAACAGTGGTAGCAAGTGTGGAAGAAAGCATCTGTGCCGAGAATTTTGCAAGGATTTGCGGAAGCGAGTGGAAATTGATGATCGGGGAGTTGGAGGATGGGCACGGGCATGCATGGCTTTTGTAGAACTTTTCTCCAGTTTGGGGAAGCCTGTCGCATTCCACGTAGGCGTGCATCAAATTACCCCCCCCCTTGTCCAATGAATGCATGATCCGGTGAACGCTTGGTGCTTGGACCGTATTTTTTTTGGTGCCTGAATTGATTAGGTACCCAATTTCAGAATACAGGCATCACACGCTAGAAGTTGGGGGAATGAGGAGCTGTTGTGATGTGTGTTGCAACAATGGTTGGAAAATTTGTAAAACAGGGTGTGAAGGAATGGTATCCTTCAACTGTTGGACCTCTATTGCCCACCATGATTGATTCTCTAGTTGCACCTGGCCGAGAGGTGGTGTGCAAGCCAAGCGGATGAACAAGCGGATCATTTGGGGACCTAAAACAAGTAGTTTTAAGCTATTTGAGTATCTTTGAACCAGTTTTGCTTGCACAAAGGTCAAATCGCCTAGATCTGAAAGGATGGGTCTTTTATTGGAAGTGCGGGGGGTGTGGAAAGGGTTTGTAAGGGTGGTCCTTGGGGTTTTTTCGGGGATCCTTTACTAGGGTCTCCTTCTAGGGGGTCTTATAGGATGGCCCTTTAAGGGGATCCTTCATGGGATTGTAGATGTCCTTCACTCGGGTCATTCACCAAGTTCCTTCACTGCGGTCTTCAAGAATGTCCTTCACGAGGCTCATTTTGGGGGTCCTTTGGTGGGTCCTTGAAGGGCTTCTGTTGTAGGGTCCTTGTACGGGTCCTTTAATTGGATCCTTCAAGGGGTTCCAGCAAGGGAGTCTTTTCAAGTGGTCTTTCACGGGGCTTCCCTAAGGGGGGGGGGTCGCTGAGGAGGTCCTTCATGGTGGTCCTTTAATGGGGTCGCTTGTCAAGGGTCCTGATCAAGTTGCTTTGACTAGTGTACATCATGTTCCCTTCCCCACCACCTCGGTCCCACTATTCAGTCTTGGTTTGGGTTGCACTCACCAAGGGGACTGAGATTGTCAGAGTTGTCAACAATTGTTGCTTGTCCGTAGCTCAAAGGGATAGAATCTTCATTGTGCTTCTAGTTTTTAATGGTGGATTCCTAGTATTTGAAGGACAATTTGAATTTGAGTTTAATCTTGACCTTCCAACATTGCCCGTGAGCTATTGATGGCAAAGCCATCAGAGCTAAGTGCATGTGTGATGAGGTGTGTATGGTCAGGGAAGTATACACCGCTATATTTACCATTGAGATGCACTCCCGGTATGGGGGGGGGGGGCGTATTGCGCGCTGTGTGCCCGCTGTGCACAAAGTTTGTACAGGGTCATACCCAAGCTGCATATGCCTAGTACCAATAACAATGAGCCTTGTTATGTATCTATATGAGTTGCTTGCATGCTTTGCCCTCATTTCTAGTGTATTGGTGTGTGTTGTTTTGCATCCTTTCCTATAGGTTCGTGGTATCTATTTGGGTTGGCCCCTTTCCGGTTGTAGATATGGACTGGCCCCTTTGGTGTACACTGTAATTTCGGCGATGGCCTCTTCTCCCTACCTTTGGAGCTGCCAAGACAAAAAGAATCCGGATTGCGTTAGGAGGCTGTCTAGCATAGTGCCGGTGTAGTATGGTCTATATAGGCAAGAATATTGCCAATTGTACCCCCCCCCCCCTTGCCCAAGCCGAACATTGCTACATATGCATACCAGGACGTGCATGTGTGGAGCGCTTTGTGACCTGCTTGCAGCTCCTTGCGCAAGCACCGCCTTGTCCAAGCACCGGGACCCGGTCTGACCGTCACTTTTCCTGAATTTTCTGACCACGGCTTTTACGGTCAGAAAGTAGGCAAAGCGTGATTATGTGCCCATTGTAGAGGGAAAGAGGGGCTGTTTTATGCTTGTGATGAGTCCTCCTGCTCATAACAACATTCTGCTTGGTCCTGCACCCCACTGCTCTTTGTTTTGGTGTGATTTTCAGCCATGACTAATGTTGTTACCCCTGGCTGGCTTGGCTGTCACGTACATCCGGTCCACCGGTGAGCATGCGCCTGCCACTATCATCAGTCGTTCTACTCGTGGGGAAGATTTCATTCATTTGAAGGACATGAGGAGTGGGCATGAGATTGAGAATCATGCCCCTTTTGACCATGTACTCTTCCTGATTTTGTGCCAAAAAATCGGAAGCCTAAACGCATTCCAAAGCCTGCTGCCAAGCCTGCTCCAAAGCCTGCCCCAAAGGGAAAGCATGTGCAAGTGTTCAAGATGAGGAGCAAGGTTGGAAAGGGCTTCTAGTCCACAGCTCCTAATGCCCCTGATGGCAGTGAGGACCTCCAGAACATGCTGAAATTTGCCTACACATTGTTTCCTAGTGCCCTGTTGCGACTATTGTGCTTAGGGTGAGGTATTGGCAGGTTTTCGGGACATGCTTTCTTTTGGTACCGCGCGTCGCGCAGTTCCACCGCCTTGTCTCAGCACCAGGATTCGGTCTGACCGTCACTTTCCTGACCTGGCTGGTGCTTGCGCACGGGGCAGGGGGGGGGGGGGGTAGAAAAAAACCCTCGTGTGTGCACTGTGCTGACACGCCCCCAGGCTTAAACTACAGTATGGGGTATGGTATGAGCAGATTAGCAGCTGGTGTGAGGGTATGGCCAAGGGATGTGAAGGAGGTCTTCAGGTTTTGTACAGGATTTAATGACACAAGGGTAGGGACACATAGTGTACATGATCCATGTTGGGAGACAACCCGCAACAGGTGAACAGCATTCTTGCGGGATTCTACCTCTTGCAACTTGTTGCATGCGTTTGAAGATTTACTGGGGTGCCACTAGCGCTTTTCAGCCAACAAAATGTCTAGAGCTAGGAAGTAAAACCTCTGCGAATATGAAATATGTTCTCAGATTGATCCCACATAATGTGGGTGCCTGTAATGTGTTGTACTGTATCGGGACCGCCAAATGGTCCATAGATGCAATCCCAGACTCATAAGCTGATGCAGCATGAATGATGAGTGTGCCCTAAACTGAAGCTTCCCTCCCATCTTTCAATTTTTGATGCCCCCCTTCGCCAAAACAGAAAGTTCTGGTTGAGGCCATAGTCCTTTGGGGCGCAGGGGGGTGGGGGAGGGGAGCTACCTAATTTTGCAAGATTTGACTGCTTCCGGCCGCCTCTCAGACCTTCATGGTAATGAGTGACACAGAATTGTAATAGTTATAGGCGTCTTCACATCTCGTACAAGCTTTGGATGTCTTACGGCAGGTTGCATGGCTTCCTAGAGGTTCAAAATGGGTCAAGAGTTTTTCCAAAAGTGATCAAGACCTTTTGGGATGATTCCAATGGCATTTGCAGACCATGACCACTCCCATGGGCCCCGCTTGCTCCTTTGAATCAAAAACTCAAAAAATGCTTTGAAAATGGCCCATTTCGGGGTCGAAAATGTGCCCACTGGGCCACGTTGCAGAGTGCATTGTGTGCGTTGTGCAGACGCCAAGTGTACAAAAGATGTAAAAAGAAAAACTATGGTTGCAAACCCTTGAGCAGTTTTGTGACATGGTGTGGACCGCCGATGAAGAAAGATTCGACCGCTTTGGGAGACATACGTCACCGGTGCCCATTTGCAACGCCTGCCTCAGCTCAAGTGTCTTGGATGCCATGCGTTGGGCGCACATCATGACATTTGCTTCACCGTGCCCTACTCCATTAGGCCTGCTTCCCAATGTGATGGTCCATTATGGCCAGAGGTACTGCCTCCTGCCGCGGAGCTTTACGCTCTCCCTTTGGCTGTTTCTTGCGCTCGCTCCCGTGTCACTTCACGGGCGCGTCCCATCATCAGTTTTGTATCGGTACTACCAGGAGGAGCGCGGACTACGAAAGCTGCGGACAGTCTTCGAGGATGTATGGGGGCGGCGGGGCTCAGAGTGTGGAAGGGCGCCAGCGCTGCAGCCGGAGGTTTGCTGTTCCTGGAGTAGTGACCAGCATAGCAAACGGTCGAGGCTCTTCCTCTTGCTTATCCCTTCGGCTGCAAGGGCCTGTTGCCTCCCCTCCCTGGGACTCAAGCCGGCGACCGCTGACCGGCAGCTCTGCTGCACAGCCACTGCGACACACACTGTGTCCGGACCAGTTACAGGGATCGGGATCAGGATCGGGTTGCCCTGCCCCCCCCCCCCGTCGCAGGCGCTGTGTCTCGCGCACCATCAGCCACTGGGCCCCCAGCTCATTCGGCTTTGGTCGTGTGCAGGAGAGCCGAACCCCTGAAGCGTCCCTTTCCGGGTCCCCCTGCATCACGGAGGACGTGTTTGTGCCTACGCCGCAGCCTTCTTCCTTCGATGACTTCCTCCGGGGCCCACCGGTCGCCATTCAGCCCCAGGCGTACTACAAGACGTACCCCTGGCTCACAGGTGAGGGCTTCTTTGGCCTCGCGGACCACGTGCAGGAGACCCCGAACTTGGCGTATCTCCCCCTGCAGAACCTGAAGCCCCAGGACATTCGGAACAGGTGTTCTCTGGCTGCCGATGCGGAGGGTGTGCAGATGTTGGGGCGATTGGGGTCACTGGGGTGCGGAGGGCTTGCGGGTATTTGGGATTTTGAGGGTCGAGGGGTTGGTGTTGGGCGCGGTCGACTTGTTTTGTGGGCATGTGCTCGTGGGCGTGTCGCACTGCGGTGTGTCGAATGACCGCGGTGTTTGCTGCAGATCCCTCGTGTACTGGCCCCTGGTGTACGGTCACAATGCTTTGTTCAAACTGAAGCAAGCTTTGGCCAAAATCGACGTGTTCTTCTTCCTTCTGGCGCACAATCAGGTGCCCCTCCGCCGTGTGGGTGTACAAAGTCGTGCAGAGGGTGCCTGGCTTCGGCTGCCCATGCCATGGGGTACCTTCCGCACGGATGGGGCACGGGGCGTCGCGTACCGGGGCACAGCGCACGGCGCAGGGGCACAGAAAGCAGGACAGCACACGGGGCTAGGCTCATGGAGCAGAGAGTGCAGAGCACGCAGGCCACAAGGACAATGGCATGCGGCCCGCAGCACGTGAGCAGGAGGTGATCGGGATGGCCAGTGGGCTTTGCCACGTCGGGACCTCCCATCTACGCTCGAACCGGCAGTCGCCTACACAACGGCGGCCAATCGCTTTCGTACCCGCCAGACCCGCCTCCGCCGCTGCACTGCTTTCAAATGACCGCTTGCCCGACTGTCCCTGCACAGCCCACTTCAGAACCCCTTTCACCCAATCGATGCCCTCACCCCCGGTTCTCCACTCCGCCGGGGATGGCCCTCACAGGATGCGACGTGGATGCCCCCGTGGGTACTGAATAATCCGCAAATCCTGCGGATCTTTTGTGTGAACTCCAAACTCAAGAACCCGCCGCCAAAAGTTGTGTCGCTGCCGCTGGGCCTCAGGGCTTACGGTGTGCAATACGTCCACGAGATCAACGCCGTGCGGGCCCTCAACGCCCGCGGCCGCGTGTTGGACTTGGGGGAGAGCGGCTTCGGGATCATGCACACGCGTCTCGGTATGTCGGCGATTCTCTGGGTTTCAGCGTTGGGTGTTCTCGGTGGTTACTGGTGGTTGTTGTTGGGTGGCTACGGCAACGCGTGTTGGTTGTTTTGGCAGTGGGTTTTTTGGGCATGGTCACCTTTGATTGTTGGTGGCGATTGCAATGACGAAGTTCCTTTGCTTAGAGGTAAACACCAGTGCTACGAATGAGTTGCCACAAACTGTATAAAAACGCCTCAGTGTCCACGACCATTTGTCACCCTTTCACATTTCCCGGCATGCGCTTACCACCTCTGCCGGGTGGCCCCCAGTTGCTCTGATAGCCGCGCGGCACGTTTACAGGCGTGTGTAGACGCGGCGGTCAATCTAGTGAATTGCAGTTGGACACAAGACTGCTCTTTGTGGGGTTACACGGACAAATACACACACTCGCTCGCTCGCTCGCTCGCTCGCACACTCACTCAGTGCTGTGCTGTTGGCATTGTTCTTCCAATTTTTTGCATGTTGACATAGCCTCCAACTTTTGAGGCTCGGAGGTGATTTATCAACCTGAAGCCTCGTTTTTGTGCAACACAGGGCCGTGCCCTTTTACTGAGCCTTGTCGGAAGGACGGCCGGCAACCTGGACACCTGTCAAAGTACCTGGGCGGGCCTGGGCCGAGGCTGGAACCGGCTCGTGCTTGCAATCCCAGGGGCTTAGGCAGACGCTGGGGCTGGGGATAGGGGTGGGACTGGGGCCTGGGTTGGCGATGTGGCTGGTGATGGGCCAGCTTGTGCATGCGCATGCGATATGTTATAAAGTAAGAGTGGACAGCATTGAAAATTGGGGAGATCAGAAATTGTCCAGCTTCGAGTTTCGGCCTCATACCTGATAGTACAGTTCCTCATATCACGAATAAGACGAGGGAAGTGGAATTTTTGGTGCCCAGCACCCACTGTGGAGGAAAAAACCGCTAGTTGAAGAACTGGTCACTAGACATGTCCCATCCCCGATTCCACAGATTCAGGGCCATGGAAGTTCCAAACACAAGTCAATGTCACACAGATTGAGGCGGGCGAGCTGCCACACCGACGCCGGGCGTTTTCGTGTTTGGGATTCGAACCAGGGTCAAAAAATGCTGGGATCGCACGTGATACTCTTACACTACAGTAGGAAATCCCGGATCAGTGTGTTTGTTTTCTCATGGTTTAGTCGATTTGGGCATTCTGTTGCAGCAGCCAATTTTTGATGCTCAAATATTTAAACCCGGATCATCATCATCTAAATATTAACTTTTCGTCGGAAGCGGGACTGCTTTAATTAAAAAAAATCACAGAACGCGCGCACCAGGCCGCCGTGCACAAGCTGAGTGATGGGGTTAGTGTGTGCGGAGACAGTACATCGCAGTGGCGGTAGCTGCTGCTGCTACAGGACGCAGCCGTTATCAATCATGCCACATCCGGGATTTGAACTCGGCATCTCCTGGTTAGGGATCATGTGCTGGGACAACTGAGCGGCAGGACCTCGCTGGGCTTGGGATGGGGCTGCGGCTGTGACAGCGAAAGGCATTGGTGGTAGCTGCTGCTGCAGGAGAATGGCGCTGGGGCCGGGGCTGGGGCATATTTTCTGTAGGCATGAACAGCGTCCGAACACGCTACTCACCGAAGGCATTTTCCCGCGCGGCGGTCCTGTTCAGTCTGAAACGCAACGGCTTTGCAATGCACCGGAACGCGACGGAGGCCATTCCCAGCGGCCGATATTACGAAGAAATGGCGCTCTCCAAGTTCGTCTTGTCGCCCCCGGGGGTTGGCAGTGACTCACATCGCACTTGGGAGGTCTGCAGTGATAGCGACGTGCGTGCGCGCGTGTGTGTGTGTGTGCACGGCCCCAGACTTACATACGTGTGTCCGATTGCAATGCCCTCACTACGCCCGCCGCGTTGGGCTGGTGGAAGATGAAAAGGTTTTGGAGCCCCTCCCCAACAACAAATTTGGGTCGGCCAAGGGCCAACGGGTTGTTCCCCCAGTTTCCGTTCTGGGAAATGTGCCCCCAAGGCCACGCGCTTGCGCCCCTCATTTGGGTGCCATGGAGGTGCAGCACATGCACAAGCGAGACCGACATGGCAATGGAGCCCAGGGCTGTACTTAAGAACCCCTTATTTTTGTTAATGACAGCCCTTCAGGATCACCAACCGCCAACAACCGCCAACCGCCACCAACCACTAACTGGCAACCGCCAACTGCCACCAACCGCCACCAACCACTAACTGGCAACCGCCAACTGCCACCAACCGCCACCAACCACTAACTGGCAACCGCCAACTGCCACCAACCGCCATCCGTTGTTCACTACCGTTTCTGTAGTTTTGCGCTTTGCCCATGTCTTGACCATGAAGGAGAGAGCGTCCCCATCAACGTTCGTTTCCGTTGGCATTACGAGCCCTTTTCTTTTTTTTCCTTAAGCCCCTCAAACAGCTCTGGTTCTCACAAAAGGGCCCCCACGGCCCCGCGCTGTGCGCCGTCGGGCCAGTGCGTGGGGGGCGAACGCGAACGCGGAAACGACACCAGCAAGAGCACCGGCCGCAGCGGCCAACAGAAAGCAGCGGCCCGACGCAACATGCGAAGGGAAGAACGGGTGACCGTCCAGGGCCCCGTAAAGGAGCAACAACCAGACGGAATGTCACACAGGGGGGGGGGGGGTCCAGCTCCGCCGATGTGCCCGGACCTGCGACTCATGCGCCCGCTCCGGTGTCGGATTGTCGTGCCTCGGGCGGAGCAGGGGGTCTCAGGCTGCCCCTCCCACCCCAACAACAAAGATCTTGGGGAGTTCTTCGGGGCATCAAACCAAAAAAGCGCGTTCGTCTGGCCCTCGGCGCTTCTGGAGGGACTTGAGGGGGCAATGGAATGCCACCCAATTCTGCCAGAGGCACACGCATTCCCCTGTGCCGGGCCTGGCCATGAGGTGTTTGCTCTGGGGGGCCTGTTTGCGGGGGATTCAGGGATTGATGGGCCCGAGTCCGCGTCTCACACCTTCCCTTGGGCCCTTTCCCTCCCGCCAGACTGCCCCGTATGGCCCTGCACGGGGGGGGGGGGGGCGGGTGATAATTTCGTGGGAAATTTTCGTGGGATCTGGGAGCTTTGGCAGTGCAGTGTGTGCGTGAGGCAGTGAAAGCTTTGGGGCTCGCAAGGCCGGCGAAATGGTCGCCCTCTCCGAAATTGTCCCCGGCCGAAATCCCCCCCCCCTCCACCCACCCCCACTGTAATGGCTCCACCGGATGGTGTGCGTCTCCGACGTGGTGCTGCGTGCTACGTGTGTCTCGCACCGGTGATGCCCCGCATGTCATCCGCCACAGGCGCTGCTTGTGGGGCGTGTGGCGCTGGTGGAGAATGTGCTGCCTGCGGAGCTGTATGAGGGCCTGCCGGTGATTGTCGTCAGTAACTGGTCCGTTATTACTCCGCAAGCCCTGGGCCTGCATTGGGAGCAGCTGCACCGTCGGCGCTTGGATCTGCAGCGCTTGTGGATGCCGTACTGGATCCAGCGGGTGCTCTACGAGTGCCTCGTCACCCGGTGACCGTGAGGAACTTGTTGACAAAGGTGCGGGTAGTTGCGGTGAAGTATGACGGAGCACGGGCAGTCCCTGCGGACATGTTGGGTGCATGGGAGGTACCACGCATCCAGTGGACAGGGGAAGATAGAAGGGAGGATAGCCCAGCAAGGGCCAGAAGGTGACCCAGCGCTTGTCTCTGTGTGACAACAAAACCGCGTCTATCACAAAGAGCAATGTCTTCATGTCTTGGCTGGGCACTCGCAAGGACCTGTTGCGGATTACCAGCGCAGGTCAAGAGGTTCGAGTACAGAGTACACGTCGGTGACGTTTCTGCGTTCGCGAGGTCGGTTGACTGGCAGACGGTCTCTGCTTTCAGCGCTTTCCACGTGGAGACCTGGTCGTCTGCTGCGGTGCACATGGACTTGTGGGTGCAGATGCCGATGCAGACCTCATTGTGACAGGCTTCTTCATCCCGTGCCCGGGGCCGTGTCTGGGGCCCGTGCCGGACTCCGCTGCTGCGGGCAGCAGGACGTTTTGGGTGTCACTTCCGTCCAGCGCCGCAGCGGTGTTGGTGTTGCGAACGTTTCGGACGGCGCGTGACGGCATTTGGAAACGTGCCGTGCGCGTTTCGATGACGCGCAGCCGGAACAAGGGTCTGATGGGACGCACCGCCGCCGCCACGGGACGTGCATCCCGATCCACGAGTCGATACCCGATGCACCGGGATAAGGGGGGGTGTCTGCCTACCCCTCCTCATGTGAGTTTCTACTCTAAATTGCCAGCTCACTCCGGGCTCCTCCTTCCATGGGCTAAGCCTGAAACCCACCTCCTCCTGTTTCCCTGTTTACACCGGCCAACAGCATTGGTAACTAACAGTAACCGCTCTCAACCGTTCTGCCAAGCCAGTCCAACCGTCGTCTGAACCGCTGCTGACAAGGCTCTGCCCCAATGCAGGGGCCCTTCCCGAGACCACCCCACTTCAAAAGCAGCTCAAACGGGACCCCCCAACAACCACCTCTGGGGGTCCAAGGCAACAGCGGAGCAGTGCTGGTGCGTAAGGCTGCCAACACTCCGCTCGGCTGCTTCTCAATGCAACTGATTTCACCCGAAAACATGTGCGGCGGTTACGTGTAGGTGGACCTTAACCCAAGCCCCCCGCCCCAGACCCTACAACAGCCAGCTTCTTCAAACGGTTGGCAGACGCATGAGTGTCGGTGCTTGCCCCTTTCGGTACACCACTTACGCGGACAGCCGATGGTTGTACCTCCCGACTTCATTGAAAACGCCCAGAATGAGACAGGGAAGTCAACAGTGCTCCCCACAACCGTGGACCAATCGATGCTCCCACACCACCCTCATCCCTCCCCCCGGCCGTCCGGACCCCCATTGCTCACGCTGTGGGGGTTGGGTCCAGAATTGAAGCGCCCCAACCACCCACCCACCCACCCCTCATTCCCCCTGCCCGAAAATGCGTTGGCCAAACATTTGGCCGTTTGGACCTTCCAGCACCACCAGGCACCAATGGTTGACGCATGCTGCAGCATTCCACAGCAACCTGATATTTTCCCTCTGCATTTTGCCAATGTCGCTGTGCTGAGGCTTTTGTATCATTTCTTGATGGGCAGTTGGTATTCCTCCTCTTGATAGGCCATTTCTGATCTTTTGTCTTGTGATGTCAACTGCAGAACCAACCTCCTGAAGGGGGGACAACACAGCCCAAGAGGAACAAGGGGACAACCAAGAATACTGCAAACTGCAATAGGAGAAGGCATTGGGCACCACCATGTTTTGCAGACAACCAGGGGGATTCCCAAACTGGGAAGTTGTATTGTTCTCTGCGTGCAAGTTGGCTATCAAAGAGAGTTGCCATATCCTGAAGGACCACGTTTTGGGTAACAGCAAGCAACTGCCAAATGGGGCAGCAAAGCTGAGGCACAGGACGTGAAGAACCAAAATAACCACAACAACCTCGCAAAAACGCTTTCACACGGACATCCTTGCAGGATTTATTTATCCCAATATTCCGTTGGAAACTTGGGTGAGCCTCACCTGCAAGAGTTGTTCATCGACCTCAGTGTCCTTTTGTTCATCCAAATAATTACCATGAGACTCTTTTCTTCGCATCCTGGGTCTGCATTTGGAAGGGGCATTCAGTTTAATGGGCCACATTTTGATACTCCACGCTTTGCTGTGTGGCCCCTTGAGTTGGGGGTAGGGACTTGCAATCCACGCTTTGTTGCATGGCCCCTTGAGTTGGGGTTAGGGACTCGCAATCCACTCTTTGTTGTGTGGCCCCTTGAGTTGGGGTCAGGTCTTCGCAATCCATGCTTTGTCGCTTGGGCCCTTGCTTAGGGGTTAGGAACTCTCAATCCACGCTTTGTTGTGTTGCCCCTTGAGCTGGGGTTAGGGACTCGCAATCCACACTTTGTTGTGTGGCCCCTTGAGTTGGGGTTAGGGACTCTCAATCTAGGCTTTTGTTGCCCGGCCCCTTGAGTTGGGGTTAGGGACTCGCAATCCACGCATTATTGTCTGGCCCCTTGGGTTGGGGTTAGGGACTCTCAATCCACGCATTGTTGCGTGTCCCTTGAGTTGGGGGTAGGGACTCGCAATCCACTCTTTGTTGCTTCGCCGCTTGAGTTGGGGTTAGGGACTCGCAAGCCACCCTTTGTTGTGTGGCCCCTTGAGTTGGGGTTAGGGACTCTCAATCCACGCTTTGTTGCGTGGCGCCTTGAGTTGGGGTTACGGACTAAAGTTCCACGCTTTGTTTCGTGGCGCCTTGAGTTGGGGTTAGGGACTCTCAATCTATGCTTTGTTGCGTGGCGCCTTGAGTTGGGGTTAGGGACTCTGAATCCATGTTTTGTTGTGTGGCCCCTTGAGTTGGGGGTAGGGACTCGCAATCCACGCTTTGTTGCGTGGCGCCTTGAGTTGGGGTTAGGGACTCTCAAACCACGGTTAGTTGTGTGGCCCCTTGAGTTGGGGTTAGGGAATCCCATTACGTGCTTTGTTGTGTCGCCCCTTGAGTTGGGGTTAGGGACTCGCAATCCACGCTTTGTTGCGTGGCCCCTTGAGTTGGGGTTCGGGACTCGCAATCCACGCTTTGTTGCGTGGCCCCTTGAGTTGTGGTTAGGGACTCGCAATGTACGCATTGTTGTGTGTCCCCTTGTCTAGGGGTTAGGTACTCGCAATCCTCGCTTTGTTGCGAGGCCCCTTGAGTTGGGGTTAGGGAATCTCAATCCACGCTTTTTTCTTTGTTCCCTTGAGTTGGGGTTAGCGACTCGCAATCCACGCTTCGTTGTGTGGCCCCTTGAGTTGGGGTTAGGGACTCTCAATACACGCTTTGCTGCATTGCCTCTTGAGTACGGGGTAGGGACTCGCAATCCAAGCTTCGTTGTGTGGCCCCTTGAGTAGGGGTTAGGGACTCGCAATCCACGCTTCGTTGCGTGGCCCCTTGAGTGGGGGTTAGGGACACGCAATCCATGCTTTGTTGCGTGGCCCCTTGAGTTGGGGGTAGGGACTGGCAATCCACACTGTGCCGTGTGGCGCCTTGAGTTGGGGGTTAGGGACTCGCAATCCACGCATTATTGTGTGGCCCCTTGATTTGGGGTTAGGGACTCTCACTCCACGCTTTGTTGTGTGGCACCTTGAGTTGGGGTTAGGGACTCTCAATACACGCTTTGCTGCATTGCCTCTTGAGTACGGGGTAGGGACTCGCAATCCAAGCTTCGTTGTGTGGCCCCTTGAGTAGGGGTTAGGGACTCGCAATCCACGCTTCGTTGCGTGGCCCCTTGAGTGGGGGTTAGGGACACGCAATACATGCTTTGTTGCGTGGCCCCTTGAGTTGGGGGTAGGGACTGGCAATCCACACTGTGCCGTGTGGCGCCTTGAGTTGGGGTTAGGGACTCGCAATCCACGCATTATTGTGTGGCCCCTTGATTTGGGGTTATGGACTCTCACTCCACGCTTTGTTGTGTGGCCCCTTGAGTTGGGGGTAGGGACTGGCAATCCACACTGTGCCGTGTGGCGCCTTGAGTTGGGGTTAGGGACTCGCAATCCACGCATTATTGTGTGGCCCCTTGATTTGGGGTTATGGACTCTCACTCCACGCTTTGTTGTGTGGCCCCTTGAGTTGGGGTTAGGGACTCTCAATACACGCTTTGCTGCATTGCCTCTTGAGTACGGGGTAGGGACTCGCAATCCAAGCTTCGTTGTGTGGCCCCTTGAGTAGGGGTTAGGGACTCGCAATCCACGCTTCGTTGCGTGGCCCCTTGAGTGGGGGTTAGGGACACGCAATCCATGCTTTGTTGCGTGGCCCCTTGAGTTGGGGGTAGGGACTGGCAATCCACACTGTGCCGTGTGGCGCCTTGAGTTGGGGGTTAGGGACTCGCAATCCACGCATTATTGTGTGGCCCCTTGATTTGGGGTAGGGACTCTCACTCCACGCTTTGTTGTGTGGCCCCTTGAGTTGGGGGTAGGGACTCGCAATCCACGCTATGTTGCGTGGCCCCTTGAGTAGGGGTTAGGGACTCGCAATCCACGCTTTGTTGCGTGGCCCCTTGAGTAGGGGTTAGGGACTCGCAAGCCACGCTTCGCTGTGTGGCCCCTTGAGTTGGGGGTAGGGAATCTCGATCCACGCTTTGTTGTGTGGCCCCTTGACTTGGGGTTAGGGACTCTCAATGCACACTTTGTTGTGTGGCCCCTTGAGTTGGGGTTAGGGACTCGCAAGCCCGCTTTGCTGCGTGACGCCTTGAGTTAGGGTTAGGGACTCACAATCCACGGTTTGTTCTGTGGCCCCTTGAGTTTGGGGTAGGGACTCACAATCCACGCTTTGTTGTATGTCCCCTTGAGTTTGGGGTAGGGACCCCCATCCATGCTTTGTTGCGCGGCCCCTTGAGTTGGGGTTAGGGACTCGCCACCACCCTTTGTTGCGTGGCGCCTTGAGTTGTGGTTAGGGGCTCCCAATCCACGCTTTGCTGTGTGGCCCCTTGAGTTGGCGGTAGGGACTCACAATCCACGCTTTGTTGCGTGGCGCTTTGAATTGGGGGTAGGGAATCTCAATCCACGCTTTGTTGCGTGGCCCCTTGAGTTGGGGGTAGGGAATCTCAATCCATGCTTTGTTGTGTGGCCCCTTGAGTTGGGGTTAGGGACTCGCAAGCCCGCTTTGCTGCGTGACGCCTTGAGTTAGGGTTAGGGACTCACAATCCACGCTCTGTTTTGTGGCCCCTTGAGTTTGGGGTAGGGACTCACAATCCACGCTTTGTTGTTTGTCCCCTTGAGTTCGGGGTAGGGACCCCCATCCAGGCTTTGTTGCGCGGCCCCTTGAGTTGGGGTTAGGGACTCGCCATCACCCTTTGTTGCGTGGCGCCTTGATTTGGGGGTAGGGGACTCGCAATGCACGCTTTGATGTGTGGCCCCTTGAGTTGGCGGTGGGGA
Source organism: Eutreptiella sp. 'Long Island Sound 2002' (assembly GCA_964036045.1). Classification (NCBI taxonomy): domain Eukaryota; phylum Euglenozoa; class Euglenophyceae; order Eutreptiales; family Eutreptiaceae; genus Eutreptiella; species Eutreptiella sp. 'Long Island Sound 2002'. Next base: position 44,729,649 of record OZ038389.1, on the reverse strand, counting down.
CTCACAATCCACGCTTTCTTGCGTGGCGCTTTGAATTGGGGGTAGGGAATCTCAATCCACGCTTTGTTGTGTGGCGCCTTGAGTTGGGGGTAGGGAATCTCAATCCATGCTTTGTTGGGGTTAGGGACTCGCAAGCCCGCTTTGCTGCGAGACGCCTTGAGTTAGGGTTAGGGACTCACAATCCACGCTCTGTTTTGTGGCCCCTTGAGTTTGGGGTAGGGACTCACAATCCACGCTTTGTTGTTTGTCCCCTTGAGTTTGGGGTAGGGACCCCCATCCAGGCTTTGTTGCGCGGCCCCTTCAGTTGGGGTTAGGGACTCGCCATCACCCTTTGTTGCGTGGCGCCTTGATTTGGGGGTAGGGGACTCGCAATGCACGCTTTGCTGTGTGGCCCCTTGAGTTGGCGGTAGGGACTCACAATCCACGCTTTGTTGCGTGGCGCTTTGAATTGGGGGTAGGGAATCTCAACCCGCGCTTTGTTGTGTGGCCCCTTGAGTTGGGGGTAGGGAATCTCAATCCATGCTTTGTTGTGTGGCCCCTTGAGTTGGGGTTAGGGACTCGCAAGCCCGCTTTGCTGCATGACGCCTTGAGTTGGGGGTAGGGACTCACAATCCACGCTTTGTTGTGTGGCCCTTTGAGTTGGGGTTAGAGACTCGCAATCCACGCTTTGTTGCGTGGATCCTTGATTTGGGGTTGAGGACTCGCAATCCACGCTTTGTGGCGTGGCTCTTTGGGTAGGGGTTAGGGAATTTCAATGCATGCTTTTTTGTGTTGCCCCTTGAGTTGGGGTTAGGACCTCTCAATCCACGCTTTGTTGTGTGGCCCCTTCAGTAGGGGTTAGGGACTCGCAATCCACGCTTTGTTGCGTGGCCCCTTGAATTGGGGTTAGGGACTCGCAATCCACGCTTGGTTTGCCTGGCCCCTTGAGTTGGGGTTCGGGACTCGCAATCCACGCTTCGTTGCGTGGCCCCTTGTGTAGGGGTTAGGGACTCTCAATCCACGCTTTGTTGCATGGCCCCTTGAGTAGGGGTTAGGGACTCGCAATCAACGCCTTGCTGCGTGGCCCCTTGAGTTGGGGTTAGTGACTCTCAAACCACGGTTGTTGTGTGGCTCCTTGAGTTGGGGTTGGGACTCTGAATCCATGTTTTGTTGTGTGGCCCCTTGAGTTGGGGTTAGGGACTCGCAATCCACGCTTTGTTGTGTGGCCCCTTAAGTTGGGGTTAGGGACTCTCAATGCACACTTTGTTGCCCGGCCCCTTGAGTTGGGGGTAGGGACTCACAATCAACGCTTTGTATTGTGGCTCCTTGAGTTGGGGTTAGGGACTCTCAATCCACGTTTTGTTCTGTGGGCCCTTGAGTTGGGGTGAAGGAATCTCAATCCACAGTTTTTGCGTGGCCCCTTGAGTTGGGGTTATGGACTCTTAATCCATTCTTTGATGCGTGGCCCCTTGAGACGGGGTTGGGGACTCTCAATCCGTTCTTTGTTGCGTGGCCCCTTGTGTAGGGGGTAGGGACTCTCAATCCACGACTTGTTGCGTGGCCCCTTGAGGTGGGGTTAGGGACTCGCAATTCAGCCTTTGTTCTGTGGCCCCTTCGGTAGGGGTTTGGGGCTCGCAATCCACGCTTTGTTGCGTGGCCCCTTGAGTTGGGGTTAGGGACTCCCAATCCACGCTTCGTTGTGTGGCCCCCTGATCTGAGGTTAGGGACTCTCAATCCATGCTTTGTTGCCCGGCCCCTTGAGTTGGGGTTAGGGACTTGCAATACACGCTTTGTTATGTAGCCCCCTGATTTGTGGTTAGGGACTCTCAATTCATGCTTTGTTGTGTGGCTCCTTTAGGGACTCTCAATCCACGGTTTGCTGTGTGGCCCCTTGAGTTGGGGTTAGGGACTCTCAATCCACGCTTTGTCGCGTGGCCCCTTGAGTTGGGGTTAGGGACTCGCAATCCACGCTTTGTTGCGTGGCCCCTTGAGTTGGGGTTAGGGACTCTCAATCTATTGTTGTCTAGCCCCTTGAGTTGGGACGCGCAATGCACGCTTTGTTCCGTGGCACCTTGAGTTAGGGTTACGGACTCTCAATCCGGGCTTTGTTGCGTGGCCCCTTGAGTTGGGGTGAGGGACTCTCAATACATTGTTGGTTGTGTGGCCCCTTGAGTTTGGGATAGGGACTCTCAATCCACGCTTTGTTGCATGGTCCCTTGAGTTGGGGTTAGGCCCTTAATTTGGGGTTCGGGAACCTCAATGCACACTTTCTTGTGTGGCCCCTTCAGTTGGGGTCAGGGACTCGCAATCCATTCTTTGTTGCGTGGCCCCTTGAGTTGGGGTTAGGGATTCCCAATCCATGCTTTGTTGCATGGCTCCTTGAGTTGGGGTTAGGGAATCTCAATCCATGCTTTGTTGTGTGGCCCCTTGAGTTGGGCTTAGGGACTCCCGATGCATGCTTTGTTTCGTGGCCCCTTGAGTTGGGGTTAGGGACTCTCAATGCACCCTTTGTTGCGTGGCCCCTGGAGTTGGGGTTAGGGACTCGCAATCCACGCTTTGTTGTCTAGCCCCTTGAGTTGGGACTCGCAATCCAAGCTTCGTTGTGTGGCCCCTTGAGTTGGGGTTACGGACTCTCAATACATTGTTTGTTGCGTGGCCCGTTGAGTTTGGGCGAGGGACTCTCAATCAACGCTTTGTTGCGTGGCCCCTTGAGTTGGGGTTAGGGACTCTCAATCCATGCTTTCTTGTGTGGCCCCTTGAGTTGGGGTTAGTGACTCGCAATCGACGCTTTATTGCATGGCCCCTTCAATTAGGATTAGGGGCTCTCAATTCACGCTTTGTTGCGTGGCCCCTTGAGTTAGGGTTAGGGACTCGCAATCCACGCTTTGTTACATGGCCCCTGAAGTTGGGCTTAGGGACTCCCGATCCATGCTTTGTTGCGTATATGTTGAGTTGGGGTTAGGGACTCGCATTCCATGCTTTGTTCCGTGGCCCCTTGGGTTGGGGCTAGGGAATGTCAATCCACGCTTTGTTGCGTGGCCCCTTGAGTCGTGGTTAGGGAATCTCAATCCATGCTCTGTTGCGTGGCCCCTTGAGTTGGGTGTAGGGACTCGCAATCCACGCTTTGTTGTGTGGCCCCTTCAGTTGGGGGCACGGACTCTCAATCCACGCTTTGTTGTGTGGTCCCTTCAGTTGGGGGCAGGGACTCTCAATCCACGCTTTGTTGTGTGGCCCCTTCAGTTGGGGGCAAGGACTCTCAATCCACGCTTTGTTGCGTGGCCCCTTCAGTTTGGGTTAGGGACTCGCAATCCATTCTTTGTTACGTGGCCCCTTGAGTTGGGGTTAGGGACTCGCAATCCACGCTTTGTGGCGTGGCCCCTTGAGTTGGGGGTAGGGACTCTCAATCCACTCTTTGTTGTGTGTCTTCTTGAGTTTGGGGTAGGGACTCCCAATCCACGCTTTGTTGCGTGACCCCTTGAGTTGGGGGTAGGGACTCTCAATCCACGCTTTGTTGCGTGGCGCCTTGATTTGGGGTGTATGTTGTAATTCGTGTAATTTTTTTTTTTCGCTGTAAATGCGCGTAACAAAAAAACCGTATAGTCGTGTAATTTTTTTTTTCGCTGTAAGTCGTGTAAGCCGGCTTACACGACATACAGCAAAAAAAAAAAAATTACACCACCCGACGGTTTTTTTGTTACACGCATTTACAGCGGAAAAAAAAAATTACACGACTTACAGCGAAAAAAACAAAATTACACGACCTGACGGTTTTTTCGTTACACGCATTTACAGCGAAAAAAAAAAGCGTCAGGGGTGAGGTAGCCACCTTGTCCACTTGTGGGCCACTTCTGATTTTGCCCCCCGCTCTGCAGCGGTGGGGCTCCCCGATACGGCAGGGGTTAGGTAGCCAATTTGCCCACTTGTGGGCCACTTCTGATTTTGCCCCCCGCTCTGCAGCGGTGGGGCTCCCCGATACGGCAGGGGTGAGGTAGCCAATTTGCCCACTTGTGGGCCACTTCTGATTTTGCCCCCCGCTTCGCAGCGGTGGGGCTCCCCGATACGGCAGGGGTGAGGTAGCCAATTTGCCCACTTGTGGGCCACTTCTGATTTTGCCCCCCGCTCTGCAGCGGTGGGGCTCCCCGATACGGCAGGGGTGAGGTAGCCAATTTGCCCACTTGTGGGCCACTTCTGATTTTGCCCCCCGCTCTGCAGCGGTGGGGCTCCCCGATACGGCAGGGGTGAGGTAGCCAATTTGCCCACTTGTGGGCCACTTCTGATTTTGCCCCCCGCTCTGCAGCCGTGGGGCTCCCCGATACGGCAGGGGTGAGGTAGCCAATTTGCCCATTTGTGGGCCACTTCTGATTTTGCCCCCCGCTCTGCAGCGGTGGGGCTCCCCGATACGGCAGGGGTGAGGTAGCCAATTTGCCCACTTGTGGGCCACTTCTGATTTTGCCCCCCGCTATGCAGCGGTGGGGCTCCCCGATACGGCAGGGGTGAGGTAGCCAATTTGCCCACTTGTGGGCCACTTCTGATTTTGCCCCCCGCTATGCAGCGGTGGGGCTCCCCGATACGGCAGGGGTGAGGTAGCCAATTTGCCCACTTGTGGGCCACTTCTGATTCTGCCCCCCGCTCTGCAGCGGTGGGGCTCCCCGATACGGCAGGGGTGAGGTAGCCAATTTGCCCACTTGTGGGCCACTTCTGATTTTGCCCCCCGCTCTGCAGCGGTGGGGCTCCCCGATACGGCAGGGGTGAGGTAGCCAATTTGCCCACTTGTGGGCCACTTCTGATTCTGCCCCCCGCTCTGCAGCGGTGGGGATCCCCGATACGGCAGGGGTGAGGTAGCCAATTTGCCCATTTGTGGGCCACTTCTGATTTTGCCCCCCGCTCTGCAGCGCTGGGGCTCCCCGATACGGCAGGGGTGAGGTAGCCAATTTGCCCACTTGTGGGCCACTTCTGATTTTGCCCCCCGTTCTGCAGCGGTGGGGCTCCCCGATACGGCAGGGGTGAGGTAGCCAATTTGCCCACTTGTGGGCCAATTCTGATTTTGCCCCCCGCTCTGCAGCGGTGGGGCTCCCCGATACGGCAGGGGTGAGGTAGCCAATTTGCCCACTTGTGGGCCACTTCTGATTCTGCCCCCCGCTCTGAAGCGGTGGGGCTCCCCGATACGGCAGGGGTGAGGTAGCCAATTTGCCCACTTGTGGGCCACTTCTGATTTTGCCCCCCGCTCTGCAGTGGTGGGGCTCCCCGATACGGCAGGGGTGAGGTAGCCAATTTGCCCACTTGTGGGCCACTTCTGATTCTGCCCCCCGCTCTGCAGCGGTGGGGCTCCCCGATACGGCAGGGGTGAGGTAGCCAATTTGCCCACTTGTGGGCCACTTCTGATTTTGCCCCCCGCTCTGCAGCGGTGGGGCTCCCCGATACGGCAGGGGTGAGGTAGCCAATTTGCCCACTTGTGGGCCACTTCTGATTTTGCCCCCCGCTCTGCAGCGGTGGGGCTCCCCGATACGGCAGGGGTGAGGTAGCCAATTTGCCCACTTGTGGGCCACTTCTGATTTTGCCCCCCGCTCTGCAGCGGTGGGGCTCCCCGATACGGCAGGGGTGAGGTAGCCAATTTGCCCACTTGTGGGCCACTTCTGATTTTGCCCCCCGCTTCGCAGCGGTGGGGCTCCCCGATACGGCAGGGGTGAGGTAGCCAATTTGCCTACTTGTGGGCCACTTCTGATTCTGCCCCCCGCTCTGCAGCGGTGGGGCTCCCCGATACGGCAGGGGTGAGGTAGCCAATTTGCCCACTTGTGGGCCACTTCTGATTTTGCCCCCCGCTCTGCAGCGGTGGGGCTCCCCGATACGGCAGGGGTGAGGTAGCCAATTTGCCCACTTGTGGGCCACTTCTGATTTTGCCCCCCGCTCTGCAGCGGTGGGGCTCCCCGATACGGCAGGGGTGAGGTAGCCAATTTGCCCATTTGTGGGCCACTTCTGATTTTGCCCCCCGCTCTGCAGCGGTGGGGCTCCCCGATACGGCAGGGGTGAGGTAGCCAATTTGCCCACTTGTGGGCCACTTCTGATTTTGCCCCCCGCTCTGCAGCGGTGGGGCTCCCCGATACGGCAGGGGTGAGGTAGCCAATTTGCCCACTTGTGGGCCACTTCAGATTTTGCCCCCCGCTCTGCAGCGGTGGGGCTCCCCGATACGGCAGGGGTGAGGTAGCCAATTTGCCCACTTGTGGGCCACTTCTGATTTTGCGCCCCGCTCTGAAGCGGTCGGGCTCCCCGATACGGCAGGGGTGAGGTAGCCAATTTGCCCACTTGTGGGCCACTTCTGATTTTGCCCCCCGCTCTGCAGCGGTGGGGCTCCCCGATACGGCAGGGGTGAGGTAGCCAATTTGCCCACTTGTGGGCCACTTCTGATTTTGCCCCCCGCTCTGCAGTGGTGGGGCTCCCCGATACGGCAGGGGTGAGGTAGCCAATTTGCCCACTTGTGGGCCACTTCTGATTTTGCCCCCCGCTCTGCAGCGGTGGGGCTCCCCGATATGGCACGGGTGAGGTAGCCAATTTGCCCACTTGTGGGCCACTTCTGATTTTGCCCCCCGCTCTGCAGCGGTGGGGATCCCCGATACGGCAGGGGTGAGGTAGCCAATTTGCCCATTTGTGGGCCACTTCTGATTTTGCCCCCCGCTCTGCAGCGCCGGGGCTCCCCGATACGGCAGGGGTGAGGTAGCCAATTTGCCCACTTGTGGGCCACTTCTGATTTTGCCCCCCGCTCTGCAGCGGTGGGGCTCCCCGATACGGCACGGGTGAGGTAGCCAATTTGCCCACTTGTGGGCCACTTCTGATTTTGCCCCCCGCTCTGCAGCGGTGGGGCTCCCCGATACGGCAGGGGTGAGGTAGCCAATTTGCCCACTTGTGGGCCACTTCTGATTTTGCCCCCCGCTCTGCAGCGGTGGGGCTCCCCGATACGGCAGGGGTGAGGTAGCCAATTTGCCCATTTGTGGGCCACTTCTGCTTTTGCCCCCCGCTCTGCAGCGGTGGGGCTCCCCGATACGGCAGGGGTGAGGTAGCCAATTTGCCCACTTGTGGGCCACTTCTGATTTTGCCCCCCGCTCTGCAGCGCCGGGGCTCCCCGATACGGCAGGGGTGAGGTAGCCAATTTGCCCACTTGTGGGCCACTTCTGATTTTGCCCCCCGCTCTGCAGCGGTGGGGCTCCCCGATACGGCAGGGGTGAGGTAGCCAATTTGCCCACTTGTGGGCCACTTCTGATTTTGCCCCCCGCTCTGCAGTGGTGGGGCTCCCCGATACGGCAGGGGTGAGGTAGCCAATTTGCCCACTTGTGGGCCACTTCTGATTTTGCCCCCCGCTCTGCAGCGGTGGGGCTCCCCGATACGGCAGGGGTGAGGTAGCCAATTTGCCCACTTGTGGGCCACTTCTGATTTTGCCCCCCGCTCTGCAGCGGTGGGGCTCCCCGATACGGCAGGGGTGAGGTAGCCAATTTGCCCACTTGTGGGCCACTTCTGATTTTGCCCCCCGCTCTGCAGCGGTGGGGCTCCCCGATACGGCAGGGGTGAGGTAGCCAATTTGCCCATTTGTGGGCCACTTCTGATTTTGCCCCCCGCTCTGCAGCGGTGGGGCTCCCCGATACGGCAGGGGTGAGGTAGCCAATTTGCCCACTTGTGGGCCACTTCTGATTTTGCCCCCCGCTCTGCAGCGGTGGGGCTCCCCGATACGGCAGGGGTGAGGTAGCCAATTTGCCCACTTGTGGGCCACTTCAGATTTTGCCCCCCGCTCTGCAGCGGTGGGGCTCCCCGATACGGCAGGGGTGAGGTAGCCAATTTGCCCACTTGTGGGCCACTTCAGATTTTGCGCCCCGCTCTGAAGCGGTGGGGCTCCCCGATACGGCAGGGGTGAGGTAGCCAATTTGCCCACTTGTGGGCCACTTCTGATTTTGCCCCCCGCTCTGCAGTGGTGGGGCTCCCCGATACGGCAGGGGTGAGGTAGCCAATTTGCCCACTTGTGGGCCACTTCTGATTCTGCCCCCCGCTCTGCAGCGGTGGGGCTCCCCGATACGGCAGGGGTGAGGTAGCCAATTTGCCCACTTGTGGGCCACTTCTGATTTTGCCCCCCGCTCTGAAGCGGTGGGGCTCCCCGATACGGCAGGGGTGAGGTAGCCAATTTGCCCACTTGTGGGCCACTTCTGATTTTGCCCCCCGCTCTGCAGTGGTGGGGCTCCCCGATACGGCAGGGGTGAGGTAGCCAATTTGCCCACTTGTGGGCCACTTCTGATTCTGCCCCCCGCTCTGCAGCGGTGGGGCTCCCCGATACGGCAGGGGTGAGGTAGCCAATTTGCCCACTTGTGGGCCACTTCAGATTTTGCGCCCCGCTCTGAAGCGGTGGGGCTCCCCGATACGGCAGGGGTGAGGTAGCCAATTTGCCCACTTGTGGGCCACTTCTGATTTTGCCCCCCGCTCTGCAGTGGTGGGGCTCCCCGATACGGCAGGGGTGAGGTAGCCAATTTGCCCACTTGTGGGCCACTTCTGATTCTGCCCCCCGCTCTGCAGCGGTGGGGCTCCCCGATACGGCAGGGGTGAGGTAGCCAATTTGCCCACTTGTGGGCCACTTCTGATTTTGCCCCCCGCTCTGCAGCGGTGGGGCTCCCCGATACGGCAGGGGTGAGGTAGCCAATTTGCCCACTTGTGGGCCACTTCTGATTTTGCCCCCCGCTCTGCAGCGGTGGGGCTCCCCGATACGGCAGGGGTGAGGTAGCCAATTTGCCCACTTGTGGGCCACTTCTGATTTTGCCCCCCGCTCTGCAGCGGTGGGGCTCCCCGATACGGCAGGGGTGAGGTAGCCAATTTGCCCACTTGTGGGCCACTTCTGATTCTGCCCCCCGCTTCGCAGCGGTGGGGCTCCCCGATACGGCAGGGGTGAGGTAGCCAATTTGCCTACTTGTGGGCCACTTCTGATTCTGCCCCCCGCTCTGCAGCGGTGGGGCTCCCCGATACGGCAGGGGTGAGGTAGCCAATTTGCCCACTTGTGGGCCACTTCTGATTTTGCCCCCCGCTCTGCAGCGGTGGGGCTCCCCGATACGGCAGGGGTGAGGTAGCCAATTTGCCCACTTGTGGGCCACTTCTGATTTTGCCCCCCGCTCTGCAGCGGTGGGGCTCCCCGATACGGCAGGGGTGAGGTAGCCAATTTGCCCATTTGTGGGCCACTTCTGATTTTGCCCCCCGCTCTGCAGCGGTGGGGCTCCCCGATACGGCAGGGGTGAGGTAGCCAATTTGCCCACTTGTGGGCCACTTCTGATTTTGCCCCCCGCTCTGCAGCGGTGGGGCTCCCCGATACGGCAGGGGTGAGGTAGCCAATTTGCCCACTTGTGGGCCACTTCAGATTTTGCCCCCCGCTCTGCAGCGGTGGGGCTCCCCGATACGGCAGGGGTGAGGTAGCCAATTTGCCCACTTGTGGGCCACTTCTGATTTTGCGCCCCGCTCTGAAGCGGTGGGGCTCCCCGATACGGCAGGGGTGAGGTAGCCAATTTGCCCACTTGTGGGCCACTTCTGATTTTGCCCCCCGCTCTGCAGCGGTGGGGCTCCCCGATACGGCAGGGGTGAGGTAGCCAATTTGCCCACTTGTGGGCCACTTCTGATTTTGCCCCCCGCTCTGCAGTGGTGGGGCTCCCCGATACGGCAGGGGTGAGGTAGCCAATTTGCCCACTTGTGGGCCACTTCTGATTTTGCCCCCCGCTCTGCAGCGGTGGGGCTCCCCGATATGGCACGGGTGAGGTAGCCAATTTGCCCACTTGTGGGCCACTTCTGATTTTGCCCCCCGCTCTGCAGCGGTGGGGATCCCCGATACGGCAGGGGTGAGGTAGCCAATTTGCCCATTTGTGGGCCACTTCTGATTTTGCCCCCCGCTCTGCAGCGCCGGGGCTCCCCGATACGGCAGGGGTGAGGTAGCCAATTTGCCCACTTGTGGGCCACTTCTGATTTTGCCCCCCGCTCTGCAGCGGTGGGGCTCCCCGATACGGCACGGGTGAGGTAGCCAATTTGCCCACTTGTGGGCCACTTCTGATTTTGCCCCCCGCTCTGCAGCGGTGGGGCTCCCCGATACGGCAGGGGTGAGGTAGCCAATTTGCCCACTTGTGGGCCACTTCTGATTTTGCCCCCCGCTCTGCAGCGGTGGGGCTCCCCGATACGGCAGGGGTGAGGTAGCCAATTTGCCCATTTGTGGGCCACTTCTGCTTTTGCCCCCCGCTCTGCAGCGGTGGGGCTCCCCGATACGGCAGGGGTGAGGTAGCCAATTTGCCCACTTGTGGGCCACTTCTGATTTTGCCCCCCGCTCTGCAGCGCCGGGGCTCCCCGATACGGCAGGGGTGAGGTAGCCAATTTGCCCACTTGTGGGCCACTTCTGATTTTGCCCCCCGCTCTGCAGCGGTGGGGCTCCCCGATACGGCAGGGGTGAGGTAGCCAATTTGCCCACTTGTGGGCCACTTCTGATTTTGCCCCCCGCTCTGCAGTGGTGGGGCTCCCCGATACGGCAGGGGTGAGGTAGCCAATTTGCCCACTTGTGGGCCACTTCTGATTTTGCCCCCCGCTCTGCAGCGGTGGGGCTCCCCGATACGGCAGGGGTGAGGTAGCCAATTTGCCCACTTGTGGGCCACTTCTGATTTTGCCCCCCGCTCTGCAGCGGTGGGGCTCCCCGATACGGCAGGGGTGAGGTAGCCAATTTGCCCACTTGTGGGCCACTTCTGATTTTGCCCCCCGCTCTGCAGCGGTGGGGCTCCCCGATACGGCAGGGGTGAGGTAGCCAATTTGCCCATTTGTGGGCCACTTCTGATTTTGCCCCCCGCTCTGCAGCGGTGGGGCTCCCCGATACGGCAGGGGTGAGGTAGCCAATTTGCCCACTTGTGGGCCACTTCTGATTTTGCCCCCCGCTCTGCAGCGGTGGGGCTCCCCGATACGGCAGGGGTGAGGTAGCCAATTTGCCCACTTGTGGGCCACTTCAGATTTTGCCCCCCGCTCTGCAGCGGTGGGGCTCCCCGATACGGCAGGGGTGAGGTAGCCAATTTGCCCACTTGTGGGCCACTTCAGATTTTGCGCCCCGCTCTGAAGCGGTGGGGCTCCCCGATACGGCAGGGGTGAGGTAGCCAATTTGCCCACTTGTGGGCCACTTCTGATTTTGCCCCCCGCTCTGCAGCGGTGGGGCTCCCCGATACGGCAGGGGTGAGGTAGCCAATTTGCCCACTTGTGGGCCACTTCTGATTTTGCCCCCCGCTCTGCAGTGGTGGGGCTCCCCGATACGGCAGGGGTGAGGTAGCCAATTTGCCCACTTGTGGGCCACTTCTGATTTTGCCCCCCGCTCTGCAGCGGTGGGGCTCCCCGATATGGCACGGGTGAGGTAGCCAATTTGCCCACTTGTGGGCCACTTCTGATTTTGCCCCCCGCTCTGCAGCGGTGGGGATCCCCGATACGGCAGGGGTGAGGTAGCCAATTTGCCCATTTGTGGGCCACTTCTGATTTTGCCCCCCGCTCTGCAGCGCCGGGGCTCCCCGATACGGCAGGGGTGAGGTAGCCAATTTGCCCACTTGTGGGCCACTTCTGATTTTGCCCCCCGCTCTGCAGCGGTGGGGCTCCCCGATACGGCACGGGTGAGGTAGCCAATTTGCCCACTTGTGGGCCACTTCTGATTTTGCCCCCCGCTCTGCAGCGGTGGGGCTCCCCGATACGGCAGGGGTGAGGTAGCCAATTTGCCCACTTGTGGGCCACTTCTGATTTTGCGCCCCGCTCTGAAGCGGTGGGGCTCCCCGATACGGCAGGGGTGAGGTAGCCAATTTGCCCATTTGTGGGCCACTTCTGCTTTTGCCCCCCGCTCTGCAGCGGTGGGGCTCCCCGATACGGCAGGGGTGAGGTAGCCAATTTGCCCACTTGTGGGCCACTTCTGATTTTGCCCCCCGCTCTGCAGCGCCGGGGCTCCCCGATACGGCAGGGGTGAGGTAGCCAATTTGCCCACTTGTGGGCCACTTCTGATTTTGCCCCCCGCTCTGCAGCGGTGGGGCTCCCCGATACGGCAGGGGTGAGGTAGCCAATTTGCCCACTTGTGGGCCACTTCTGATTTTGCCCCCCGCTCTGCAGTGGTGGGGCTCCCCGATACGGCAGGGGTGAGGTAGCCAATTTGCCCACTTGTGGGCCACTTCTGATTTTGCCCCCCGCTCTGCAGCGGTGGGGCTCCCCGATACGGCAGGGGTGAGGTAGCCAATTTGCCCACTTGTGGGCCACTTCTGATTTTGCCCCCCGCTCTGCAGTGGTGGGGCTCCCCGATACGGCAGGGGTGAGGTAGCCAATTTGCCCACTTGTGGGCCACTTCTGATTTTGCCCCCCGCTCTGCAGTGGTGGGGCTCCCCGATACGGCAGGGGTGAGGTAGCCAATTTGCCCACTTGTGGGCCACTTCTGATTTTGCCCCCCGCTCTGCAGCGGTGGGGCTCCCCGATACGGCAGGGGTGAGGTAGCCAATTTGCCCACTTGTGGGCCACTTCTGATTTTGCCCCTTGCTCTGCAGCGTTGGGGCTCCCCGATACGGCAGGGGTGAGGTAGCCAATTTGCCCACTTGTGGGCCACTTCTGATTTTGCGCCCCGCTCTGAAGCGGTGGGGCTCCCCGATACGGCAGGGGTGAGGTAGCCAATTTGCCCACTTGTGGGCCACTTCTGATTCTGCCCCCCGCTCTGCAGCGGTGGGGCTCCCCGATACGGCAGGGGTGAGGTAGCCAATTTGCCCACTTGTGGGCCACTTCTGATTTTGCCCCCCGCTCTGCAGCGGTGGGGCTCCCCGATACGGCACGGGTGAGGTAGCCAATTTGCCCACTTGTGGGCAACTTCTGATTTTGCCCCCCGCTCTGCAGCGGTGGGGATCCCCGATACGGCAGGGGTGAGGTAGCCAATTTGCCCATTTGTGGGCCACTTCTGATTCTGCCCCCCGCTCTGCAGCGGTGGGGCTCCCCGATACGGCAGGGGTGAGGTAGCCAATTTGCCCACTTGTGGGCCACTTCTGATTTTGCCCCCCGCTCTGCAGCGGTGGGGCTCCCCGATACGGCAGGGGTGAGGTAGCCAATTTGCCCACTTGTGGGCCACTTCTGATTTTGCCCCTTGCTCTGCAGCGGTGGGGCTCCCCGATACGGCAGGGGTGAGGTAGCCAATTTGCCCACTTGTGGGCCACTTCTGATTTTGCGCCCCGCTCTGAAGCGGTGGGGCTCCCCGATACCGCAGGGGTGAGGTAGCCAATTTGCCCACTTGTGGGCCACTTCTGATTTTGCCCCCCGCTCTGCAGCGGTGGGGCTCCCCGATACGGCAGGGGTGAGGTAGCCAATTTGCCCACTTGTGGGCCACTTCTGATTTTGCCCCCCGCTCTGCAGCGGTGGGGCTCCCCGATACGGCACGGGTGAGGTAGCCAATTTGCCCACTTGTGGGCAACTTCTGATTTTGCCCCCCGCTCTGCAGCGGTGGGGATCCCCGATACGGCAGGGGTGAGGTAGCCAATTTGCCCATTTGTGGGCCACTTCTGATTCTGCCCCCCGCTCTGCAGCGGTGGGGCTCCCCGATACGGCAGGGGTGAGGTAGCCAATTTGCCCACTTGTGGGCCACTTCTGATTTTGCCCCCCGCTCTGCAGCGGTGGGGCTCCCCGATACGGCAGGGGTGAGGTAGCCAATTTGCCCACTTGTGGGCCACTTCTGATTTTGCCCCTTGCTCTGCAGCGGTGGGGCTCCCCGATACGGCAGGGGTGAGGTAGCCAATTTGCCCACTTGTGGGCCACTTCTGATTTTGCGCCCCGCTCTGAAGCGGTGGGGCTCCCCGATACCGCAGGGGTGAGGTAGCCAATTTGCCCACTTGTGGGCCACTTCTGATTTTGCCCCCCGCTCTGCAGCGGTGGGGCTCCCCGATACGGCAGGGGTGAGGTAGCCAATTTGCCCACTTGTGGGCCACTTCTGATTTTGCCCCCCGCTCTGCAGTGGTGGGGCTCCCCGATACGGCAGGGGTGAGGTAGCCAATTTGCCCACTTGTGGGCCACTTCTGATTTTGCCCCCCGCTCTGCAGCGGTGGGGCTCCCCGATACGGCACGGGTGAGGTAGCCAATTTGCCCACTTGTGGGCCACTTCTGATTTTGCCCCCCGCTCTGCAGCGGTGGGGATCCCCGATACGGCAGGGGTGAGGTAGCCAATTTGCCCATTTGTGGGCCACTTCTGATTCTGCCCCCCGCTCTGCAGCGGTGGGGCTCCCCGATACGGCAGGGGTGAGGTAGCCAATTTGCCCACTTGTGGGCCACTTCTGATTTTGCCCCCCGCTCTGCAGCGGTGGGGCTCCCCGATACGGCAGGGGTGAGGTAGCCAATTTGCCCACTTGTGGGCCACTTCTGATTCTGCCCCCCGCTCTGCAGCGGTGGGGCTCCCCGATACAGACGGGTGAGGTAGCCAATTTGCCCACTTGTGGGCCACTTCTGATTTTGCCCCCCGCTCTGCAGCGGTGGGGCTCCCCGATACGGCAGGGGTGAGGTAGCCAATTTGCCCACTTGTGGGCCACTTCTGATTTTGCCCCCCGCTCTGCAGCGGTGGGGCTCCCCGATACGGCAGGGGTGAGGTAGCCAATTTGCCCATTTGTGGGCCACTTCTGCTTTTGCCCCCCGCTCTGCAGCGGTGGGGCTCCCCGATACGGCAGGGGTGAGGTAGCCAATTTGCCCACTTGTGGGCCACTTCTGATTTTGCCCCCCGCTCTGCAGCGCCGGGGCTCCCCGATACGGCAGGGGTGAGGTAGCCAATTTGCCCACTTGTGGGCCACTTCTGATTTTGCCCCCCGCTCTGCAGCGCCGGGGCTCCCCGATACGGCAGGGGTGAGGTAGCCAATTTGCCCACCTGTGGGCCACTTCTGATTTTGCCCCCCGCTCTGCAGCGCCGGGGCTCCCCGATACGGCAGGGGTGAGGTAGCCAATTTGCCCACTTGTGGGCCACTTCTGATTTTGCCCCCCGCTCTGCAGCGGTGGGGCTCCCCGATACGGCAGGGGTGAGGTAGCCAATTTGCCCACTTGTGGGCCACTTCTGATTTTGCCCCCCGCTCTGCAGCGGTGGGGCTCCCCGATACGGCAGGGGTGAGGTAGCCAATTTGCCCACTTGTGGGCCACTTCTGATTTTGCCCCCCGCTCTGCAGCGCCGGGGCTCCCCGATACGGCAGGGGTGAGGTAGCCAATTTGCCCATTTGTGGGCCACTTCTGCTTTTGCCCCCCGCTCTGCAGCGGTGGGGCTCCCCGATACGGCAGGGGTGAGGTAGCCAATTTGCCCACTTGTGGGCCACTTCTGCTTTTGCCCCCCGCTCTGCAGCGGTGGGGCTCCCCGATACGGCAGGGGTGAGGTAGCCAATTTGCCCACTTGTGGGCCACTTCTGATTTTGCCCCCCGCTCTGCAGCGCCGGGGCTCCCCGATACGGCAGGGGTGAGGTAGCCAATTTGCCCACTTGTGGGCCACTTCTGATTTTGCCCCCCGCTCTGCAGCGGTGGGGCTCCCCGATACGGCAGGGGTGAGGTAGCCAATTTGCCCACTTGTGGGCCACTTCTGATTTTGCCCCCCGCTCTGCAGCGGTGGGGCTCCCCGATACGGCAGGGGTGAGGTAGCCAATTTGCCCACTTGTGGGCCACTTCTGATTTTGCCCCCCGCTCTGCAGCGGTGGGGATCCCCGATACGGCAGGGGTGAGGTAGCCAATTTGCCCATTTGTGGGCCACTTCTGATTCTGCCCCCCGCTCTGCAGCGGTGGGGATCCCCGATACGGCAGGGGTGAGGTAGCCAATTTGCCCACTTGTGGGACACTTTTGATTTTTTCCCCCCGCTCTGCAGCGGTGGGGCTCCCCGATACGGCGGGGGTGAGGTAGCCAATTTGCCCATTTGTGGGCCACTTCTGATTCTGCCCCCCGCTCTGCAGCGGTGGGGATCCCCGATACGGCAGGGGTGAGGTAGCCAATTTGCCCACTTGTGGGCCACTTCTGATTTTGCGCCCCGCTCTGAAGCGGTGGGGCTCCCCGATACGGCAGGGGTGAGGTAGCCAATTTGCCCACTTGTGGGCCACTTCTGATTTTGCGCCCCGCTCTGAAGCGGTGGGGCTCCCCGATACGGCAGGGGTGAGGTAGCCAATTTGCCCACTTGTGGGCCAATTCTGATTTTGCCCCCCGCTCTGAAGCGGTGGGGCTCCCCGATACGGCAGGGGTGAGGTAGCCATTTCGCCCACTTGTGGGCCACTTCTGATTCTGCTCCTCGCTCTGAATCTTGTCCCCTTTTGTTTTTGCCCTTCGTGTATGCAACAGTGTCCTTCAAGCAATGCTCTGCGAATGGCACCGGGGCATACACGAAGAAATCGGCCACAATGAGTTCCGTGGGCACGGATGATACCCTATGAATACACATGCAATGTACTATTGCTTGGCTGTTTGGGACTCTCTACCCTTGAGCTGACGAAGGAGCTTATTCGTCATTCAACGGTGAGGAGCCACAAACCCATGATATGGTGCAATGCATGTGGGGGACCGAGAATGAAAGTGCATTTCCTATTTTCGGCTGCTATGCCAATTGGACATTCTCTGGGTTACCTTCAGCCTCCGGCTTGGCTGTCCCCCCTCTTTTGTGTGTGACATTTCCTCTTTGCTAGTGTGTAATATGTGCATGTGCACAATGGGCTGCCCCGTCATGTTTCCATCATGAATTCCCCTCATGTAAGTGCACCTTACGATCCGTTTCTATTTTTTCCGTCTTTTGGTGCACATACCGTGGGGCTTGGAGATTGTTGCCCAACGCCCTTTTAAGTTGGGCCGCATTGAGCGCAAGGTGACTGCACGTGCGGAGCCATCAACAAAGGTTCGCACCCGGCAGTCCGAAAAACTTGCATCCCAAAAGAAAAAGGCACTTGCAAACCGCCGCAGGAAGGTGGTGGCCGGTAGCGATACCGATAGCGACGCTAATGTCTCCACGCTTGCTCTGAACGCACCCAGTGCTGATGAGTCTACGTCTACTACCGTTGCTGCACCCATGGAGGTGCATCGGAGAACTTGGCATTGCCTTAATCTCTTCCGGCCACCTTATGTGTGTGGCCAATGTCACAAGACCGTGTACTTGTGGTGCATGCATTGTGAGGGGTGTGGCTTTTGCCTACACACTTTGGAGTGTCCAGTTCGTGGAAGGGCCCACCCCAGCACGGACAAGTGGCTTTTTCAAAAGTGGTGTCAGGAGGTAGACGTTGAGGAGGTTTTGACCGCCACCCTCCCCAACGAGCCCGTGTCCGGTGACGAGGAGTTGGACGTCCTTTCTAATCCTCTATTGGCTTCTCCCCCACGTAAGGAGGTGAAAAAAAAGAGGTCCAGTCATCTGATTCAGAGGTGGACCTCTTTGCGCCTCCCCCTACGGCCCCTGTGCCAAAGAAGAAGGCGAAGGGAAAGAAGGTCTTGCCCAAGGCACCCCCTATCGACCCTCCCAATCCCCAAAGGCGTACTCGGAGCACCATTCCGAGCGAAACAACCCCTTTGGGGGTGGGAGATTGGTTGACCGACAAGGATATCCTGTGTTGGTTGAACCAAGAGGTCTGCCACAATGAAATCGATGAACCACGTGCGTGGACTCTCGCGGTTATATATATCAAGAGACTCTCCAAGTACATGCAGAGAGTTGAATCCGGCGAAAGAATGACTAACATGAGGTGGTGCCGCCGCCACATTTTTGTGGTTAATTCCAATGACAAGGAAGGGGGGCTGCACTGGTTTGTGTGTGCCTTCGATTGTCGTGTCCGGTTGGAGCTTTTCACTATTTGGGTTTGGGAACCCCTAAGCTCCACTCATTTGATCCGTCCTTTCTTGTCGGCCTTGAAGAAGCTTTTGCGAACCACCAAGCACCGCGCCTTGGGATTCCAAACGGACGGTTGGTCTTGTGGTTTTCAAAGCTTGAACATCGCAAAGCAGGTGGTGGAGCACCGGGGTACTTTTTCCAATGTGCCCCTTGTCCCAATGGGTGCCGGTTTTGTGGACTATGTGCTCAGCATTGTTAACGCTGATCGTGCTGTGCGGGTCGCTCAAGCGCCCGGTGATGATGTGGAGGGCGTGATCGAGCTTGCTGGCCCTCCTGAGTCCCCCCCCAGCACCCAAGTTGAAGGTGCACTTTCGGCTAAGGAGGACAGTGTTCAGGCCACCCCCACCCCACTCGAACGCAAGGAGGCCTCCGCCGAGCAGAGCGTGGAAAGCCCGGAGGCCAGGCCGCAACCTTCCGTGGACACTCCCACCGAGGAGGAGGACACCCGTCCCAAGGTCCTCATCCGTGGAGAGTGGCGCAAGGTGCCGGATGGCTACCCAGCAGGTGCATCTGGCCAGCTGGAGCGTGACCAGCTTTTCATTGATGACCTGTGCAAGCAGGTAGTTCCAGAGTTGCGCGCCGCTTGTCAGCTTAACGCCAATCCTGGTGCAAAGCCCAAGTCCGGTGACACAAAAACGGACTTGATCTACAAGCGTGCATTCTGCAACTACTTGTAGCGGGTGCATGTTTTGTGGGCTGTATTTCCCTCCGCCGTTTGGTGTACCAATGGTGGAGCGTATAAGATTGCTATAATATTGGCCCCATGCCAGTGCCTTGGTGGCCTATAATGGTGGCAGTAGCGTTGGCCATGGCCCTGTCGGGACTCTGTTTCTTGAGCCTGATTTTGTTCCCAGTGCAGGCACACTGGATGTTGGCCATGGCCCTGTCAGGACTCTTCTCTTGGGCCTGATTTTGAGTCTAGTGCCAATGACAACATGTGAAACTATGTAATATTGGCCGAGTCCCAACTAATTGGTGGCCACGCAGAGTACTATGTGCTTTGTGGACTCGGCGTCCCATCGTTAAGGTCGCTATGGGGTGCCGTACGGAACCGGCAGCTGTACATATTGCGCATGTATTGCAAAGGTTGGATTTCTTTCAATTTTTCAATTTTTTTTATAATTTACACGACTTACAGCAAAAAAAAAAAATTACACGACTTACCGCAAAAATTAAAAAATTCAATTTTTTTTTATAATTCACACGACCTACAGCAAAAAAAAAAAATTACACGCATTTACAGCATAAAAAAAAATTACACGACTATACGTTTTTTTTGTACACGACTTACATTTTCACTGATTTGGGGGTAGGGGACTCTCAATGCACACTTTGTTGTGTGGCCCCTTGAGTTGGGGTTAGGGACTCCCAATCCACGCTTTTTAATGTGGCCCCTTGAGTTAGGGTTAGGGACTCTCAATCCACGCTTTGTTGCGTGGCCCCTTGAGTTGGAGTTAGGGACTCTCAATGCACGCTTTGTTGCGTGGCGCCTTGAGTTGGGGTTAGGGACTCGCAATCCACACCTAGCATCTCGACCCTATTTTTGGGTGAGGTACCCACTTGTGATTTTGCCCCCTTGTTTGGGGACCCCTAAGAATGCAGGGGTTACATAGCAATTCCGCCCAAATTTTGGCCCCGACCCACGAGAAATGAGCAATTGTACATCATAAAGTGTGCGGCTGTCTTGCAAGTTGTGATGGCTACTCCCCCTTCCGTAGTGTGCAAACATTTTTGGGAGAAGAACAACTACACAGAGCTAGAACGAATCTGTGTTGTTGCGGTAGCTACCTTTGGCATGGGTGATGCTGCAAGCATGCGTGCAATGCTGGACCGGTTTGCGCATTGCCGCTTGCACCAATTTGCAAAAGCCGAGGAGTGCCTCAAACGGCGTTGTGGTATGGTTACCCGGAGAGTGAAGGGGTGAGGTGAAATGTTTGCTCCGGCAAGCAGGTGGTTATTTGGGTCTGAATGGGCAATGCACTATTGAAATTTTGAAGCGGTTGCTTACTTATTTGTTCTTCCTGCCTCTTGCCCTGAGACTGAGCTCATGCAACGCGTGTATAATCACACCGATTCCTTCGTACGTATATGTGTCTCCCAATGGACAGTGCATCTGTGCTTGAGAAACCCATGGCTGATGAGGCCGAAGGCGAAGATGAAGACATCGTTTGTGTTCATAGCCTCAGTGGTGATGCATCCGAGGGCAATAATATTCTCATTTGTGAATGTGCACATTCTGTCACAGTTGGGAGGCACCAGTTGTGCTTTACTACACCCTTGCACGAGGTTCTTGCTGGTTGCTGGTTATGCCCAGGTGTGTCTTTGCACGGAGTGGTCCAAGTAGCCGCTTGGCTGACCCTGACTATGCTCCTGCAAGGGCTGCAACGGAGGCATTTGCTTGTCTAAGCACATGAGCCCATCTGACCGTGGTTTTTTTTTACTTTTGGCGTGCTTGGACAGGGGGGGGGGGGGGGCTAGTTGAGTTGTACACGAAATCCTCCTTCTCAGCACGGCCGGAGGCCTTTGACTGCACACCGCGTCTGTCATTCCTCTGCGCCGTCACCTTCTGCAGAGCGGCTGCCACAGCCTAACCCCCCCTTCCCTTGTCTGTATGCCTTTCTGAGTGTCCAATGTTTCTTCTCTTTATGTCGTGATGCTCTTTCATGGGCCTCTTTGGCCCATTTTAATCCCCCTTTTCGCCGTGCTTTGCACCACCCCAAGCTGCACCAGTGACATTCCTTGCAATGGGGAGCGCCTCGTTCTGGAACCCATCGAGGGAACACATCCATTCCCGAACTGCCCTAACCCAAAGCCCAACAGCCCTGACCCCTATCTGTCGATAGTGACTGCAACTCGCAATGACGTCTATGGCGGCTCTCCATCCCACTACCGGACACAACGCCAGGTCCACAACGTGGCGATGTTAGCGTCCTGCTACAATGCCCACATCGAGCACATCATCGTGGACTGGAACCCAGACCCATCACTGGCCCCCATCACGGAGCTGCTCGGCTGCCAGAACTACACCCACGTGCGAGTGATCACCGTCAGTAGTCAGCTGCACGAGGCTGCACTGCGATCTACCAAGAACGACCAGAAAAAGACGCACAAGATGCTAGAGTACCACGCAAAGAATGTGGGCATCCGGCGCGCCAGAGGCCAGTACATTCTGCTGCTCAACAACGACATCCTGCTGGCCTCCAGCCTGTTCGAGATCCTCGGCTCGCAGACCCTGTGCCCTGACCTCACGTACTCGGCCATCCGGTACGACGTCCCCAAGCACTTCAACATGAACGCGCCGGGCATGAACGGGCGATGTGGGGCTGTGTGGGAAACGCTGCTGCAGCCGTTGGCCGAGGGCTTCCATGCCCGGCAAATCCGCAAGGCCCATATCCGGAAGTTGAGAGCAGGGGGGCCCGTGCGCTTCGCATACGGGAATTTCACTTTGAATCCGGCCATTGAGCCCATCATCCGACAGTACGGAGTGTTCAGCGTGGCCCCCGGGGACTTCGTTCTTGCCCACCGAGACGCCTACTTCTACCTGCAGGGCATGCCTGAGGTCTTCACCCGGGGGTACATCGACACTTGGCTAGTGCAAGCCCTTGTTGGGCGCACTCAGGGCCACTTGCTCTTCCACACCGCCGTCGTCTACCACCAATTCCACGAAAGCGCGCCCTACGACGGCCGGCAAATGCACACCTTCGAAGGCTATCGGGCCGGCCGTCTGCCTGAGTTCAAGCCGGAGCAGCCGGAGTGGGGGCTGGGCACCGCCGCGCTGCCGGAGGCGCGCCTCCGGGGGCCCTGCCCCCGTTGTGCACTGGACGCCCCGCCCGCCCCCTCACCCGTCCCCCCACCCTCGGCCCTGTCCCCCCCGCCCGCCCCCTCCCTCCCCACGGACTCGCGGACGGAAACGGCAGGGCTGAGCCGCACCCCCGCGCCCCCGCCTGAGCCCGTCGCCGCGCCGCTTCGCTCTCGGGGCCCGAGGGTGGGCCGGTTCGCCGTGGTCACCGGCGGGCGGCCGGGGGACCCCCGCGGTGGCCCGGAGCTGCATAGCAAGCGCTGCTACAGCGAGCGGCACGACTACGCCTTCCACGCCCTTGAGCCCGGGGCCCCGCGGGCGGCGCTGCTGCGGCGGCTGCTGCCCCAGTACGAGTGGGTGTTGTGGTTGGACCCCGACACCGTCATCGTTAACGGCACGATCCGCCTCGAGCACTACGTCGACGACCCCGCAGTCACCAATGCCACGCAGCTCCTACTGCCCACGAACTGGGCCGCCTTCGATGGGCTCAACAGCGCCGCGTTCCTTCTCCGGCGGAGCACTTGGTCCGCGCGGTTCCTGGCGGACTGGGACGCGGCGTTGCGGCGCAGCCCCGGGGGCGTGTACTCCGCCGAAGTGGAAAGTGGGCGCATGGTCGCGCTGCTGAGCGCCAGCATTGCCGCGGAGCTCGACCTCCCGCCCGCGCCCGTGGGGGTCTGTGTGGACCCCGGCAGCCCCGCGGAGGCCGCGTCGTGCCTCCGCAAGCGCCTGGAGGCCGCGGCAGTCCCGACACCACCCCCGACGCGGACCGTCGCGTTCTGGCCGTGCGCCGCGCGCGCGGGGGCGCGTCCGCGGGGGTTTCTGGCGGGCAGCACGCAGTGCCAGGGCCCGCGGGCCCATCCTTGCCGGTGCTGGCAGAAGGGGGACTTCGCGGTGCAAGGCCCGGATCTTGGGGAGTTCGACATCGGGTTTGGCCCCGCGGAGTGTCCGGCGTGGGGGCCGTACCAGCACGTGGAGCTTGGCATCCGGGGGCCGTCCGGCGGCAACGGGGCGTTCTGCGGGCACTGGGCCGCGCACTACCCGTTCTCCGCTGTCAACTGCTACGCCCGGCACAATTTCCGGTTCATGACGCTGTTGGTGGGCCTCGGGAGCCCCGTCCCGGCGAACGTGACGCGGCCCGTGAACATCGACGGGCGGCAGCGGGCCGTGCGGCACGTGCAGACGTGGACACTGCATTTCCAACACGACAACCATCACGTGCGGGCCTTCCACAAGTACGGTGCCCCGTGAGCAGGGATGCATAGGAAGGGGGGGAAGCCCCCCCTCGGAGCGCCCAGCCTACGCCCAGCCACTATCCCCGTGACGCCAAGTGCTAGCTTCGTAACCGCCTCCAACTGCTTTGGCAACCTCCTTCAACCCCTAACCGCTCTTGGGGCCGCTTCTGGGGTCCCTTCCCTTCTAATGCATTCCTGCCCGTGAGGCTGGACGGCCTTGGGGTCACCACTGCTCCCCACGTGCCCTTGTAACTCCCCCTTCACCACCCCCAGCCCCACCCCTGAGTGACCACTTCTAAGAGGTTCGATTCCTGTCAACGCCTGATGTGTCGTGGGCACACCAGGGCACACTGCATGGGGCGGGCAGGAGGACCGTGTGGACGGCAGACCAACCCGGTTGGATAGAGCCGTCCACCAGGCACAAAGCGGTCGAGGCAAGGCAGTGCAGGAGATAACAGCGGCGGCGTGGGCTAGGCGCCTTGTATCACAACTTCAATCGATCTCTGTGCAACTTGGCGAAGCCGTTCCATGCTTTTGCAGTGGCCACACGCCGTCACAGCCACAGAACCGTATTTCATCAGTGCCCATTTGCTCCCAAGATTGATGGTCCCATTGGAGAAGCAGCTTCTTCTACTTTTTGTGGTGCAATTTTGTTCATAGACCCTGAATTTGAAGTGTTTTGTGGTGCTTGTGTCCCCCTTGTGTGATGTAGCTCACCTCACCCTCTGGGCCGCGTGCAAGCTACAGCTTCACCCAGCTACACCCCTGTGGGCACCGTGTTTTCTTGGACCCTGGCCGTGGCGTGGACAGAGGCACGCAATGAAACGCACCAGCACACGACAGCACTTGAGGACTTCACTCCGGGCTGTCCACGCCTTGGAGCTAGGGACTCGTGTGAGTCCACCCCTTGGTTGGTCGTGTGCAGTGACCACCTATGGTTTGGACGTTGTGTCTCATAAGCGTGCCCAAGGGCCCTACACTAGGCCCTGGTGACAGAACTTAGCTACTCGCGGGCTGTACATGTTTTAGGTCGCTGCCCAATGGACAACCGCATAGCCGGCTGCCAACCCCCCGCAGGGGCTACCCCCTTACTTAGGTTTGGGCTGCATTATCCTTCTGGTGTGGTCGGAATGGTGATGGCTCCCGAGAGTGCATCAGGGAAGCATCCCTTCTATGTCGTGTGTAAGTGTGGCCTTGGTTGTTGCGTGTGTGGTGGGCGCCGTGTTGGCGTTGGGGCGTGGGGTCGTGGGCCCTTGGTGATGCTCCACGTGCGTGCCTTGTTTGTGGGCGGCGGTGGCTGTGTGTGGGTGAAGTATCCGTGTGGTGGGTCTGGCCCCTACCCTGGGTGTTGGGTGTTGGGCTGGTGTTGGTGCTCGCGGCGGGTGGTGTGGTTGTCCGCCGCTGTTGTTGCGGTACACTACTTTGCTTTGCTCTGATGTACTGTGTGCTGTGAATGGGGAGCCCCTCAGCAGCCCAGAAAGCAAAAGAGCAACAATGCACCACATTCACCCCAGAACAACCCCAACAAACACCGGTGACAGGTCGGTTTGTAGATTTGGAGGCATGTGCAAAAGTGCCCGGTGCCCCTGGAACCACCCAACTGCAAGTGGGACAACCCGACAGCCACAAGGGGATGCAAGGAGCGACATGCTGCCCCCCCCGGTGCCGCACACCAGCAGCAGTGAGCGTGCCAACAGAAAAAGAAAGAGGCCAAAATTGGGAGGAACGCAAGCAGCAAAGCAACTGGGCACAGAGCCGCTCCACACACGGCAGTGAGACGAGCCCCAACAGGACACACAACAATACACAAGGGAACCATGAGGTGCGAGCACTGCAGCAACCACCAAATGCGGTGCACGCCGAGCCAGCCATCAGCAAACACCCCCCCCCCCTCCCTCTACAAGGTGCCCACATACTCCACAAGGGCGGGAGCTGTGCCCCGCGCGCCGGGAGGTGCCCGCCACAGGGGTGGCAACAGGGCCATGACCAGCCAACCGCGCACGGGACAGTGCATGTCGTACGGAGATGTGAAATCCTCGTACGGGGGGGCAGGCGGGTGGGACAGGAGGGGGTGCGCGACAGGGGCACCCAAGAGCGCCAACACAGACAGGGGGAGGAGCAACACACACACACAGAACGCGGGAGCCACACCAGGAGGGACAAGGGCGAGCACAGCAGACAAGGAGGAGGGGCACAGCAAGGCAGGAGAGGCAACTAGAACAGCGGGAACAGGGAACCAGAACGGAGCGGATGGGAGAGCGTGCGTATGGGAGGCAGCGACAATAAAGGGGATGGCTTGGCCAGCCAGCCCCGTCGCTACCAGGTGCCAGGGCAACCCCTGCTCAACCAGCATCAGGTGGGGGGTGTCTGCCGCAGCCCAGATGGGCTGTTTGCGCAACAGGAGCGGGAGCCCATCAGGGGCAGACCAGCTGTGTGGGGGAAAAGGACATATGGTGGACGGCCGGGACAGCGCGTGGAGGAACAGGGCACCTGGGCCTCACACACACAGAAACACAGCGAGGCAGGCTACAGGCGGCCTGGACAGAGGCGCGTGGACAGCAACAGCAGTCAAATGACCCCAGCAACAACCAGCACATCCTCAATACGCCAATTATTGGGCGCCGCTGACGCGCACCTGGCACACCATGCCACATTCAGCACAGCCCCAACACGCCAACTACTGGGCTCCGCGAACGCGGAAACGACACCAGCAAGAGCACCGGCCGCAGCGGCCAACAGAAAGCAACGCCCCGACGCAACATGCAAAGGGAAGAACGGGTGACTGTCCAGGGCCCGTAAAGGAGCAACAACCAGACAGAATGTCACACAGGGGGGGGTCATGGCCAAGGTACAGAGATTTGGACAGTGGGAGCGTCTGAGCATTGGACCGGGACGCTAATGACCCCGCCTCCC